>JAHWFO010036886.1:2349428-2449233 GCA_023313115.1 Rhysida immarginata
TTAACTTGTTGATCTTGGTGGCGGCATTTTTATTTCTGTTCATATCTCAGTTATCGTTCAAATTCGGACCCATGTTCATAGGACGTTTTGTATTTATCTTAACCTCTATAATACCCCCCTTTAAGTATTTTACATCCGATGTAAATCACCCTGTATACAGTATATATGAATTTCTTTAAAGATTGTCAGTTCAATCACATCAAGGAGCTTTATATCAATACATATGAACAGTCTAGTGATATATTTTTTCTAGATGGCTAAAAACGTCATTAAAAAAGGCACGAAGAAACATCGTCGCTGATGCTTCGCTAAACAAGACGCCATGTTGCTTCGAGAACTTTTCAACCCATGAGCACTTGCGCAATGAGAATCGGAGCAAACGCACGTGGTGCATGTAAACTAGAGCCTCCATTTTGCAGACGCAGCGTTTCATCGCACCGACGCACACTGGTTAATCGAACAGCGCAGAATCGCAGCATCGCATGCGTTCATGCGTCTATGTAAACCACCCTTAAACCACCCTTAATATTCAGACACACCCAAAGTTTTAACAGCCGTTTAACAGAGTTCAATGTGTCCGCCATCTGTAGCACGCAGGCAGGATATTTAAGTTTAAGGCAAGCGATATTCCAGTTCCTCCCATGTCCGGTCTAGCATTAGCGTCTTCTCCGCATTGAGAGATCTGAGTTACGCTGATATAGCCACGTGATACGGATGCTGCAAACTGGTCTTTCTAGGCAGTTGTTATTTTCCAAGCCGGTGGGTAAGAGACCAAGGGGTCGCCCTAGAACCAGGTAGCTTGACTACATGGAGAATCTGGGTTCGAGTCGCTTGGGAGGATATGCACCTGATGGCGGAAGATCGCGATCGCTGGAGATCCTCCATAGGGCTGCTGCCCCCGCGACCCTTAAGGATAAGCGGGTTTGAAAAGTAAAAGTAAGTTTTTTGCAGGTCCCGCACCAAGGTATGGTAGACAGTATCGTTCACAAAGCTTCAAAGAAACAAATCTAATGGGATTATGTCTGGAGACCTTGGAGACCAGGAAATGAGTCCTCCTCTGCCAATTCAGCGACCTGGAAATGTGTCGTCCAGAGCCTTCCAAAAGATCAAGAACAAAAACCAAAATATAAAAACATAACTTTATGTATGTGTGAACATTATGTCGCATACCGCACCTTTCTACCTATCCCCATTTCTGAAATATAGGTGATCAAAGTTGTAAAGATCGTTTTGGGACACCCTGCATAGCTTTTTCATAATTATGTATATAGAAAATAAAAGATACACTGTATTCCCGCACGAAAGACTTGCAGTTAATGGTCACTGTTGTTCCTGCTTCACGGAACAATCGCAAAAATCTTCATTAAACAAAGTAAACAATAACGTCACAATTTTTAACGCTAGAAATAATCCCATTCAGATAAAAAATAAAAGATACACTGTATTCCTGCGCGGCAAACTTGCAGTCATTGTTGATGCTGCTTCATGGAACAATCGCAAAATTCTTCATCAAACAAAGCAAACGTTACATTTTTTTAACGCTGGCAAAAAATCCCATTCAGTTCTGGGTAAATTGAATTTTAAAAATAAACTACAATGGAAAGAAAGAAAGAAAAAATAAAACCCTTTCCTTAGCGAGCACCTAGAAGGCAAGAGAAATATACTTAACAAATTTCAAGTTTGTAGGCTTCATAGATCTGGATATTTCGTGATGAATGAATGAGTGTACATTTTTCCCTCTCTCTTTTATATAATAGTATAGACTAGATAAAGAAGAGGAGGACGTCGTCGTCGAAATGCGCATACGGAGATTAAATAATGCCGTGGAAATAGTGGTTTCTTTATATATTTTATACAGACAGATAGTAATACAATTCATTAACGGACTTATTTACTCAGGCAGTAACTGCCATAGCTAGGTCCAGCCATGTTGCGCAAACGTGACTTTGCAACAGGAAGTAAACAAACAACCTAGCAACTCCTATTTCCTGTTCGAAAGTGAAACTACTGAAACTACAGTGGCTCCATCAGACGAACTAAGGAAACTTGATGAGCCCGTTGCATGCTGGGAGCCGTGAAACTCATTACAGGAAGTAGAAGTCAAGTCTCTTTATACAATTGTCTCTGGTGGTAACACTATAGTGGCTAGAAGAATAGTGTAGCAGCGAGCGTTCAAATCTGATTCCTCGAATGATGATGCCGCCAGATGGCAGCTACATCAACATAGTAGCTAAACTTCCAGAGCTTTACATCAATAAGGCTCCATTAATTTCTTCGCAAAATTTATAAATTTGATTTATTATCTCATTTTCATTCCAGAACATTAAATAATATACCATTTTAATAATATTTCGACCCACTCCCTTTTTGTTTATAATTTAGAGATGATTTTGCAGTATTTTTAGCACATTATCGTAGAAAAGTGTTTATGTGATCGGTTTGTCCAGCTATTCGTCCGTTCGTCTGTAGACTGCGTTGCAATAGAAAGAGTGCATAAAATAACAAGGATTGCTTATGCGATGCTACCATCTAGCGAGGAAATTTGCAAACAAAGTAACTGTGACGTCACTCCTGGACCCGACGAGCGGGCAGCGCAGGAGAAATGCTTGGAATAAGCTTTTCTGCTGCCGTGTATAGTATAATTTAATAACTACTTAGAAAAACCAAAACTCGGAGCGCATAAAATATTTGACATTTCCAAAAGATAAATGTTGAAAATTTTGGGTGAACAAATTTAAACGCATTAAAAAATTCAATCTGAAATACAGTGGAGCAGACGCACTACCAGCGGGAGACTACCATCTCGAAAAATTTTAAAGAAGAGTGCTTTAAAAATTAAATAATACCGGTACTTAAATTTTTAATATCAGACACTAGCATCGACGTAGCCAAACGCGCAAAGTACCCCCTCCCCCACCATAAGTTAAGTAAACCTATTTTTGAGTGAGCACCCAACCCCTCTCGATGTTTAGGAAAATGAGAACATTCGTCTGCATTAAGTAATTGAATTTAATGCGAAACTTAAAAGATCTGTGCACTTTATTTTTATAAATAGGCTTCGGATTTGCATATAATACATATGTTTTCCCGAACAAGTAATTCACTCAAATGATGTTTTTAAGCACTTTTAGCCCCTTCTGGGCCTTCTAGCTTAAGTTTTATTGTACATAAAAATGTAGGCCTATATTTCTAACTTTAGCGCATATTTTTGAAGGGATGTTGCTTACAAATACAGTTCTTTTTATCCAAGTATTTGCTGTTGAACAGGTAAGTTTTTACTTCATATTTTGGCTGGTTTTTTTTTATTTTTTAGCGCATATACCATATTTGCGCATACTCTTGCACTTTTTAGTGCATTTAAATCCGAACCCTAATTACAAATAAAATGCTGTGGTTCAGTTGATTTTTCCGAATAGATTGGCCATTTATTTTCCAGTAATGTGTTCAATTTAAAAGAATCACTGGAGAAAATGTATCATCATAACATTATATTTCATAAATTTCTGTTTTTGGATCAACACTTTATTAAGAGTCGTGTCAGTATTTTTTCATTTTTTAAGCATATTTATGTAGGCCCCGCTCCTTTTTTTTTCTTTCCAGTATTGACATTTTCAAGTATTCAATTAAAAACATCATTTGAGTGAATTACTAGTTCGGGAAAAAATAAGCATTACATTGCAAATCCGAAGCCTACTTATAAAAATAAAGAGCACACATCTTTTATGTTTTTGCATCACAATAAAAACGACATTTTCAGTTTATGAATTAAGCTTATTTTGAATTAATAAAAAGGGTATGAAAAAAATATAAATAACTTATTAATACATCAGATCAAACACATATATAATTATATGTAATATTCTGCAATAATATATAATAATTTTATCAAAAATTTCAAATAAATAAAAAGAATATGTTTATTTTTTGCTGTGTTCATATGCTTATCCTTTGAAGCAAGCTCAAGGAGTGACGTCATCTGCACCAGCCAATCACGTCAATTTACCCGCATAAGCAATAATTGTTATTTTATTAAAAGCTTTTATTAACTTTGCTGTGTTAGTTTGTTTAGGTCAAATCTTGTAATCAATATTAAACCAACTTTCCGACAAGCTAGGGAGCTGCAATTTGACACACTCACGCAGAATCGATGACAATTTATGATAAAGAAAAAAATTTTCAAATCGGTTCATTGGTTCGTGTTCTAATGGTACTAACTCATTACTACGAATTGATTGTTGTAACATTGGACATTTCAAATGTATCTATTGTTTATTGTTGCAAAATTAAGCTTTATTGTTGCCACTAAATAAAGCATTATAAAAGCTTGGTTTGATAAAACCCTTTTTACATAATCTTGTTATCCTTGAGTGCATGTATTGAATTGCTGGAAGAAACGAATTATCCTCGCATTCGGGAAAAAGCGTGTTGAGAACATGGGTTCGGCTCTGCACATGCTCTAAACGTTAATGAGATGGTGCGCGTGCAGGATGCACGTGTTTGACGATTATCGCAAGGGCAGATCGGTCTCTAAATCAAGAGAATTTTTTTTATTCCTAGGGAGCTTACCATTTATTACGATAGCTTGAAAACGAATTAGCTTTTTCACAGTCTGTTTTCACCAAACCATTAATATGGGACAGCGTACGAACAAGTACGAACGTGAGATAGCCGGAATAAGTACGTGCTCTAATGCCACGTGCTTTAATGGTGCCATTATGATACCCCCTTAAACATTTCCTATAACAAGATATGGCATGTAATATATCAAACAAATTGTCACAACATATCATGAACGAATATATAAGAGTATCTTGTGATAGCAAATATTGGTCTAATGGCACGTGTACGTGCAAGGATGTCTCATGAATGAATATAACGGTAAATAATGACTGTCTGAATTGTTTAGTAGTACGTGTTTTAATGGTACCAAATGGTACCATTGGAACTTTCAATGCTAAGATATGGCATGTAATGTATCAAACAACTCGTAACAACGTGTCATGAGCGAATATAACGATTAAATAATGATAGTGGTTATTGGTTTAGTAGCACGTGCCCTAATGGTGCCATATGATACCATAAAATACCATTGGAATTTTCAATGCTAAAATATGGCATGTAATATATCAAACAACTCGTAACAACATGCCATGTGTGAATATAACGAGTAAATAATGATAATGGTTATTGGTTTAGTAGCACGTGCCCTAATGGTGCCATATGATGCCATATGGTAACATTGGAACTTTCAATGCTAAGATATGGCATTAAATATATTAAACACCTCGTAACAACGTGTCATGAGTGAATATAACGAGAAAATAATGATAGTGGGAATTGGTTTTGTTCCATGTGCCCTAATGGTACAATATAGTATTGTTAGAACTTTCAATGTTAAGATATGGCGTGTAATATATCAACCAAATTCCTTACGAGTTATTTCTATTGTTATCCATAGCTTATTTTTATCAAGAGCATAATGCTGTTAGGCTTAATGGTATCTAAAACTCTTTACTGTTATACATATTGCTAATTGATAGTAGTTAATCGTTTGCTTCAATAGTAGATGATAACGTAAAAAACACTTTAGTAATTTAATATTCCATGCTCTATCTTATTAGGGATGGATACCTTCATCCATCTCTGATCTTATATTTCAACTTATTTATAACAGCAGATATTTTTCATTTATTTTAACGTTAAAGAGTATTCTCAAGTTCTGTGAAAGACAATTACCTGAAATATACTAAATTTTTATAAATAAACTTAAGCCACCCGTAATGTAGCTGAAAAAAAACCCTCCTTCATCCTAAAATTTCCATCTCATCTCAAGGGTAACTCGCATCTATGTCGATTGCAGCGCCACCGCTACTATCATCAAATCGGGAATCAACCACGTAGCATTGCGAGTAGTAGTCGTTGCCACACAATTCTTCTAGCCACTATAGTAACACGCTAAATCACAATCACCACACGCACAAAGAAAACCCATTGGCAAACAAACATGACGTCACAAACTGGATCAAAAAACCAAAATTCCATAGAGATGAAGGAAAAATGAATTTAATTTGTGAGGGAAAAACCTGAAATTGGGATAAAAACCCCCTATCGCCTCCTACACGACCAGAAGTATCCATAACAAAAGGTGGTTCCGGCGTATGTCTTGCAGAGACGGAGGCTATAAAGGGAAAGAACAGACCGAGCTTGAATTTTAGTAATAGTAGATGTTGTAAATTCAGTTAAGTCCTTGTTCAAGGAGAATGGCTTTTTAATATTCTTTTTTAAATCTTTATTCATGTATTGTTTTTATTTATATATATTAAAATTATTTATTTTTATGTGCAATTTGTGTGTTGGCAATTCTCTTGAGTTTCAAAATTTTAAATAAATTTTGGAATTAAGAAAATATTAAGGAGAAAAGCATTTATACAGGTTTAATCCAAACTTCACACATCGATAGAAAGGAAGCATGAAGGTGAACAGATTCTGTTAATACATGAGGGGTCGGAACTCAACCATCGCCAAGGTAACGTTATTGTGGTTCAACGTTTCAGCGTTTATAACCTAATGTGCGTGGAAAATTTCGAATATATCATAGACGAATGAATTTGTTTAGAAACAAAACGTCTTCCAAAATACCAAGAGACTGCATATCGTCCTCCATGTTGTTTTTCTTTGGCTGGACTGCCTGGAAATACACAGCTCATGCGCATTAGTCTAAGATTGACTTGAGCGGCCGTAGAGGGCAACCTAAACTCAGCGACGTTGACTTAATTTGAGTGGTGAGTATGACACGTTTGAATCCGAGTTTAAACTCGTTTTAAAACGTGCTGAATGCGGGTGTTAGAGATTTACCATTGCAGGTTATGGCCAAGCTGGCGCCTTGAAATGTTGGTGTATACCAATCAGCAGTGATGTGCAGTAGTTAAATTACTTTGTAGTATTAAAAAGTAATTAACAACTACTCAGTAAAAAGTAGTTTTAACTACATTTTAAAAACAGTTAACTACAAATTACTCTTTTACCTACCAGCTACCTTTTAAAATAATAAAATCAAATTTCAGTAAAAATAAACCATTAAGGAATGACATAATCAAGTATCTAAATGCTAAACTAGTAGCCTCACATAAACCATTTGAAACATATTTCAGAATATTTTGAATCATTTTTGAAAACATTAAAACCTGTTTCAGTGAATCAAATTCAATAATCTTCGAATTTAATATTCGTCGTACTTGTTTTTTCATATATTATACGCCCTATCTTAGCAATGAAAATTTCTAATGGTACCATGATGGTATCATTAGCACAGATACCCCTGAGACAATGAAACTATTAAGATCTTTGAAACTATTAATTACTCTTATACATGCGTTCATGACACGTCGTTACAACTGTTTGATATATGGCATGCCCTGTCTTAGCAATGAAAATTTTCAATGGTATCAGAGTGGTATCATTACCACAGATACCCCTGAATTAAAACCGACTATCTTCAAACCGAATTAATTATTCTTATATATTCATTCATTACATGTCGTAATAAGTTAGTTGATATATTACATAACGTATCTTGGCATTGGAAATTTCCAACAGTAACATAATAGTACCATTAGAACAGGTACCACTGAACCAATTTTGACAATCTTCGAACCATATTTATCGATTGGCGAAAACGTACATAATAATATTATATTCGCTCTTATCTTCTCATTACGAGTTATAACTTGCTATAACTTAGCAATGAAAATTTCGGAGGGTGTCATAATAGTACCATTAGAGCACCTGCCATTATGTCGATTTCGACCATCTTCGAAATTGTTTACGTTATAATCAAATCGCTTATAGCTTGTCGTTACGAGTTGTTTAATATATTATTTATAATATTTTAGCATTTAAAATTTCTACGGGGTGTCATTAGAGCACGTGACATTGTACCGATTTCGATCATCTTCTAACTGGTTCGTGCGATGAACCATATTAATGGATTGGTGAAAAAAGATTTTGAAAATCTTTCATAAGTTTCGAGAAGATCGAATTACAGACAGGCACGTTCCCCCGCAGTAACAGCATAAAGCTCCTTTCAATACTTAATAAAAGTTGACACGTTGTAAAAAAAAAAATGGCCTTAAGTTTATTACATAAATGGATAAATAAAAAAGTTATTAAAAGGTAATTATAAAAGTAGTTAACTTTTTTGCAATAGTTAAGCATGTAGTTATAATTACTTCATGAAAAAAGTAATTGCAAAATAGTTGTAATTACTAATTTGTAAAATAGTTAGTTGTTGTAGTTAAACTATCTTTAAAGTAATTAATGCCCATTACTGCAAATCAGGTTAAAACGAAGTTGAACTTTTCAAGCCTGAATGCGAGTTAAGCTACTGTTGGTGAATATGGGCGTTAGAATTGGCCTTTACAATGCCAGACCTTTTATGCTTCCGTCTAATATATGATTTTTAGGTTTTTAAGTTTTTAATCTCATTTTTCTTAATCAGGGAAAGACTTTATGCTCACCCTGTATATTATGTGTAAAATTATGATTAACATTTAATACTTATTACTATTTTATTTTATAAATCCTTTTTCCATAAACATATTTGGAGAAGTAGGGGAGATGAGATAAAATCCTTGATCAAAATTAACTTCACCATTCCCAATTTTGGAAAAAATGGCTATCATATCAGTAAAAGATGCTTCCCCTTCATTTATACTGATGTTAAACCAGTCTGAATAAAAAGGTATAACTTTGCATAAAATGTAACAAGTCAAAGGTTAGGATGACGACAGAAAGGACGATGAAAGAGAGAAAGAAAGGAAAGAGTATAAGAGGAAAGACGGGTTAGTAGCTTAAACCATGATAAGAAGAGGGAGAAATGAATAGCTGGCGAGACACAACTGAAATATGTCTAGGGGGTGAAATGGGAAGGATGCCAGAAAAGACTCTAAACACAATAGAAGAAGGTGACAGGTTCTTGCAAGGAGAAAGGCGTCAACCTATTGAATGCGATCTCCCGTTTACTCAGACACCGAAAGGGTTAATCGTGTGCTACATAACGCTATTGACCAAGAGAGACGTTGACACCAACCAATATAAATAGAAGTGACCGGCCTTTATTTTAGATTCAAAATCTCTTTAAATGGGATTTCATTTGAAAGGATTTGGGCAGAGCGACGGAGAGAGAGGTGGAAGGGAGAAAGAGAGAGAGAAAACAAAGGATTAAAGTAAAGATAAAATACGTTAATTGATTTCAAAGGTCACTTGCATTAATTTCTTTTCTGGACGTGCGTCTGAAGATGTAGTCATAGATAAGTCCCCTTGTTGATTAATGAAATCTCGAAATATCATCTATTTTTTGCATTGTCCCTCTTGCAAATTAGGACAATTTCACTATTAAAATTCATCATATAAATACTGAACTAGATATAATGTTTAGGACACTTGGTTCTTTAATCTCCGAACGCCAATCTGAAGGTTTTATCTACGTATAACCTTGAAATATTTGTTCCATTCAGAGATTTTTAAAAATCAGATAAAGTTCAGATAAAATGATAAGGGGACATCATTACAATCATTACGCCAAAGTAATCGTATGTTTGAAGTTAAAAGGAATGAAAACACGATTGATCTCAAAAAGCGATCTTCGAAATCACTTTTTAGTACTTGAATAAATAACTGAAGATGGCAGATAGGGGATTGATCATTTGTCTAAGACCCGCTCTAACAAGCAGGGTCCTAAGAAAAATTCTTAAGATGTATTTCATTAGAAAGTTTTATATTCTCTTAAGAAAGTCTATATGGGACACTAAAGAATTTTTCTGCCTTGAAAAAGAGAAGCAAATGTTACTGCCCAAGATTATGCAGCACTTTTGCACAAGCTGAAAGCAACAAATCAGAAAAAATGCCCATTAACGATCAAGACAAAAGTATTGTTTCACCACGACAATGTATTCACTTATTAAAGTGCAATCGTTTAGAAAAAATTGACAGAATTGAAGTTTATACAGAATGTCCCAAATTGATGTATACACTCTTTGAAACGTTATAACTCAGCAACGAAATGAGATAGAAATATAAGGTATGTTGTATTTTATTCCTTAAACTTCCTTAAGCTCTTACATGTTCAAAGTGTCCACCTTCTGCCAGAGTACATTCTTACCGACGTCGAACAGAGCGACATACCGACTGGATTGTAGCTAATGGAATATCATTGATGGAATGTTCAATCTGATCTCATCGGCCTCGGTGGCTCAGGGGTTGCGTGATCGCCTCTGATGCCCGAGGACGCGGGTTCGACCCCGGCCGAGGACGACGAGGATTTTTTCAGGGGGAAAATCCTGAGATCACGCACTTCCTTTGGAAGGGAAGTAAAGCCGTTGGTCCCGTGTAGTCGTTTGCCGGCTGCACGTTAAAGAACCCTTGCGAGGCAAAATTTGCGGCCCCTATAACGCCGTCCTGAAATGGCCATAGCAGTTGAAAAGGACGTTAATACCAAACAAACCAAACCAACCAATCTAATCTCTTAATTCTCTTAGTGTTTGTGGGTTTGTGGCGTACACTGTGTTCTTTAAAGTTCCCCAAAGGTAGAAGTCGAGAGGGGTTAAATCGGGAGATCGAGGAGGGAACTCCGTAGCATTTCCTCTAGTCCTACACGGAGAGAAATGCTTTGGATGCAGCAACAATAAAGGAGTTGATGACCGCTTGTTTGTTGAAGCAACAATACAATTTGATGCATCATGAATAAACTTTTATCTTACTACACTATCAAATTGTCATCATTATAATTCACTAATAATACGTAGTTTTTTTATGTAGCGCCAACTAAATATTGATCCAGCACCAATATCGGAAGAAGACAATTTCATATATTGTTCTGTCATCAATATATGGATGCTCATGCAGCAATATCGGAAGTTGCTGATCATAATCTGCTTGTTGATTGGTCGAGAAATTACGTCACTCGCTCTGTCGACGAGGCCAACGAGATAAAAGGTCTGGATGTGGAAAAGTCATCTAACCATCGGGGTGCTAGCAACAATCCAACTTTCATTGTCTCCATCTTGGATGTTAACAATCAGGGTTTTTCGTTTGTTGGAAACAATGAAGGTGAGACTGTTGAAGGTGTACCAAAATTATTATAATTCTTTCCATAAATCCGATTTCACATTTACCAGCAGATCACATTTATAAATTTCACTCACTAGATATCGCAAAAAGCGCTGTTTCATTAAAGCTCTATATTACTAAAGTACGGCAATTACCTTCCCCAATGCTACCAGATAATACTGGTTGTTGATTGCTTGGTTTGAGGTCACGTGAGTATTTTTCAGCCATCTTTGGGTCAGACATTTATTCATTTAAAATTTTATTGATTGTCTGTTATCATTTCCAGCTGATATTTAATGCGAAAATTTTGAAAATAAAAATTCATTTCAGGCGAATTTTAGAGCTGGCACAAGAAACTGATTGGGCCAACTGGGCCGAATATGGCGGATTGTAACCCAGAGCTGTATTTTCAGAACCTCCAGAATTTCCGTGTTTATGCTCTTTAGTTAATTTTAGCTATATGATTCATGGGTTACTCGAATAGTCTCATAAATAGTTAATGAATTTCATAGGAAAAGTTTCCACTAATCGACTCTGATGAACAACATTTTGTATTCCTTACTGAATATTTTTAATGTTAATCAATTTCAGAGGAGCCCAAATAGAATGCTGTGCCTCCCCCGAAAGAGGTATGCTGAAAGGATGTCATGACAAAGAATGTATAAGGATAAGAAGGAAAGGCTCGCATAGACGTAAGTGGCGCCGCCCAAATCTGGCGGGAAATGTGTTGCAGAGAAGCCCCCGTTTGAAAATCGGACAGCAGAGACAGTTGTAAAAGGAGACTTGACATTTGACGATTAACCCATTGAAATTCTGTAATTCCGGTCATGTGGCGCCCTCTGACAGTCCGAGGAAGTTCTGTGGGGAACGTTCATTACAGATGTCATACAAGAAACTGCGGTAAATTGATAAATGACGTATTAACGTTTTCATTACTGCTACCCCCCCCCCCCCCTTCATCCGTTCTTGCTGCTACCCTCCCATGCTATTTTGCTTGATATTGGTTTTAACTATTGTATTTTATCATATTCATTAATCCAAATTGTTTAAATTCTGTTTTTATGACATAAAATTTCGCTTTAAGAAAAACACTTCGATTCATTTTTCAAGGTCCGATTTTATTCCATCAAAAATGTAAAAAAATAAACATTAACATAATATGCAATATTTACAGGGCAGTTCCAATAGAATTTTTAAATACTTGCCAGATTTATGTAATTAATTTTATATACAGGGTGTTTCAGAAAGGACTCCCCAACTTTGAAATGACATAACTGTATAACAGTGAGAGACAGAAAGGTGAAACAAGTGGTACGCTGGACAGACAGGTATGGAATTTCTGATACACGGGTTTGCAAAAATAGTTCCAATATTGACTAATAGATGGCGCTACAAGCAGATGAAGCTTGAAATAGTACTCAGAAGTACAGAAAGTTCATTCGTCAGTCTTGTTCAGTGCTGACACGTGTGACTTTTTTTTGTGGGGCTATTTGAAAGACACTGTTTACTCTAGGAGTCCGCAAACGTTGGAGCAGCTTGAACAATTCATCTGTGAGGCATGTGTATCCATTTCAGTAGAGACATTGCAACGTGTGACTTCGAACTTTATCCTTCGGTTACGTCATGTTATTGCTGTGAAAGGTGGCCATATCGAAACCATTGTAATGTGATTGAACATCTTTTCATGTAGCACACTTTCATACACTATTTAAAGGACACTGCTTTGTGACTACAACGCCCTCTAATGTCCAATATTGGAACTATTTTTGCAAACCGGTGTATCAGAAATTCCATACCTGTCTGTCCAACATACCACTTGTTTCACCTTTCTGTCTCTCACTGTTATAAAGTTATGTCATTTCAAAGTTGGGGAGTCCTTTCTGAAACACCCTGTACATAGTTATTTATAATTATTTTCGCAGATTATGAATACAACGGTTAAAATAGTAAATGTTGTTTTTACAAAATATAATCAAACAAAAATATATAAAACTTTTGAAAGGTTCTACAAAATATAATGTATAATAAACACAATTTGTATGTTTTGCTTATTGTTCACACATCTTTTCCCAGTAAATCCTCTCTTTCTGATGCCCGTAACCATGTTCCATATCTGCTCCACATACATGAAATATCAGAAAAACACCTAAATAGATAACAAAATCTGCATTATTAAATTAGTTTTAAAAATAACACTGGCTAAAAAAATGAAGAGTGAATGAAATGATCCGTCAGCAAAAATACCTGCTATTAAAATGGCTTATGGCTATTTAAGGTTAAAATATTCTTTCAAATACTAGGCAGGGTACTGAAATTATAATAAAAAATTTTATGATTTAAGAACTAGAGTATAATAATAAAAAAATACTGGGTTTTTTGTATAAAATTTCTTTAAAAATTAATGATGCAATCGTTTAAAAATGATTCTATGCCAAGAAAATATGGTACTGGTTTTCAGAGAAAATTCTGAATTTCATAAGAGCCTGCTAGTATAACCAGCAATTTTTACGGAATAATAGTATGCCATTTTAGTGGAAATTTCATAAATAATATGTACAGGTTTTAGAAGTAGTCAAACAGAAAAGAATGAAGCACCAGATGCAGTTTTCAAAAATTTATGAAAGTTCATTAAAGAAAACTTTAACTTCAGGTCTTAAATTACCTTTTAAATGTTAAGACCATGATCTGTAAATTAAGGTGGTCGTTGAACTATTCCATCCCACCATTGGTGTATCAGATTAATGAAAAAGATCACTATAGAGGGCGAACCTTCTCATCGGGTCCGATTAGCAGCTATTCGCAATGTTTAAAACCAGCATTTATTATATTTTATCAATTATTTTAAACCATGTTCAATAAGTAAGGCCAAATAAATAAATCTTATTTGCTGACGATAGAAATACGAATAAAATTAGGACCCTATCATACTGGATACCACCAGTGGCAGAAAAAGTCATTAACATTGTTTTTTTGCCTAGTTCAACGACCACCTTATTTTACAGATCATTGTTAAGACACATCAATACAAAACGCTTTCTCGTTCCTTTGGTATTTTTGAACGGAACATTTACAGCTTAACTTAAGAATTAAAAAAAAATAGCAACCCAAAACTCACCTTCGTGCATCAGGTGGAAATCTGAAGAATTTTAATTTTTTTCCTTCACCTTGACGGTTTTACAAAATTTTGTAGCACAAAATCTTCCTGACATTTTAAATTTAAAAGATAGCTCTGATAAATACGTCTCTAAATATTGGAGATCAAACAAAGAGCGAAGAGAGCAGAGCAAACGAGCAAACTTCAGACAGTAACTGCCATTGTTAGGCCCAGCCATAGTCAAACCACGTTGCGCAAACGTGACTTTGCCAACAAGAAGTAAACAAACACCCTAGCAACTCCCATTTCCTGTTCGAAAGTGAAACTACTGAAATATAGTGGCTCCATCTGACGAACTGAGGAAACTTGATGAGCCCGTTGCATGCTGGGAGCCGTGAAACGCATTACAGGAAGTAGAAGCTAATGCCAAGTCTCCTTTTACAATTGTCTCTATCGGGCAGCTTTTATCACGTGATATAAACACAGCCGTCACTTCTTATCACGGTCTATAGATAATCATGGTCATCGAGCTCCATTGTTAAAATGAAGCTAAAGTTTCTAGCTCCCAATATGGCGGGAATTCTATTGAAAAGTGGCGCTGCATGTACAATTGGCCCAAAAACGCTTGTAGCGCCTCCCTATCGACAGACAGAAACTTTACTTTCATTTTCAGTTTCAATGAAAAACCTCTATCGCAGGTCACGATCGGCCCTGATGCGATCTATGCGGCACCTGGCGCGATCTGTTTTCCTTAGCTTCTCGAAACAATGGAAAATGGCCGAAGCTCGATGACCATGAATATCTATAGACCGTGCTTCTTATCCTTATACGTTTTTTGATTGTTTGTGCTGCTATAACAATGCATTTCAGCGCGGCCTCAGCTTATCACATATCTTGCGCGTGTGTTACTAAGAGTAAAACAATTGCCAAGCAATAAAGCATCATTGCTACAAAATAACTTATGGCCACAAATGTTATTTTATCCTGGTCAGTAGGAAACTGTGAAAAGGATAATGATGAACTCGAAGCAGTTGCAAAGTCTTATTTTGACTCAGACCCAATTACTCTAGACACTGAAAATCCAAATTTATTTGAAACAAATTCGGATGCATACGTTGCCAAAAAAAATTCTTGAAAAAAATGAATGCATTGACTGCAATTGATTTTTTTTTTTATAAAAATAATTATGTTCAACATCTTTTCCACGGTCTAATTTTTTGTGGTATCTGCTTTTAAATCACTTTTAAAAAAAGTAAGTGAATAAAAGTCATGTTAAAATAAACATTTGCTTTCTTTCTAAAATAATGTATATTAAAAATTACAGAATTTAAAAAAAATTACAAGATTTCATTATAAAATAATGTTATGGAATAAAATAATTATACTTTCAATAAAATAAACCGTGTCAGTAAATAAATGAGAAAATAAATGAACAATAATTTAATTTAGCATTTTAAAACTAAATAAAAAAAACTTCAATGAATCCAGGTATAGCAAAGCATCCTCTTTGACATGAGCGAGAGCTTCTCTGCATACCACTTTCCCGCCAGGCTGTGGCGGCGCTAGGATCTACAAACTTACACTAAATCAAGTAGAGCTTTCATTCTTTTCCTTAACGTTCTTTGGTCATGAAATGAAATTAATTTGCTTCTGAAGTATTAGCTTCTTGTATTGGTGGCGAGCTGCTCTCTAGCTGGTTGGGATGGGCAATGCTACTGTCTCGCTAACTCAGCCACTGGTTTGCCTCTTTTGAGGTGTTCAAGTTTTTTAGGTTGGGTGTAGCATTCTGCCACCTGAAGATCTTGGAATTTCGCTGAGGCAATACCATCTGCCTTAGCTTCAAAAATTCCTGGATTTTGTAATATTTAATTATTTGACGATTAATCTGCCCTATGTAGATCAGCACTGGCTGATGCTCCTGAAATAAACATGACATCGTGTTTAGCGATGCCGACATTTCTTCGCGTATTTTAATGCATATTTGAATCATCCAGTAACAAATTTATACTAATTTTAATATAAATTTGAATAAAACAGAAAATATACAGTAATTTTAATAGGGTGTCCTGACAATATAAACTGTAAACGAGCCCATAGCTCTATTGCTCTAGGAGCAGAAAACTATTGATGCGTTATCAATATCCAGTATTATCATGAAAATAAAATTGTAAACGAGCCCATAGCTTTATTGCTGTAGGAGCAGAAAACAATATACCATCAATATCCATTATCCATGCATGGAAAAATCGTTGCTTTAGCAGTGCTGTGTTAGTGTGGTAACAAGAGAGTATTGTTCTGACAACAATATACAGTATTGTATACTGAATGAGATTAATATAGAGAATTGATCTCTGATTAAAACACACTATCAAAACAGTTTTGTCCACACAACAATAAATATTGATGGGATAAGAGTAACCATAAAATATTGATATAGTGACCATAGATAAGGTTGCACAACGATACATTTCTCTCCGTGTATCCATCTGTGATTGGATGCGTGATCGAGGAAAGTTCTCATATCGACATGAAAGTGAGGTGGAGCCCCTTGTTGGCGGTGGTGTACCAAATTCAAACGTCCAACATCGTTGAACCTCAACAACATTCTCCACTTTCCAACAACACTTCAATATCCACTTACGTTCATCGAATGAAAATCTACCGCCATTTTGGTTTATAAAAAAATGAACAGCATTGAACGCGTTGCTATGATTTTCCATCGCCGTCTGGATCATACATATCAAAGCTTATATTTCTATCTCATTTCGTTGCTGAGCTTAACGTTTCAAAGAGTGCATACATCAATTTGGAACACTCTATAGTGTTCTCCTGATTGGTTCTGTCGGAGTTCCATCTGTTTCCGAAACTCAAATATTAAAAAAACACATTCCTGGATGAAATAGTAGAAGAAGAGTTACGATAATCCAAAGAAACGGTGGATTTTTTAAACCTTTGCTATAGCATTTGACTTATTATATCGTCGTTATAGCATTTGCCTTTGACAACAAGTGCACTTAACGTTAATTTCATCTAATGCAGGACAACATACTCTTCTATCTTTTTCAATTTTCCTAGGTCTGTTGCAGACCGTTTTGGAATATGCAAAGCGACAACTCACTGTTCTCTAAATTTTTTTATGCTATTCTAAAACTAATTTATAAAAACAAAATAATTAAATGGCCATTTAAACTGTTATAACTCTAGAAAGAAGCCTTTTCGACCCCATGTTCATATGACATTTTCTCATGAACATATTCTAAAAGTTTGTACAGACCATTCAGAAACACCATGTATACACTAAGTGCTTCTTGAAATCATTTCATGTTATATCTCAGTGCTTCACAAATCAAAAGAAAACTATTTACCTACGAGTACAGTCTAAATGCTTGAAGAGATTCTTAATAATTAATTTTTTAAATTATTAAATTTTTATTTGATTATGTTATCTTAACTATTCCTGGTTCTTAGCAATCTAGACAAGGCAAGGTTACCAGTTATCGTGCAAGATTTTCAGCTATAGTACTGCGAGCGCTATTGCCAAGACGCGGCAGGATTGAATCAGCGACTCGATGTTCTCGAGAACAAGAAGTCCTTGATCCCAGCCATGATGTAAGAAGGAATCCCAGCTATTTCTTCCTACATCATGATCCCAGCTATTTCGACCACCGAGCCGACCTTTTTCAATTAATACGGCACTAAAAATTATCATACTTTACATTTAAAAACTTAAAAATATAATTTAAATACCTACCCAAATTTTGATTCGAAAGAGTGATTTTTTTTTTTTTTACAATAGTTAATTAACTATCGGCTCTCAAATTAAAGTACAGGGTGATTACAAAAGAACTTCACACTTTTAAAAATTTATTACATCAAAGCTATTCAGAATATAGACACACCACATACGGATTCTTAAAGAAAAACTCTTGAAGTTCTTCATCTAATAACCATGGTTGTGCTTTGTCGTTATGCCGATGGCTATCGAGCCGCCGCCCGCTGTTGCGCTGGGCTAGAACTGTGCTCTATTTCAACGGCCAACGCACAACTGCCCACCAATCAGAACTTGACGATCTCTTGACGTCATTTCTCTTCTTTGAAAAACAAAAATGGAGGAAAGCAAGTTAATCGAAGCGATTCAAAAGACGATTCAAAAGTATCCCTGCTTGTATGATACGAAAACGAAAGAATATAAAGATCAAAAATTAAAAGAAAAAATTAAATATTATCTTTTTTGAAAAATAGATCGTACGTATATGGATCTATTGGAACGATGCTTATTTCTTCGATGCAAGTTTCGGAAGTTCATAGAGCATGCGCAGTGTTCCCGTTCACCGTTTTACCGCTGTGACTATGAATGCTATAGCGCTGTAACCAGAGCGCTAACGGCAATGTTTTGAACTTGACGGAACGGCAGACGGCCAACGCAAAGCGGCGTTGTCAGACTATGAACCAACCTTAAGAATCAGCTCGTAGCGTTAATAAAAGTCATTGTTTGTTAGCCTGTGCTATTATTGACTGTGGCCGCGTCAGTTGTGGAGCATTGAAGATTAATGATATAATTTATTTAAACCAAAGTTACGCGTGGTATCTCTCAGATTCGGGAAGTAAAAAGATATAAAAAATGAAATAACCATCCTCAAAAAAATTTTAAAACATATGATATGTAAGCATCGATTTTAAAACCATCAACTTCTCTTTTATAAACAACATAAATATCGTTCAAAAAATTTAAAACTAAAAGTTACAATCAAAATTACATATGGATTAGTAAATAGGGATTTTCCCTTCTTTTATTAATGGAGATTGTTATATCGAGCTTTATCCATGTTCTAGAGGGACGATTTCTAACAGATGTGCTTATTGCTAGAGACTAGCCATGAAAGAGCACAATAATAAATGAGGCATTCTTTCGCTTCACAATGCGTGAAACTTTCTAATAGTCATAAACTCCTTCCTCCCCACTCCCTCCGGTTCTTTTTGATTTTCTGGATTCGCCTCTGGCTCTCGGATTTTCTTCATCGTTCTGTTTACAATAGGACGAATAATAACACAGTGTTATGCCACGGCATTCTCAAATGTGTAATTGATGTTCTTGAAGTGTAAGAAATTTTCTATCAGTGCGCCGTTTTTTTAACAGCCGTCACTTCATGCAAAATGATAACGTTTTGAAATAGCTGAGATTACGCAACGGCTATGGGAGACTTTGTCTGAACGGAATCTAATTACTATTTATGGCTATTAAAATTTCAAGTTCTTAATGACACACTTTAGTAAAACAGGATTATAAGTGATGTTAGAAGAGTTTTCTAACAGTATATGTTGTCTTGTATAACATTATAGGATAATAATGAAGCAAATGGCATCCCCATAATGTTCATAAAAACCATCTTGCTGAGAATCAGATTTTTACATGTAGCTATCTGGCTTTAAAGATTGGAATCTTTATGTTTGAAATCAACAATTACGACTGTACAATAATAGTAGTAAGCATGCTTTTTTTAATTCTCAAAAAATTTCTATTTTTTTTTTTTTACCGTGTATTCAATGGTATGCTTTTCATCAGAGCGATCTCCCACTTTGAACATTATAATGCGTGAAATCGCAAAAATGAAGCCAGGTGAATAGATTCCTTGATACTAAGTTATGTTGCTTGGCTAGGGACCGTGCTTGACCAAGACGGCAACCTTTCCCTTACCAAGAGAAAGGTTTCCTTGTTCCGTCAACGGTGGGAGTCGTTACCAAAACGAGTTCGAGATCCCTCGTGGAGATTAAGACGCGTGTGGGACATTACATTATTCACGGAACTCTTGCGATAGGAGGAGCTTGATGTTATCATTGGTAATAAACGGCTCGGCTTTTCCATTTTCGTGCCAATTATTAAAAAAATGAAAATGAAAACAAAAGACTATCGAATAAGAATACCGGTTGTGTAATATTAAATTTGATTTTTGTATGCGGTTGTTTGTTTTCATATCTTCGCGTTAATGTCGTTTGAGTATTTATTATATTTTCAAAGTGTTGATAAGATAATAAAAGACTAAGCTAAAAATTATACTAGAGCCAAAATTATTTGGTTAATATTTATTGAGATAGATTGCAGTTATCACCGTCCTAAATATAATCTTTCTACTAATAATTTTTGTTGTGTGCTTAAATAAAGATGTTTAATTACATATCCTCTAAAGAAGCACTTGACAAGAAGAACGATAAAGACTGAGATATAGAGTGTAGGACAAAGTGTGCAAAGGTAGACTCTAAATAGAGACTCTAATTTAAATTTTGAATCTACATACACGAATTTGCTTCTACTCTGTGAGTACAATTTATGAAAACCGTGTATTTACTTAATATCTGAAAATGAAATAAGATCTTCCCGGACAAGTGGGTCTGGTTATGTTTCTCTATTAAGATTTAGATCAAAATAATATTTAATATTATTTTTAAAACATTTTTTTCCAAATTATAACTTCGTTTGGGCAAATATCCGGTTGCCACTGACTACTAAATCAATGCTATAAAAATTTTATGAACATTAAAGATATTATACCCCCAATTTTTAATTATTTTGGTCCCTACTTTCACATAACATTTATTATATTCGCAGAGTAAAAAATATCCCGTGTACCTTTTATAGTCTTTTAGTATTTATCCATTGGTCAAGGAATTTCTTAACGGTTCAAGGAAAGCTGCCATTAACTCTTGATAAAAATTTGGCGCTTCCCTTCATTCTACAAACCATCATTAACTTACCAAAGCCGAACAATGATTTGAGAAAAAAAAAAGTTTCATTTTTTAAAGAAGCCCATTTCACGGAAGAAGACCGACTCATTCAGACGTTTTGATATTTTTTTCTCGTACGGCAGGAGGAAAGAAGGTGGAGATCAAGGTTTCTGAGTGGGTCACCCAATAGCTTCGTTGACCCCTCCTTCAACAGCCCACTCGCGTCTGGTTTTGCTGAAATTAATCACGCACCAACCGACGACGCCAGAGCCTTGTCTCCCTACTGAGGTCTATAAAGGGGCTCGTTGCTTCAATAATAGTGTGAAAATTGACCTCTCTTGACCTTTGCCGTCCTAACTCCTCTAAGAACAGTTTCAATGGGTTAATGTCGAAAGTGAACCAACAGGCAAGGTTAGAGGTTAAGTCAGCGCTCATCTAAATCTGGAAAGAAGAAACAATAAAAGAATACCTTGGCCTGTCGTTTTGTTTCTAAAACATGTTTCGGGGATTACCAATAATTATAAATCATCGGATAAGCCAAGTAATTATTTTTTTACAAAATAATTCTATCACATGAGTCATATCTAATCAGCCTTATGCTTTATATGTAGCGTTTTTTTTTTTTTTAGCAAAGTCATCATGGATGACTATAATACGAATAAAGAAATAAATTTGAAATAATTTTGAAGAAAAATTTAGAAAACCATGCAAAGATACCATATGGTATGTTTATTATGGCTGATTATGCATAAATAGTCTAATACTTCTGCCGATAATTCAGAATTTCATTGTATTTATATAAAGCTATTTTTTTTTAAATAAGTCATCTAAATTAATGTCTACCTAAACTACAAAAATGAACAAAATAAATAATCACGCCTCAAGAGTTAAGATCTATTTTTTGTTTTTTTATTTTATTAGTTTAGTTATTTCAAATACAATATTAATGCCCTACTGACAAGGAGAACCTGAGAACTCTGACTCACCGATTTTGATTAAAAAAAAAAAATTACACCTGTAGCTTTCACCAATTTAAACATACATGCAAAGCCATGCGACGCTCTTCTCAAAATTATCCGAGAAAAAAATTCATAAAGTCTGTTATAATTGACTACACTTTATAAATATCCTAATTGTATCATAGATTTTTATTGTGTTCAGGTGGTATAGTGGTAAAGCGCACGCCTTATGTTTTGCAGGTACGGATTCAAATCCCGCCTTCGATAATTTTTTTTTCTCTTCGTAAAGTTTTTTGGGAATGTATAATTCAATTTTTAAATATATTTCCGATTTTCCAATTTGCTATCACCATTTTTTTATAAATTTTTTTTTAACTAGCACATTAGCCAACAAATTTCAATTTCCTATTTCTAGGAGCAAAAGTTTGTTATGAACGGAATTAACTATTACTCCTGTCTTTACTTACACATGAATTAGAACTTATTTTGTGTTTAAAAAAAATGGAAATAAATGAAATTTGTAATAACCTTTCAATTATGTAAAAACTAATCTTAGCAAATCGAAATTTTAGATTATGATAAAAGAAAGAAGAACACTCTTTAGCCACAACATATCAAGAGTGTTTTCTTTTCCTTTATCATTATAATTATCCACATAATCTTTTTTCGTTGGTTTTAAAACATCAGTGCCTTTATAAATTTCCCAGTTTATTTGTTTGGTTTTTTTTGTTTTTTGTTTTCTTACCGATTATTTTGAAATTTTAGATTATGTTTAATTATAATAATTCTTATATGCATTTTATAAAAAAAATGATGGTAGCAACTTGGAAAATCTGAAATATATTTAGTAAATGAATAAATTTAAAAAAAAAAAATTTACGAAGAGAAAAAAAAAATTATCGAAGGCGGGATTTGAACCCGTACCTGCAAAACAGAAGGCGTGCGCTTTACCACTAGACCACCTGAACCGTAACCATCGAGAGAGAAGGCCTCTGCGATGAAAAGTAATACATTGTTACATCATCACAGTTAGGGCCGGGGCCAACGATATAACGGGCTCCAGCGCGGAAAAGTCACCTGATCATCTTAGTCCGGCCAACAATCCAACCATCATTATTTCCAACAAACGAAAAAATACTGATTGTTAAAATCCAAGATGGAAACAAAGACGATTACATTGTTACTCGGACTAAGATGATCAGGTGACTTTTCCGCGCTGGGGCACGTTATATCGTTGGCCCCGGTTAGGGCAAATTTATGACTTATGATTGGTAGAAATACGAATAACAATGCCCTATTTATGATGATGTAACAATGTATTACGTTTCATCGCAGAGGCCTTCTCTCTCGGTGGTTACGCCTGAACCAACGCCTCCTAAAGATAAGGCCTGAGCGCGAAAACGCTCAGGGCTATTATTGGTAGAAATACGATTAAACGTATCTTCGGATGATGATGTAACAATGTATGACGTTTTCGCGCTCAGGCCTTATCTTTAGGAGGCGTTGCCTGAACATGATAAAAATCTATGCTACAATTAGGATATTTATAAAGGGTAGTCAATTATAACAAACTTTATGAATTTTTTTCTCGGAAAATTTTGAGAAGTGCGTCGAATGGCTTTGCATGTATGTTTAATTTGGTGAAAGCTACACGTGCAAAATTTTTTTTTTTATCAAAATCGGTTCGTCAGAGTACTCGTGTTCTCCTTGTGAGACCCGTATGGTCAGAGACCGACGTGTTAGGTCTCAGTGGGCACTGAACGCTATTAAATACATCAAGTAGCAACCTAGGTTAGTAAACATTAAACAGTTTAAACATCGGGATAACCAAGAATAGCATGAACTAATATAAAATAATTCAATTCATCTATACATTTACCAATTATCGCTTATCAATTAACAAAAGTACATAACAAAATTAAGATACCTTACAATTAAAACGATTTCTATTTCATAACAACCACATAAAAAGCTTAGTAATACAAACAGTTGTTAAGATTCATGTTTCTTAGAAGTTGTTTGAAAGATATAAGCGTTTAAGTAACCTTCTGAATTTATTATATGGGGATGCCGATCGAAATGTATTGAGCAAGGAAGCCCAGTTTTTTATCCCGGCATGGCAAATACACCTGATGCAATAATTATGCCTAGTGAACGGTAAACAAATTTTTTAGGCATATATTAGCCCCCTGTATTACTCAGGGCGTTTTAATAAATGTACGCACATAACTTGAACATTTATTAATCCAAAGTTAATTAAGATACAACCAAACTTAACAATACAAGATAAAGCGGACAGGTATGTAATTATTTTGAGCTCTCGCATGTGCTCAAACTTATAGCCGTTTTGATCCAAATGCTGATAATGCAGTTCAATAGTTACAAAGATCATAAATTAGTGCAGTCGGAATTTGGAGACGTTTTCTTTCAATAGCTGAGTTAAAAAGACTCATCGATTGTTATCGGTTTCGTGTGTCCTCATACGAAAAAGTACACTGGCATGGGGTGTAATGATAGAAAGGGGTATTCAATGCCATCTATTCTCCCAATTCGTTGTTTACCAGGTTTTCATCAAAATATGCCCTAATATCACGGTAGTTTAAGGAAAGATGGAGCAATTTCAAAGTTAAAATGTATGTATACATTTTCTTGAGATACTCTTTAGTTAACGTTTAAAAAGAAGCAACATTCATACGTTCATATTAAGCTATAATGTTTTATATATGCTGTCAGTTTAGCTGGTTTTTTTGTGTATTATAAACACACAAAAAATCATCAAGAAAAAAAGAAACAAAATTAGCTTTATCGTCAAGTGATTCTTAACGATATTGTATGTTGTTATAAATACAGTGGTCGCCGCTTAATATGGCCTCCTTGGGACCACGTTTAAGTGGCCACGTTAACCGGTGGCTGTTTTAAGCGAGGTTACCAAAAGTACTTATTTTTTTATCCAACAAGTCAAACATGTGTTTGTACTTTCATGTAGACAAGTTTGTTTGCTTAAATAGTCATTTATACACGTAGAGTATCTTGTCAAAATAGTTTATTTAAAATATTGGGTACTGTTTGTTTGACAACCTTGGCTGCATTAGTGAAGTTGTGTTGGGTAGACGCCGTATGATTTCAGGAACATGAGCATGGGGGCTGCAGTTGTCAATTAGAAGACCAATTTTTTGTCTTCGCTTCTCAGATGCTTGTTCCATTGAGCTAGCCAATTAATGCAGATCTCTGATGTCGTCCATGCATTGGTAAACAATTTGTAAAGTTTTTACATTTTTGAAGCAGCGAGAAGATTTTGACTTTTCGATGATGAGGAGTTTTCTCTCTGTCCCTCCAAGTTGCAACAAACAAGGGCATCAGCAGCCTCTCCATGAAGTTTCTTAAAGATTAGCCAATAGCGTTTTTTTGAGCGATGAAACCAGCCTTCAGTTTCCTTAAAGCCCGTGTGGCCTAATTTACTTTCCAATTTCATCAGCCTTATGACACAAGAGAGGACCATTCACTGGGGCATTTCTATTTCTAACTTATTGAAATCAACTTAAAAGACCCTCTTCAACGTGAGCATCTTTTCCATTTAGCTTACGCTTCCTGCTTGTCCCTTCACTTGCAGCTTTCATGTAATTGACCAATCAGTACAATCTGTAATTTTGGGCAGCAGTGCCCATTGGCTTAGAGGGAAATTTCATGAAAAGTGGATATTATAAGCGAAATATCATTTAGCCGGAGTAAGACGAGACGAAAAAGTAGAATTCGTTAACTACCTCTGAAAAAGAGGCCATATTAAGCGGAGTGTGGCCACATAAAGCGAAAATTTGTTACATAGGAAACAGTTAGAAAATTCCGGATCGAGCTGGAGTGGCCATAAAAAGCGGGTGGCCATATTAAAGGTGGCTACATTAAGCGGAGACTAATGTATAACATATCATTTAATGTGAGTAGATTGTGCGGATTTGGTGGAATGAAAAAAAACTAGCATATTGATTTCAGCGACTGAAACCATTATAATAATAATAATAATAATAATAATAATAATAATAATAATAATGAAGATTACATGTTGAATTCGCCGTATTGGGTATGTATTTTTAGTATATTTTTTAAGTAATATTTTCTAAAATATAATCGACTTTTCTGGGTTTTTTTCTTTCTTTTTTTTTAACAAAGAAACTGATACCAAACAGACCCAAGATATAATTTTCATAGAAAAAATAAACTTAAATACATATGTAGTTTTTATTGCTTTTATGCATTAATTTCCATCATCATACAATATCCATCATTGTACAATTTCCATCTTGGATAGTACATCGTTACTTTAACACTTTTATATAAATGTCAACTTTGTATAGTCGTAACAGGAATGTTCATAAGAGATGAACATGTATTGCTTTCAGATATGCGCTCTTCTCTCTCCCTTCTTATCCTGCAAATGCATTTAAGCGATACCAGTTTTCTATTTAATTTAGAAAAGAGTAAAGTTCGCTTTCGATTTTTTTTTTGTTTTCTCTTTACTTCGTCATCCTTTCTTTCCTCATGACCTTCACTTCCCGTTTTAATAGTTGCTTTTCTCAGAGAAAAAGAAAGGAGTCAGGACGATAACCCGAGATCCACCCACGAGCCATTCCCTTAAGTCGGAAGAACTCAGCCCCTACGTGCAAAGAGTGTACGTGGGAGGTCAAGGGGCAACCAATAACCTGCAGCCAATCGAGACAACGTGTGATAGTTTCGATCGTCTTATTACGTCCAATGATTCCAAACTGGCAATGAAGTTCCATCTCGAAAACTGTATTCGAAGGGATTCTAAGAATAAACTGTAACAAGATTCCATCCCTTTCGCTTTCATTATACACTGTGGCGTAAATATATAAATTATCAACCACATAGTCAAGAATTATCAACACCGAACAGGACGTAAAATGTAGCAAATGATGACATACCTTGCTTTCCGTTATATTTCTCGCCTTTCCTATGTCATCTAAGTGTAGAAAAACTTTAAACAATATCAAGATTCAATTATGTAGAACTTCATTAAATGAAACGGCTCTTTTTTTCTGCCGATTGGCTTTTCCGTTTAAATTACCGTCCAGTATTTGATTACGGTTAATGTCTCTCAAGCAGTCACGCTGATAAAAGGTTTTTATATGAAAGGCACGACGAAATCAGTCTGCCTCTCCTGGAAATTGCTTTTTTAATAATGCATTATCGTAAAAGAAATATTTAAGTATTTAAGTTCATAATGGAAAATAGAATAAATTCTAAAGTGATGGATGAGCTGATAATTTCCATATAAAATTAAAATTGTAATATACCGATGGAATGTACTTCAAGTTCAATAAAAGTAGTTTTGACCACATAATGACTTCTTATGTAGATACCAAATGCTGGAGGCTCTTTCTAGATGAATTTTGCACAGATGTTAGCTGTCGATGATTTCATGCCCAGATAGTAATAAATTCTCCAGTCAGATGTGGTGGTAATAGAAAATGTATAAATTTAAAAGGAACAATATCCGTTCCCTCAATTCTGTACGAATACAGATACTGAATATGATGATAATGAAAATGAGATAAAAAAGTAATAATATAATTAAATATAAAAACTAATTATAAGAACGTTTTCGAGGACATCATCAGTTGATTTTTTTAAGGGAACTTAAATAATGAAGATTTTTCTTAATTGTCGTGCGCTTAGTTAAATGTCTATTGTTATTGTATATTTTTTTATCGTAAAAAGAAAATCGTTATAAAAATTTAATTAACGAATTATTATGAGTCAATGACAGTATTTTCTGGTGATGGTGCTATTTTTAAGGCACTAAAGTGTGATAAAAATTGCCCGAGAAAGCGAGTAGGACAATGAATACATATAGCTATTCAAATGAAAACTAACGTTGACCCTTCTCTCTTCCACCCACACTGTCTTTCTTCCAAAAGTAAAAGTGAAAACCTTTGAACCCGGACCAACCCTTAATGGCACCAGACAGACTTTCACCTCTACACTTCGAACAAAGCGGATATTAAGAGTGCTGAAAAGAGCGTCCAAGTGTCCTTTTAAAGTAAGCTTGGCAGCAATAAAGAAAAAAGGGTTACGTTAATAACCCCTCGTTTTTAAATTGACTGCAATTTATTTTCTTACATATTTTGGGCTCGACATTTGCAAATTTTAGAGATAAGCTAGTTTAAATTAAAATATAACTCATTTCTTAACGCAATATTACCTGCAATTTAAAATCGGCATCACCGAAGGGACGATTATTGAGCAGTAAATAACTGCTTCTAAATTTTATATTTTAAAATACTTATTGTCCTCCGCAAATAATATCGCCTGCAAGTTATGGCAGTTTTAGAGATAGAAATTTTGAAATTGATTAGTTTGATCAGTAAGTAACCTGTTCTCGATAAAATATACTTCAAATATGAATGAAAAAAAAACGAACAATATTTAATGAAACATTAAAAATTTAAAATGAGGACATAGTGTTTTCACTGATTTAAGAGCCCCAAATAGAAGAAATAACTGTATAATTTAACTTCATATTCTTATTTATATTGCCTTAAACATCACAGGATACAAATTAGAACACAATTTTGTTTTGGAGAGGTATTCCTAAATTTTTGATCATATAGTGTACATAATCAAATAATGACCCACTTCGCCTAGATCATACGACTTAATATCACTGAGCCTTACGGTTCTTTCATGCTCATTAATTATGCTTCAGTTTTGCATTGCGTTATTAATATAGAATATTTGGTATTATAAAAACATTAAAATAATTAGAAAGAAAAAAATCTTGGAAAAGAGTGATAAATGAGGCTTACTCCATTAAAAACATGGAAAAATTTAACTAAAGGCATTGTAACAATAGATTTGATCTAATGGGAGATTTTAATAATTTTATTCATTTCCATATTTCAAACAAGTATTATAATATGAAATATTCCTCAATTCTTAAAACTGAATCATCGTTATCAAAGCTTTTTAAAGCCCAAATACGCTATGATTCAATATTATTGAGCGAACAGTAGTATGATTTTTACAGCTAAATAAGATTACTCCTCGAAATTTCTAACGCATAGAATCCATATCGTAGTGTATTTTGACAAGTGAAATGATGGAAATACATGGGGTAGCCAGAATTTATGTAAAAGGGGGCAGGCGGGATGGGGACAAGTCAAATTCATATGTGAGAAAATGACCTTGCCAAACAAACGAAATAGTAGGCGCATCAAATGGGAGGCTTTCCAGATAACATATTTTCAAGGTGTACGAGGTCTGGCTATTAAATAATGAGACTGCGCGCGCAGAAGACGTCGTAGAGGGGTAGGAGCGGAAATGAATGCAGCCTGGGATAACCGGATGTGTCTACTATTCCAGTACGAAAACACGTTTTTATCGCTATAATAGTATTTTCTCTATAGAGGTTAGAAACGAACGTGATTTGTTCTCGTGCCGATAACAATGTGTGACGAAAAACACGAGCAACGGATCAATGTGAAATTTCTCGTTAAATTAAAAAAATTTCCGACTGAGTGCTATAAGCTGTTGAAAGAGGCCTATGGTGAGAATTCTCTATCTCGTGCGCGTGTTTTCGAATGGCATAAACGGTTTTCTGAAGGCCGAGACAGCACCGAAGATGACCAACGTCCAGGTCGACCTGTCTCTGTTTCAACTCCGCAAACAGTGATCAAAATCAATGAAATGTGCGCGGAGATCGTCGTATGAGCATTCGGATGATTGCTGAGACTGTAAACGCCGATAAAGAAACTGTCAGAACAATTTTCCATGACGAATTCGTAAGAAACGGCCGGAGTTGTGGAAAAACAAGTCGTGGATCTTGCACCAGGACAATGCACCTGCCCATAACGCTCTGTCTGTGAAGCGTTATTTAGCCGCTAAAGGCACTCCAGTGCTCGAACACGCGCCGTACTCGCCTGATTTAGCACCCTGTGACTTTTTCCTGTTTCCGAAAATCAAGTCTGCCTTAAAAGGAACCCGGTTCGAGTAGATGGAAGAGGTGAAACGAAAATCGACGGAGCTCCTAAACGCTCTTACAAAAGAAGACTTCCAGCATTGCTTTGACCAATGGAAAAAACGAATGGAATGGTGTGTGGCGAGGGGAGGGGAGTACATTGAAGGGGAGCATTCGATTGTAAAATAATTTTTAAAATAAAACCCTTTTTCATAAACAGTCTCGTTATTTAATAGCCAGACCTCGTAAATACGGTGACCATATTGTGCTAGTGAAAATAAAGGATGCAAACGCGGATACTGGATATGCGATGGTTATTCGTGAAGTAAGGTGCGTTTTGCAATAAAAACAAAACTTATATATATATTCAAAATTTTTTCTTTACCAGATTCTATTTTTCCACATAGTTTATTTAAGCAATTATCATAGCGTGGAAAACAGGCTGGCTACCACCTGTTCCTGGATTTAAAGGAGATCATCATCGGCAGTCTCTATTTCAGCGACAATAAACAAGTGAAAACTGCATGATTTTCTTCACCGGCGGCAGCTTCTATGAAGTGATCATGCAGAAGTACAATGAGCGCTATGACAAATACTTTAGATAAACTTGGAAACTACGTGGAAAAATAGTTAAAGGTAGACAGAATCTGGTAAAGAAAAAATTTATTTTGAATATATATAGTAATATTGTTTTTATTGCAAAACGGACCTTACTTTACGAATAACCCTCGTATCTTTAATGATGTATCTGATTCTGTCGATATATCGAATTTTATTTATCGCCTTAAATTCCATTTAAAGATTCCGAAATATAGCTAGTAAATATAATGGACATGGAGAGCGGGAATATAATTTTTTCGTTTTATTTTTTCTTTATTATACAGAGTTAACATAACACAAATTCAGTGATGATTTTGGGATGAGTGTATTTCTAAGCAAGTCATTTTTATTAAGAAATATTCATAAATATACAAGAGCCTTAAATATAAAAGAAGATACTAAAAATTAAAAAAATATCACCCGGTAAACATATCATAGTCCTAAGACTAAGTTATTCTTTAATAAAAATTATTTTTTAACATTTATAATTTCCGCAACAAATAATTATAATTTTATCAAAGATTATTATTATTATTATCATTATTATTATTATTCTATATAATTTAAAAATTTATAATTTCATCGAAATAGTTAAAGTTATAATTATCAATTTCAGAAATTTCATTTAAAATAATCCATTCAACTTCAGTCATTCTTGAAAAGCATTACGTGAGTGATTTAAATAATGAATACAAATAAGTGATATTGATTCTGTATCCTGATAATGTTCTTTTTCCAGTTGTTATATAAATGTACTTTGTTTAATTAACATTTTGGTTAATGGGCGCCTTACAGTCAAACAGTTAAATTTTAATTTATTTACACTAATGGGCACATTAAAATATTCTGAGACTGGATTTTCAGACTGCCTATGAAAAGTTGAAGCTGAATTATGTACAAAAAATTATCAACTCACCATTCGTGAAAATAATTGAGAAAATCGATTTTTTCAAAAGAAAATAAATCTAAAGGACAACACAGAAATAAAGGACGGATGGTCACCGTATAAAGAACTACCCAGAGATCGTGACAATGTAGAAACGAACGGGCATTGTTTAAGACGAATGTGATTGCTTCGACTGCATTGTGCTGTGATCGTAATCCATTGTATGTGGCATAGAGCAGTGAGAAAAGGTTCATGGTGGAACTGTGAAATTCTACAAGTGTCAAGGCAAAGAAGAAAGCGACCATTTTCTATGGATCTCAAGTAGGCCATCCCCGAGTCGAGTGCGACACATTGAGGCGCAAAAAAACAGCAGCAGAGAAGATCAGAGAGAAATTGGAGGCAGATTGCATTTTGGTAAACAAGATATTCTGGTAGACCGTCTCTTCCGCTTCCGTGGAACGAAATCTCTTTTACCACAGACTGGGAGGCTTCTGAAAAGGGAGGAGACCGTATTGCACAAATGGAAGAAATATTTTGCATCTCTTCTTAACCTGGTGATAGCAATAGCTGAAGCATGAGGTGCATTTTGGAGCAGAGAATAGTCTAGATAGTATTAACGAAGCAATACAAGGCATTTATTCTGCCTAGTGGGCGAATTCTACAAGTATATCTGTGACAGAATAAATCCTTTTGTGGATATGTGGAGCGTCCCCCAATTCTTCATCTTGACTATTTTTCCCTATTCTTACCTATGGTAATAACCGAAAGAGTACATGGAAAAGAGACCAAGGATCGGTCTAGAACCAGGTGGGTAGACTATATGGCGAAACAAGGTTTGAGTCGCTTGAGCGTTACCACTGATGCAATGCGTCTGAAGGCGGAAGATCGCGATCAGTGGAGATGTTCCAAGGGCTGCTCCCGCGACATATCCGAAACACTATCGGATCGTGTAAAATTCTCGTAAAACTATTTTACTGTATTAGGATGAGTTGGCGGGCATCGTCGAATAACCCCAATCGGCCATGGCAACACCAAACGTGCAGACCGTTAAGAATGTCATTACGTGCAATCCAAAAATATCGCTCCGCAAAACACAAAGAAGCGTACCAAAATAAATTCCTGAACTCACACGTTAATCTTTAGCAAGAATGAGTTTAACAACTATCTCCATTTGCCTGCTATTCAATTTTAAAAATTATCTGTCCTCTTTAGAACAACCTCTACCAGTAGACACTTTACGGCAGCTTTTTGGCTCTCTGCAGCACCGCCTAGCTGTTGTCCGGAAATTACTTTGGTCATTAGTTGGTGGTCATACTGCTTGGCTCAACTGTGTATGTACGTACAAGGTGTGTCTAAAAAGTTCGGTGAATGGTATGAAAAAACAACAGACAAGGGAGGATTCAACAAACCTCTTTTATACACATTTAAAGTAATCGCCATTGGCCACAATACACTTTGATGACGTTTGTAAAGCAGCTGAAAACTGTCAGCGAAGAGTTCTTTTGGAATCTCTCAAAGCGTTGATGTCACACACCCTTGGATGTCCAGTACGTATACAAAATGTATGCCTTTAGGATTCCCTTGAGACAAGGAGACAAAACGAAGTCTGTAGATGTCAGATCCGCGGAGTACGCTGTATGTTCGAGAACAGTTAAGCTGCACTTAGCCGGGAAGCTGGCACTGTGTGGGCCGGCGTTTTCATGCAACATACTCCATTGTTCAATCCTGATATAACTCCGCTCGATCATGTCGGATGCGTAGCAGCAACAGTTTCAAAACTTCTTCATAGAATTCGGCGTTGATAGTGTAACCCTCAGGTACAAATGTCGAAGAAGCAATCAACATTCTCTTAATCCTGAATTTTGCCAGGCGACTCGTTTTGAGACGCGGGAAGACGGTGAACGCCATTCCAGTGACTGTCGGTCGGAGTCATCCCCCGTGACTTGGTTTGCAGAAACGATGGATGCCCGATACACCTGTCCGTATTATCTCCTGCTCGACAGTCAGCTTGCGTTGGTTGCACAAGGCTGGAACAGATCTTCCGCTTACCCAAATCTTCGTGACGGTAGTGTGCACACTGTTCTTGTGAACCCTCTATTCAAGCATATCAATCTCAAATCAGTCTCTGATCATACGCCTGTGTCTGTCGTACTTGCTCGGGGTTCTGCTTGTTGGAGTCCGACCCGAACGTGGCGCATCATCTACAGCTTCCTTTTCGTCGAGAAAGTGCTTGAACCAGACATAAATATATTTTCTGTATTCACAGCTTCTATTCCGCATATTAGCACCAACAATCCACGAGTCTGGTTATAACACGCGTTGCTCTAACATTCTCCATCGCCATTTTCCCTAATTTGTAACAAAACTTGATATCCACGCATTGCTCCATTGCACTATGACACGAGTATTTACACTCGTAACGTTCTACTGGCCGCAATAGGCAAATCTGCTTTAGTTTACTGTGTTCGACGCTAGGTAGCGCGCGCTTTCCTAGTCCGCGTTCCCGTTTAGTTATCGGTCCATTCACCGAATTTTTTAAGCACACCGTGTATCTTAACATGTTATGTTCGCAAAAGTGTTATATTCGCAAATTAATTAAAATTTAACTTCACCACAAATTTTATTTATTAATCTTTCGTTCAATGTACAGGGTGGGGCAGAAACAATTAGACATCTTTGTAGGTGGTGCGGTGAGACACACATTCGCTGTTTAAAATCTTTAGTTATCGTGCAGCGTTGGTCGGAAAAGCATAGAGCTTTTGCTGTGGAAGCTTTCTTCAAAACAACAATTCCCTCCTGTAACGCAGCGAGTTTTTCGACAATTTGACAATGGAAGAAATGGTAAGGTTCCGACACGCCAAACAATATTCAATTGGGTCACGCAATTCAGATCTAGTGCATCCATTGTCAACATGAAGCCTCCTTCCTGGTCGCCCTCCAACTGTACGAACACCGGAAAATGCACGCAGAGTGGCAAAAGATTTTCAGTGCCTTATCTCCAGTGGAGCTCAACAGAGAGATGTTATCTGCAAAAATTGACTTGAAAACGAAATGCTTTTCTATGTTTTTACAATTGTTTACCTAGTTATTATTTAGTTGTCAATTAAAGTGTTCATTTTCAAGTTATTAATCGTCTAATTGTTTTTGCCCCCCCCCCCCCCCAGTATAATATAAAATAAGGATTTAATGCTGAGAATATCCTCATGTATGAATGGAATGGTGAATAGTTCCTTCTTCATGCGAGGGTGGATATGATATGCTTTTTTAAGATAAGGCGTATATCATATATGCTTTGGGGCTAATACCATAGGACTAATATCATTTGTGAACGAAATTTGTTTCCATGGCCGTTAACAATGTACTGTTATATTTCTTTTTAAATATCCATGAGCAATAAATTTAATACCTTCGAGTATCGTATTCATGTTTTTGTATTCTACTACTGTAGTTACGATAAATATGTCTTCTGATTTCAGAGATTTTTAGTATTATTGTAGAAATCTGTACAAATCTGTTCGTAAGTACAGTCTGTCCAAACAATTTATAATATTGAAATAAATTAGATATGCTTTCATTTAAACAAAATAATTACGTATAAATAAACTAACTGGATTTTATTAGCTTTATAGAAACACAATTTCATAAATAGTAATACTTGTAAAAATAAACAGGTATTCGTTGTTTATAATTATTTTAATAATTATTTTGTAAAATGAAATGCGTCCAGAAAGTTTATAATATTGATAAAACTGTCTATAAAGTTTAAAATACAGAGGGTTGAATACGTTACAACTAAACGATTTGCAAGCGTCATAAATCTCTGAGAAATCCTGCCGCCATAGTCAGTGATGTTCTGTCTGGTGCCCACGGTGTCGAACTATGGCTCTGCATCACAGTTTCCATTCAATAAGACTTTGCCGCAGAGAATTTAGGTCGATCTGTGCCCATCTCTCTTCACAGGCTTTCCATAGACTGTCCAATGTACGGGGTAGTCTACTTCCAAGGGCGCGTTTCAGCAGTCCAAAGCCTCAATAATCCATGAGGGATGCGTCTGCAGATTTCACGGGTATGTTTTCAAACGGAATTCAATGTATGCCCGTCTCCTGTTCCAGTGTTCACAAATGGGTGACCGTTGACTTGGACATATGACTCGCAGCTTTATCCTGATGCACCCATACCAGGTTTCGGACGCTTAACCAGTCGGAGATTTTTGTGGATTATGTTGCGTACCGTTGACTGTGATACCCCTACCTTATTTGCGATAGCTCTTTGAGTTTTGGAATTTTCTGCAGAGATAAGACGATTGACTTTGGCTGCACGGTGTTCTGCTTGGAGTGGGTCGTTGTCTTGAGGGTCCAGGTTCGCCCAATGTTGCTGATATTGCAGTTTTTCTGTATTTATTTAGTATGTTACAGATTCCTGCCTTCGAAATGGTGAGGCCCCTGGATTTGCATCGTTTTATAATCATGGAATAGGACCACTTTGCGTCGGAAAGTGCATTTATATATCCTTCCCAATATCTATCGATTTCTGGCGCATTTTTGGTTTGTACAACAATTAAGGATGATGAAGCGATGTCCCCTTTATAACTCCTCACGACGGCGTAGCCCTGTCAACTACGTGGCTGGAGAATTTGCATATGTAAATCGATTAGTTGTAACGTACTCAACCCTCTGTACATGAAATTAATATTTTGTTATATCGCCTCCATGTTTTAATAATGCACAAATTCTTTTTGGCATTCTTTCTACTAACTTTTGACACAATTCTACACTAATATTTTTCCACACATTTTTTTACGTCATCAATTAAATGCTTTTTGTTGTAGGTCGCGTTTTTTTCGATTTGAGGTTTCACTAAATGTCACAGATTTTCAATTGAATTCATATCTGTTGAATTACCTGGCCAATTCATTGCTTCTATTGCATGCTCTTTCATCCATTATTTAACTGTCTTGTTGAAGGATATTCTCTTCATCTTCAAATTGATCTTCCAAGATTTCTTTATAAACAACTGCATTGATGTTTCATTAATGATGCAAACTTTTCCCACACCTTTATGAGAAAACTATCCCCAGATCATGAGTTTCTCAGATGCTTTACAGTTTGCTGCAGCAGCTCGGGTATGTTAGTTTCTGTATTTCGTTTCCAAACGGTTCTTCCACCTTCACCGAGAGATTGTAATAATTGTCCCATCACTAAAGATTACTTTTTTTCCAATCGTCCATTGAAAATTGGACGTATTTTTGGCCCACTCCATTCGTTTTTGCTTTTGTAGCTTTGTCAAGAATTGTTTCTTTTTACAATGAACTGATCGGAATCTCAGTTTTTTTAAGTAATTATGGACGGTTGTCTTGCAAATAGTTTTTTTCGTAATATGAGAAAAGGCTGCTGTTAAGTCACGAATAGAAGATCGTCTACTTTTTGTTACCAGTCGTTTTAAAGTGTTCATGTCTCTTTTGCTAGCTTTTTTGGGCCTTCCACTACGAGGTTTCACTTCTGCTGAACCACATTGTTTAAATCTTCTGATAACATTAGACACACTCCTTGACAACATGACATTTTATGAGCGATTTGTGTTTGTGTCATTCCAGCTTCATAAAAAGCTTATGATTACGTTGTTTTTTTTTTGTTTTTTGACGTAGAACTACGTCTATCAGGGGTGCAGCCGAGGAAAAATTCAGACGCGACTTTTCGTTCAAAAAGTGATGTACATATCTCAGTCTATATCTTTCTATCACTATATCCTACAACTATGGTCATTATCTCATTGGAAAGAGGAAGGTTGAGTCTTGAATAATAAGCAAAAATTTCATCAAATGAGCCACTGGGTCAAAAGTTACAGCAAGTTAAAGTTAAGTGAATTTGATGCTCGCCATCGTAATAACGGAGTGGCGCTGCTGCAGCATATACGTATGCGGCGTTTATTGGAACAAATTGGAGCTAACCATGGCCTACGAGAAAAGGCCTGTGTATTTAATAAAAAGAAGGCCTGTGCATTAGGTATAAAAACATGGAAACACGAGCGTTTTAAGATAATATCATGAAATCCTGTCATCTGCCGGCGAAATCAGTACATCATCATTCATATAAAATCAGCGGCGGTGGACGTTGTCACAACAAAGAAAATATCTAACAATGAGTTATCTAACAATGGGTCATTTCCCGATTATACAAACGGGTGGGTACGCTTCTATTTTCTATTAAAAATATGTTGTAAAATAATAAAATATATATTATTTTAAGCAGATTAATTATTTTAAGAAATGAACTTTGAAGTTTTCTTAATTTCTTAAAACAAAACAATAAATCTGACTAATATAATATATGTTTTCAAACATGTTGGTCTTAGTTGTTTGTAAAAATATAAATATATGGGTCTTTAAAACAACAGTGATTTTACGACATAGAGTCGACGCGTTTCACCCGTGGCTTTCTTCAGGACTGTGTGTATAATGATTAAAGAAGCTTAGAAGAATACTCGAGGGGGGAGAGAGGGTTGGGGTAGGCGGGTAAAACAACAACAGGGGGGGGGGGAGTCTAGGAGATTGCTGCATTCGTAATTTAAAACCCAATGGGAATAGGAGAGTTCTGGCCCAATTACTTGTGCAAACGGAAAACAATACAAGGCTGTATCTAGAATAACTCAATGGTAGATTATCAATACGGCAGGTGTGCCCCATTTCATTCATTAGGGTAACAAAAGTGGGGACTTCAAGACTAGGACGGAGTTAATTACTCAATTCCGATTGAAACTTGGAGATAGGGGTTTTTTAAAAGTAACACATTGCCAGCAAGTAGGGGGAGAAACCAGCTCACATTTGGAAGCAGATCCCTATAGAGGAATGGCGGGGGAGGGGGGGAGCCGTAGGAAAATACTCAAATTGGTTCAAACATCGTGTAATGGTCCTTGTCACCCACGCTTATTAATGAACAACAAAATAAAACTTATAAGCAAAAATACCTACAGATAAATAAAATATAAAACAACAATCATATATCTGGATAAATAAATAAATTAATTAATAAATAAATGGAAGAATGAAATATAAATATAAAACCACATGCTCTGGCATTTTACATGCAGGCATGAGGCAGCACGAATGGATAAGAACCCTACAAACAACTAACGACATTCTATTGAAACCCGGCTAGAATGTGGACTAATTACACAGTTTCCTCACTCTTCATTCCATCTCCGTATTATTATAGCCCCCCCCCCCCCTCACCTTTTGTTGTCATTTAATTTAGTTTACTTTATATACTAAATTTTTTTAATTTTGTTCTTTTTTTCGCCAAAAAATACACACTAACGGTAACCAATAATAACATACAGTAGTAGTTCTACGCCTTAAAAACCCGCGGCTTTGGCAGTCACCAGAGCCTCCGTCAATTTTTTTTTTTGTTTGCCTTTTTTTTTTGATCAGAAGACAGCTGACTGTTTCCCCCATGATGACTTTTTAAACAAACTTACTACAGTTACACTTTGAAAAACAGTAACAAAAAAATAATTTCCATTTTTATTTAAATTATGCTCATTGTAATAATGCGCATGAGGAATTACTGTAAAATAATTTTTTTAATTATTTTCATAAAAAAAATAAATTATTATAAACCTTATGGACAGATTTTTCAATATTATAAACTTTCTGGGCACATTTCATTTTACAAAACATTTCATTTTAAAATAATTATAAACAACGGATAGCTGTTTATTTTTACAAGTATTACTATTTATGAAACTGTTTCTATAAAGCTAATAAAATCCAATTTTGAGCAGTTAGTTTATTTATAATTATTTTGCTTAAATGAAAGCACGTCTAATTTATTTCAATATTATAAACTTTTTGGACAGACTGTATATTTTTCTTTCTCCCACTCGGACGTGTAATAGTTTCTCTGTATTAATTAATTATGCATTACATTACTTTAGAATTAAATAATTAAAATTTAACTTTACCAAGAAAGAAATTTAATGTATCTTTCGTGCTATATATAATATAAATAATAAGTTATTAATACTGAGAATATCTTCATATAAATAATGCTAAATATTCATCTGAAATATTTATGAAAACTTTATGCGGCATTTTAAAATTCATAGTTTCTTTTAGAAATTTACAGTGTAAAAATTTCTTTCTTCTTCGTAGTACACAGCTTTCTTAATAGATGGCTCAGCTGACTAAATTTCGAAACTTCTGTTAAACCTTATATCATCTATGTAGAATCAAAATCTATTCCACTCTATTCACTATGTAGAGTGGAAAGGGTTTTGGTAGAATAGGTAGTTCTGGTATTTTAATCTAATCTAATGGAAAAAAGTCATTTATGGATTGGACCTTTTGATCGGTTACATTAAAAAAAGTTCTGCATTTCCTGGAAACGGTTTTATTCCCAAATGAAGATTGATTCCCAAATGTTATTAAGAACATTTATATCTTGATAAAATAAATTTTAAAATATATTAAACAGAAACAAATTATATTCCAATGTATTGATCTTCTACAAACTTTAATACTGGCAATGCATAAAAAATTGTATATTCATTCACATAATTCATCCTATAATTCGTATTCCTCTTTCTATGTTGGATTTGTTTTAAAAAAGTTAAAAGTTTGGCTGGCGCTTTTTTTTTGCCACTGCATTTTTTCAAAAGAAAGGGTAAAATACACTATGTGAACAAAAAAATTTCCGAACACTCCTCCAAGATAATGTTACATATCATAATTTATATCGAAAGATATCTAAGATAATATAAATAGAAACATGCTTTACTGGACTCCAAGTTGTCGTGCAGTATGCTTCTTCCAACAGAGCTCGGTTAAGTCCACCGTTGTACCATCCATCATAGGATGTGAACACGCTCGACTGTAAGTGACATCATTGTCAAAAGGAAATCTCAAAGAGCAACATCATGTGAAGACCAGGAAAATGACGGATAGGTCGTCGAGTTCTATCATGTGTGATACGATGCAATAGAAATGGTTTATGTTGTATAAAAAATAGACCGTGGAACAATGGAAACTTGTCTTATGGAGTGACAAATTTTGGTACACACTGTTGCTGATGGTCGAGTTTAGGTCTGGTGGATGCCCGGCGAACGCTTCTACTTGATTGCGCCGTAATCTCAGTTCATTTTCATAGATTGGCTTGGGCCAACTTGTTCCAGTAGCAGGCACTATGACATCTGCAATTCTCCTTAACATCTTAGACATGTATGCACCACCAATATTATGGTAACTTTTTTGGATTGTACAATGTTCCCTGTCATAAAGCTTGGTGTGTGCAAGAATGGTTTGAGAAGACGGGTGAATGGCTTGAAAAAATTGAATAGTCTGCGCAAAGCCCAGATAAAATTCCCATTGAAGGCCTGTGGATGCTAGGTACATCTCTCATCTGTGATTGAACTTATCAACGCTCTTCGAGAAGAAAGGAAAAAATCCTGAAGCCATTTGGATATGGCGTCCTTTTTCACGAACTTTAGGTTTTACAATGAATGTAAGATGTAAGAAGAACTTTAGGTGTTACAATAAATGTTCGAAATGGCGTCCTCTTTCGCGAATACAAAAGCATGTTTGTTTTACCAGATTTCGTTAGAGCTCTGCGAAGCATGGCAATATTGATTTTAGAAATGGCTGTTGTGATGTTCGTTTTCAGTTCAGTAAACGTGTGTTGACTATTTACATAAACCACATGTTACCCTCAGATAACCCCATATGATGAAATCAGAGGGTGATAAATCTGGCGAGCGAGGGAGGCATAATCCCTAACTCGAAAGAGGATGTCATTTCGAACATTTATTGTAACACCTAAAGTTTATCTGCTAAAAATAAACGCCAACATTTTATATAATCTCTGTGATACTTTACTTTCATTTAAATTCTCCAATTGGTACTTTTACGGGCAGCTAAACTGATGTGCGCGGCTTTAATCTCGCCCTGTACTTCTTCACTTTCTCTGCAGCCAATTTAAAGTAAATGAAACAAATTCAAACAATATAAAAATTTATTAGCACTTTATCTTTAATGGAGGTTGTCGCTCGGCAATGATGGACCTGTGTGCTTGGAGTTCTTTGTATTGTGACGAAGTGCATAAAAAATGGAGGCTTTGCAATACATTATAATCGTCATTTACTCCGTCTTTATGAAAGCGACAAACCCTAGACGTTCACAATAAAATAATGCAGTGTATCGGTGTAAAGTAGAACTGAAGCAAAGCTTTCATGATCTCACCTTTCCTTAACAAATGCGAAAATAAATAAAATGAACTAGACGAAAATCATTAAAGATGATTAGTAATAAAATTTCTCTTCTTGGTGAAGAGCAAATCTGACCGATAATTGTCTGAGCTAAAAACATACCACTAACAATGATTACACACAAAAATCTATGACATCCTGTAGTCTGCAGTTAGTATTAAGTTTATGTTTTGAATTACGGTGATTTTTACACTTTTAAGAATGATATAAAACGCCCGATTCGAGATTTTAATATGATTTTCTATAATAGACAATATGGAGCCTTTGAATATTTTCCAAAGCGATTCATTTTTGAAGTCATTATGCATGAAGTAATTACGAATTATTCTCAGATTCGTTTGCGCCATAATCCTGAGGGTAACATTTTGAAACATTTAGAGCTCTTTCCATATCGCCTTTCATATCGTGGCCCAGACCATAACCACCGAGAGAGAACGCCTCTGCAATGAAACGGAATACGTTGTTACATCACCATAGTTAGGGCATTGTTAGTCGTATTTCTACCAATAATAAGCCATAAATATGCCCTAACTATGATGATGTAACACTGTATTACCTTTCATCGCAGAGGCCTTCACTTTCGGTGGTTTCGCCCAGACGGGCATTCCATAGACCAAGATGAAACGAACAATTAGCTTATATACAAGTGTGTCTGCGGTTCTGGAGAGACAATTTCTCACACTAGCTAATTCCCTCTTGTACCAAGAATACACATACGAACTAATAACATCCTTCTTTCAGATGAGCATCGCCTTCACCTTAGGACCCATTACATTATGTTCACATATTAAGATGTAGCAATGACTATTAAAAATAGGGAGCAAAGTTGATGTGAATATTCAGATCATGATAGTTGTCAGGGATCATTCTACTGGATAGTGGCCTTAAAGTTTCCATTGAAAACATCCTTCATAGTATCGGCCTCAGTGGCTCAGTGGTTGCGTGATCGCCTCTGATGTCCGAGTATGCGGGTTCGACCCCGGCCGAGGACGACGAGGATTTTTTCAGGGGAGAAAATCCTGAAATCACGCACTTCCTTCGGAAGGGAAGTAAAACCGTTGGTCCCGTGTAGTCGTTTGCCGGCTGCACGTTAAAGAACCCTTGCGAGGCAAAATTTGCGGCCCCTATAACGCCGTCCTGAAATGACCATGGCAGTTGAAATGGACGTTAATACCAAACCAAATCAAACATCCTTCATAGCATCATGCTTGTTTTCAGATCTCCGCCCAACAGTATATCTAGGTGCAAAAGCCTATGAGCGTAATTCGAGTACAGGTGCTCGTTAATGTATGTGATTTACAATGAATTTGGATTCCCCTACAGGTACGCAGCTTCCTTTTGCTGTGAAACTGTGTGTTGTGAAACATAGCCGTGATCTCCACGTGTTTAACTGCAGGTGATATGTCGGATTTGGCCGTGCAGTTGCTATGAAGAATTCGCAACAGTCTCCGCTAGCCTATAGCATCTATCAGTCAACATGACTCCACACTAGACAACGCTTCGTCGTTTGCCCATCCATGAGCAGCCGTTTCAGAGCACCAAGATATTACAATTTGCCCTTTATAAAACACTTTTCTTATTCTGATTCGGGACACACTATTAACAGAAAGCCGGTACTGGAGTCTATTTACTGCACTGTGAATTGAAACGTGACAATAGAAAGGTTAAGCAGCACGTAAACGCGAACGCGTGACTTTCCAATCTGAAACGGCGTAGCTTTTTCATTGTTTTCAGTTGTTAACAATGAAAAACCTACATTATTTCAGATTGGAAACGTCACACGCGTTCGCGTCACCATCACGTTTACGTGGTGCTTAACTTCTCTATTATTCGTTCCGCAGCTGCGCGCACTTTGCTAGTTTCATTTCGCTGGAGTGGTCATGGCTCTTCGATGTACACAAAAAAATAAATTAAAAATTATTAAAATGCATTATTCAAATTTCTCATATCCCATAATCTCTTGAAAGTATCAATACAATAAAATAATACTTAAAATAATTAAAAATTGTGTCCGTTCTGAGATATAGCCACAATTTCTAGAACTAATTTAGACCACTTCATCATTTATTTGATTAGCTATCATGAAGGCTGAACAAAAGAAAAAGAAAAAATTTTTACATGAGAGTAATAAGTACTATAACAATTTTTTCATCAAAATACATGTACATGTATTTCTGAAAAAAGTATTATTATTACCACGCTTATATTAGTTCGCTCTTGGATCTTGTGAGATGGTACGGAACCTTTCAGTCGAAATTTGAAGCACTTCCGCTTTTCCATTCGCTTTTAAAATTTGCATACAGGTTTGTTCTTGATGACAACACATTTTAGCAATTTCTCTTTCTAATTTTGGTTTTTTTTTCTCACAAAAAAAAATTAAATAGGTTCATTTTTCCTGTATGTTTATGGAGTTTTTTTTTTGCTTGGAGCAGTTTGTGACGTCAGAATTTGTTTTGCCAATAAGATTGTTTCTTCTAAGTGATAAAATTTAAACTTTCATTTTGAGAATAAAGGTGGTAAAAAATGCTTCATTTTTCTCTATTTACTTATTTTCTTATCATTTTAACGTCTAGCACAAATTAGGTTATTGCATTCAATTATAATGTCCTCTGTTGATTTTTGGTGCATTGTTGTAGTAGTAATTACCGAGAGCATTGTTTTGTCTTTAGTTTAACTTCCCTTCCGTCAGGAACGGGCGCGCGATGCCTGACGCACCTTCGTTTACAGCTCTCGCGACGAAGTCCATTGTTGCACGAGACGAATTAACACCAACATTCTCCAATGTCGTCTCTTCCGGAAAGATAGGGAAGGGAATTTTCGAATAATGAATCATTAACTAAATTGAATGAAAATTTTTGGGTAAAATAGATTCGCTCGGGCTTCCAAAGCACAGATTGGTCGGTGGGTGCTCAGCTCACTCCGTGTTTTTCGACTCCTTTCTCCATTTTTCAAGGAAAAATGATGGATATCAACAACAACACTTACGACGACAGAAACGAGGTAAGTTTTCAGGCTTAGGGTTTGTTCGCCTCTAGCAATTAAGATCCAACACTATTGACTAATCTTTTTGCTCTGCTAAGTCGTTATATCTAGTTTCCATTCTTCTCAGGGCATTGCATTTCTTGATAAAATAAAATGTGTTTTAACAAAAATGAGCTTATTCTGCTTAAGGAAAATATAAGCTAGAAAATTTCACCTTGAGAAATGAAAAATTCATTTTGTCTTTTGAAAGAGGTCTTACTACTTTATAAAATGGAGAGTTCTCTCTACTGTCCTTCTTGAAGTTGGAGGCCGATATACCGATAGGTACTGCAAGGCCTCCATCAACTTCAATCTTACTATTGTCGTATTTTATATACACACCAGGATAGCTTTACAAATATAAACTTTATACTTGCCACGAATTTCATTTATTTATTTATTTATTTAATCTAAAGGGAGATACAAGTCGTCCATCCAGCAGTATGGCGGGGGTCGATGAGGTAGGTCCCTGGATGGGGAACAAAGATACAATATTTGATGTTTTATAAAACAAGCTTTAAAGAAGGGAGGGGAATGGTGAGGGGCAGGAGTTAGTTAGGTGGGGGTGTAGAGAGGAGGTGCTTTAGACGGGATTTGAAGATATTGGTGCTTGGTGACGGAAATCTGGGGGTAAAGTGGACCAAAGTCTGTTGCCGACGATAGAGATACCCTTGAGCTGGTAGTTACGTCTAATATGGGCGATTGGGAAAGAATTTCTATGTTGGGCGTTGTAGGGGGATGTTCTAATGGTTGTAAATAAAGGTTGGGGTAAGGATGTAATTATAATGTTGTGAATTGCTTTATATATGAAAACTGTTAAGCTATAATGATAGAACTGGTGTATTGGGATTATGCCCGCAGAATTAAAAAGGTGAGAGACAAAGGTAAGTTTACGTAGTTTTAATAAGGTACGTACAAACCATTTTTATAGTCTGTGTAGGCGTAGTAAAATTAGATCTGGTGGTTGAACCCCAAAATTGAATACCATAGGAAAGCGAGGAGTGTATTAAAGCGATATATAATAGAAAGAGGATTTTTTTGGGGGGAGGAATAAGAAATGAAGACGGGAGAAAAGGCCTAAGCGTTGGTTTACCGTAGAAACAATGTGGGCGTCACAGGAGAGGTTATGACTTAAGTGGATACCCAGGTATTTAAAAGTATTGGTCGAGTTAATCTGTTGGGAGTTGTAGTTCAGTGGAAATTCGTTCTTTTCGAGCTTTTTGTTGCGTTGGTGAAATATGACGTATAAAGTTTAATTCGTTCTTTTCTTCACTCCGTCGTATTTATATATCAGTATTGCGTCCTAGATATTATCCAGTCTAAGATTTGGGATGAAGTTCTGTATTTTCTTTACGCTGCACAATTTTTTGATTATTTAATTTTTTTATAGTTTTTTAGATTAGCAAACCATAGTGTATTTCAAATTGAGCACCATAAAGATTTAGTAAAAGATGTTCTAAAACAAGCAAAAAAATTCCACTGAATAACTTTGAGAAAGTTGCAGCAGACAAAATAGCTAAACTTCTCTAAACTGATTGGTCTTGATGGGTGATAGTAGGTGGTAATAGATTTGGACGTTTATTTTTACGTATAATGAATGTTCTTCCATTAAGGATTAGCTGCATTATGACCAGTGGTGGATAACCATCAAGCATGTTGAAATACACTGATTGGCCGGATTATGACCACCTGACATTTGTAGGAAAATTAGCTATGATTTTGTGAAGTTGCTAGAGGGCCAGATCATTATAAATAGGGAAGCAGGTTGTTTACCATGACAGATAGCTGGTTTTACAACCATCAAATCGTACCCAACTGGACAGTGCTATTCATTAGGCATGGTGTCAGATTCCTCGAATCACCTTTCAACATCTCGTGGAATCAAAGCCAAGAAGTGTCGCCGCAGTGTTGAAGGCAAAAGGTGGTCCAACAAAGTACTGGTGGGGTGATCGTAATTATCTGACGCTCAGTTTATATGCCTAAGGGGCACGAGTCTCGAGCTATATAGAAGCCGTATAAAAGAGGAAGCGCCAATAAAACAACGGCCTAGAGGTATTGATTGTGACTATAACTGAAAAGACCACCCGTTAATTAATAATCTGTTTTAAGAGTTTGGTGCAAAAACCTGCTAAGTCCATTTTTTGCGAAAACGTGATAACGACGCTTCTTATAATAAATATTTTATGTTGGGCAAAAAAAATTGCTGTGGTGTAAAATTTAAGAAATGTGACTTATCAGGTTTTTGCACCTAACTCTTCATTTGTCTCGTTGCGACTATAAGGGCATAGCCGATTAGATCCTATTACATAACATTCATCGTAGACCAAATTCGCCCCTATGGAAGTAAATCTGACATTTTACATTTTGCATTAATGTAAGGTGATAAACCTTCCTATTTCTTTGGAAGATCAATATACAATATTTCCACAGTCTATTGCGGCTATTTCCTGTTGTGGCTATCTCCTTCTACCCTGCTTCTCTTTGATCCCGTTTCTTGCCTGTAGCAATGTTCTTGACATTTTTAGGAATTTCGAGTCGCCAACCATGGAATTCTATATCTATACATTTGTGACAAACGTCGGAGGGCGATTCCTGGGATCAAAACAAGAAGTCCCTTTGAACATATGTCCTACAAAGCGTTGCACTAAGTTATTTTAGTATACACTGATATCACTTGTTTTCATTCACGTCATCATGACATGTACAATACCGATCACGAAATATTCCACATTTCACTTGCACGGAGAGAATGATCGATTAACTCTTCCTGTTATATTTCTCTAATAGCTAAAGCTCTGATGTTCCTAGAAACAGATAAATCTATTTTTGAGATAGGGAGGAAGGTGCTACTACGAAAAGTCGACTGAAGTCCGAACAGTTCGCCATCTGATGAGAAATTGATCCTATAAACTGATCCGAACAGTTTGCCATCTTATAGTTCGAACAGTTTTCAAAAATCGAAAAAGCAGAGCTCGAGTATATTGCTAGATTTTATCTTCATCTGTATCAATGATGTTTTGCATATTTTATGCTTAATTTTTAAATCCTTCAGGAAAATATTTACAATAACTTTAAAAATATGCTGAACAATTCAACAAGAAAATTTAAAAAAAACTTTTAATAACCAAAATAAAATTTACAAGTAACAATTTCAATTTCATACAAAATAACTCTGAAAAAACTCCTTTCAAAATCAGTTATAACTACGTTATTCCATTAACAAAAACGTTAAAATGTAATTTATAAAATGTAATTTTAAATTTATTCCAAGGTGATAATTTTTAACATTGCTCGGCTGCGTTTTGAAGTAATTTTCCTATGTTTATAATTCCAAGTTCATATACTTTTTAATTGTGAATCCTCATTTTATTTAAGCAAGTATTTTCGTGAATCATTTTGCTAATCTAGGAAAAATAAAAAAAAACCTTACTAATTGAACTCATTAACGTGGTATTGTAAATTAAGATACAATCGTAACAGATTACTACATAAAATATAGTAATTGACAAAACAGTCTCAATGCTGTACAGTTATGTTCGATTCTATAATACTTGAAAGTAAATATTTGTACAAATTAGCTTATTTTAGATATCAAATAAGATATCTTTTTAAAGTATTGAATAATATTGATGATTTATTTAAATCACTCTTGAGAAAACCAGAAATTTGTTGGAATCAAACATTAACGAAAATTTGTGTATTCTTTGTAAAATTTTTGGTACTCTCCCAATGGCACATTTTTTGAAAATGTCTATTGTTTGTACATTTTAACACATGTACAAATCTTTGGAAAAAAGTTATGGATCAATCTTTGTAATAAAATAAGATAAATAACCTAAAATAAGATAAATTGCACAAACATTTGTTTCCAAGTAATACAAATTAGAACACAAACCTGCACAGGGTTGAGCTTTTTCAGTCACTGTTATGGTTAAAAATTAATTATAAATTATTGAAATTATGAAATATTCTGAATATCATATTAGATAAAACGATTAAAGTATATGGTATCATTCTCTAATTTTCCAGGATGATATCTCTATTTAATAAGTAATAAGTAAACGATTTCGCTCTCGATGAACGTTAATTTTTTATGTCGTTAACTCGTGTTTTCTTGTCTGTCTGTATCTGATCGTTATGTTCACCGGCACGGGATTTCGTGATTTTTTCCCGGCGATAATTTCTCAAACATATTTTGTAAAAATATGAGAAATCTTTTACTTTTTATTAAATAGATATAATACACTGTTTGACCGTGGCAGAGCTGACTGGTATCCTCTGTGAAAATTAGGGAACGCTTTTACTGATAAAATAATAAATAAATAAATAAAATAAGTGCTTTTGTTAAACAAACATGCCATTTTTAATTTTACTTTATGCTAATTCCATCCGTTTTTTCTACATTTCATAATCGCCTGTTTCATTGACCGTGCTTACTTACAACGTTACGTATTTACACTAAAATATAGATATATTAAAAAAAAACTGAGATAGATAAGATTTACATATACTGGTAATTAAATGATAATATAATATTGATTCGAGCACTTTAAAACAATAAAAAATAACTTTCCGGTACTTGCTATTGGCAGCACGAAATTCTACGTTACGGGAACAGGCTGACAACTTCAGACTTCGATCGTGACGTAGTCTCACGAGAACAATGAGCTTGACCAACTTAATTTTCTAGGGGGCTTTGGTACAGGATGACACCGACAGTGGATCGGGCGTCGAGGTCCAGTTCATTGGACTGGTTTTTCTCCTGGCCTTAATTACGAGACTTATCTGTGAGGATACACGAAATGTGTGGTGTAAGCTATTGTGGTTACAGGATGCAGTTACCTTCGAGCGACTTCGCCACGTATGCATTGCTAATCATGGCGGGCACTTTGAGCATCTCCTGCTATGTGGCCCAAGTGCATCTTGTAACCTCGTCGCATGTAACTCAGTAACAATGCTTTGTAGAGTTCTCACACGGTAAGGTGAAATGGAAGAGTTTAGTTTATCGCGCTCTATAGGTAGGGACGTCATAGAGATAGTACATTTTATACCCTCAAGGCGCGATCTGTGAACTGCTTTTTTTTTCACTCAAGCCTGCTTGCAACCGCTCGTTGCAGCCTATTGTTGAAGTGTCAGGATTTAAGAAAATTAGAGCATTTAAAAAATTTTCCTTACCTATTAAGCGCGATAAAGTGAACTCTTCCATTTCACTTTACAGTGTGAGAATTCTAGAACATATGTTTATATGGACATTCTTTCTTGTTTTGATCCCAGAAATCGCCTCTCGACGTTTGTTATAAATATATAGATACGCCCTGTAGATAAATTTTTACCTTATATTTAGAACACATTCCTTATATTTTATGTATTCTATTTTATGGGAGGAAAGGTGAATATTTCGTAATTGAAAGTCAAAAAATTTATATAAACATGTAGTCTTTTATTAATGGTTTCCGAGATACAGCTATTGGTTCAGTATTGAATAATTTAAAGTAAGTAATCTGATCCCGTTTATTTTAGAAAATCGTATGACAGGGCTGAGTTACCTCGAATTTTTACAAAATTCGCTCCCGCAACAACTGGAAGATATTCCTCTGACTATACGAATAACAAGATATTTTCAGCCTGAAGGAGCATTTCATAGCATGGTACGTGTGCGAGAAACTTAAATACAGTTTTTCCTAATCGCTGGATTGGTCGCGGTGGAACAGTTAGTTGGTCATGACGATCACCCGATCTAACATCCTTGAATTTCTGCTTGTGGCTTTGGTTAATGTGTGGAGTTTATAAAACTACAATCAGTATAAGAGACGAGCTTATTGCGCGTACAACAGATGCTGTGAGCTAAATAAGACGTGAAATTGCCTTTAGCGCTAAACTCGCCACGTTCTCATAAGAATTGAAAAATGCATCGAAATACGTGGCGGAATATTCGAAAATTTGTTTTGGTAAAGTTATTAGAATGTCAATGCAGTAAAATAACCATACTAGACACTTCATAATTTTAATTTAAAATAGCTGTATCTCAGAAACCATTAATAAAAGACATGTTTAAATAAACTTTTTGACCTACAATAACTCCTTCTACAGAGTGGTGCAAATAAAAGTAGCCTCGCATGAATTGCAGAGAAACCAACTTAACGCCATAAGCAATGATTAGGCTGTCCCATTATCAGCGTTGCAGGTATATACCGAGAAGCGCATCATTTGAACGATTCTTAGCTGAAAAAATGGTGCTTTCGGTGCAGCAGAGAATCTTCATTGTTGAGAATTATGCAAAAACCAACTCCTGGAAGCAGTGTAGTGATTTATTTGCTCAAAACTTTGAAGATGAGAAAATATTCCAACAAATCGTGCGGTGCAACTTTTAATAAAAAAAAGTGGCGGGACACAGGTTCTGTTTTAAACAAGCGTAGAACCACTCCCAAACGAGTAAGAAATCCACAAAATATCCAAAATCTCCAAACGATGATGCTACAGAGTCCAAGCAAATCAACGCTCCGTTTGTCTCAGCAGACCGGAATTTCAAGAAGATCGTGTGGACGCGTTCTGCTCGACGATTTGAAGATGCGACCATACAAAGTATCCGTGGTCCATGAACTGAAACCAGCGAACTGCCCTCAACGTCTTCAGTTTTTGTAACTGGCTATTTCAAGAAATCACAATGAATGGAGTGGACATGCAGCTGTTTTTCATTTCTCATGAAGCCTGTCCACGACCATAAAGTTGGCGTATGGTGTGCATCTCTGCTCGACGCTTTCTTGGTCCAATTTTCTTCCATGAAACGGTGAACGCAGCACGTTACATCGCAAACATCTTTAACCCATTTGTCAATCAATTAACTAAGGAAGAACTAACGTACAGCTACTTTCAACAAGATGGAGCAACAGCCCGTACTGCACGTCGTACACTGGATCGCATTCATGAAGTGTTTGAACCTGAGAGTTGTCAGCAGTGGCCAGGACGGAATTGGTCCAAGCTGGCCTCCAAGATCACCAGACCTCTGTTTGTGGTTTCTTTTTGAGGGGTGCTCTAAAATCCAAAGTTTATCGGAACAATCCTCGCACATTTGCAAGAACTGAAGAAAAACATTGTTTCTGAGATTGAAGCTATCTCGCAGTCTCAACTACTTTCTGTATTTAACAACTTATTGACCAGAGCTCAAAAGTGTCAAGAGGTGAATGGTGGTCACTTTCAGCATCTCCCGTATCACTTCAACCTTGGTTTGTTGTTGCAGAAGACAAACAGAAAATAAAATAAAACAAAATAATAAAAAAATAAAGTTCCATTAAAAATAAACAAATAAATAAATGTTAAAACCAAAGGTATTCCAAAGTTCCAAGAAATGTTTACCAAACTTTTCACTTTATTTGCTCTAAAACCGTGCAATGGTCATAGACTGGTGCATAAAAAAGCTCATAACTGTGCGTCTCTCGCTATTAACCTGCTGTGCTAATAACACTGGTCGGCATCAAAATATGAGCAAAACAATGTATATGTGGAATTGATACATATCGATGCGCTAAATCAAAATATGTAATCAGAATTTATCTAGCACGTCTAGTTTTGATGCTATAAGCAATTTTTGTTTTCATTACATTGTTTACATTTCGATACTGACAGCGGTATTTGTTCAAATCTAAGTTGTCAATAAAGAAAAAAGAGCATGAGTAGCTTTTGAAAACATATGTCACAATTTTCTTGGAAATATAAGGGCTGCAAATTACAAAGAACTGGTACAAGAACTTCTTTCTTCATATCAAGAACTCGGAAGCAACATGTCATTAAAAATACACTTCTTGCATTCGCATTTAGATTTTTCCCCAGAAAATCTTGGTGCCGTGTCTAATGAGCATGGTGAGAGGTTTCACCAAGATATTGCGCACATGGAAAAAAGATATAACGGCAAGTGGTCCCCAGCAATGTTAGCTGATTTCTGCTGGGAAATCAATCGTGAAACAACAGATAAAACTTATAAAAGAACGCGATCTACCAAATAGTTATTTTTTATGTTATATTAGTATTTTAATTTAAGATTTTAATTTATATCATAGAAGTTATGTCATGCGTAAGAGTTTTGTACTTTTTCATAATAAATACGTATTTAATATGTCAATATTAGTATTTTATTTAAATAAGAATTTCTCGAAAACTAGACGTGATATAATCAATCTGTAAACAGCTTTGGATTCAGTACACTAAAGTCAATTAAAATCACATGACAAAGTTCTTGCTCCCGACTTTTTTTATGCCGATCAGTGTAATGGGAGAGCTCAATCATTGCTTACGGCGTTAAGTTGGTTTCTCTGCAATTCATGTGAGGCTACGTTTATTGCACCACCCTGTATATCTACACGAAATATTGGCGTTTCCTCCAGGGACACCCTGTATGTCAACTTAGTCTGGTCTCGCTATGAACCAAAAAGGAAACGCGCATGGTCAAGCTGGTATCAATCCGCTTGAAAAAGAAACAAACTATTCTAACGCTTCTGCATGGTTGCCTGTATTTGATACCTCCAGTTAATTGGAAAATGCGCAACAATTTTTAGTAAAATTAAAAAAAAAAATCGTACACACACTGAAGAAGCCAAATGTGAAGAAGATCAGTGTGGCTAAAACTGAAGTTCTGGTCTTTTCAAGACAGCCTGCTCAGTGCGCTCTCCAGGTAGGGGGGCCTCATTGAGACAGGTGGAGAAATTCAAGTATCACGGGATTGCATTCACGAGTGACGGACAGCATGAGAAAGAATTGGATGCTCGGATCGGTGTAGCAAGCTGTGTCAGGCGTGAACTGTGGCAATCCGTGGTAACGAAACGCGAGCTGGATAACAAAGCCAAGCTCTCGTCTTCAAATCTTTGTCTCATTCTCACCTATGGTCATGAGGCTTGGGTAATGACCGAAAGGGTGCGATCGCGGGTTCAAGCGGCCGAATTGACATTTCTGAGAGGTGTGGCAGGTGTTACCCTATTAGAGTGCACAGCAGCACAATAAGGGAGTCTTTAGGTGTTGAGCCACTACTTCTCCGCATTGAGAGATCTCAGTTGCGCTTGTATGGCCACGTGATACGGATGCCGCAAACTAGTCTTCCTAGGCAGTTGTTATTTTCCAAGCCGGTGGGTAAGAGACCAAGAACCAGGTGGCTAGACTAAATGGAGAATATGGGTTCGAGTAGCTTGGGTATTACCAGGGAGGACATGCGCCTGATGGCGGAAGATCGCGATCACTGGAGAAGATCCTCCATAGGGCTGCTGTACCCGCGATCCTAACGGATAAGCGGGTTTGAAAAGTAAGTACACACGCTGAATTTTTTTATTTATTATGTTTCTCGTCACGAGATGGCGATGCGGTCATCGACTTAGTAAGCTGTACAATTTAGCATTCAGTTGCGAAATAATCAAAATAATAGCATCAACAAATTATATTTCCAAAAGAAACAGAACATGCTACAAATATAACAAGTTTTTTTTAAATAACATTCAAGTAGGCTTAGTGGTTTCATATTTTTTTTTACAAAACAAATAACTGAAGAGAAAGGGTTTTATTTCTTATGGTGAATTGGAGCGACACGGTGAAACGGTAAAACTAACGTATGTGCATTTCGACTTAGTTACTGGGACGCGGATATAGTTTTAATTACATTCTGGTCATGAGAATTCTTTATGAAATAAGTTGTGTATTTTTATCATAATGAAGAACTAAGATTATATACTTTTCATTTTTAGGAGCTTTCGCTTAAAGATTATGATGAAGAAGCCACTGGATACAGCAGACCAGATAGTGGACCTGAACTGGTATGTATGAAATCTAAAAGCGTTTATAAACTTCATATTTAAAAAAATATCAAGGCATACTTAAAATGCCACAGCAGTATAACCGCAAAGTTAGTAATCCACCCACAAAAATTGGTCATTTCTTTATCCGAATTGAACATTGGTGTCCTTTTTTCCCCCCATGGGGCAGCATGTCCACCTTGAATGTACAGGGTGAACTTAACAATGGGACAAGCAATGATTCCTTACTAGAAAAGCAAAAAAGTCGTTTCAGTTTATAGGATACAATTCATCCATCCAGGGCCTTGTATGGCAAGAGGCCAACAAGTTAGGTCCCAAGATGGGCAACAATTGACGAGCAAGTTGGTCGCAGCAACCGAGACCGACGGCTCTACGTGCCTTCCGAAGCCTGGGGGATGAAGATCGTGTGTTGATGGTCACCCATCCAGTGACTAGTCGTGCCTGATGTTGCTTAACTTCAGAGAACTAGCGTGTTCAGTGAAAGCCTACCAGACCACGGCCTCCCTAATGGACGGAAATGGACGGTTTGTCTGTAATAGAGCAATTACTACAGAAAATGACATTACTGTGGCCTCCTTGGGATGCAAGTGTGCAAGAGTTCATCATGGATTTTCACAGTCGTTCGAATGTTCCAACCTATACCCGAATAGCGCTGTTCAAATGTCTTCACATCAGAACTGGCTCTTGTATCGGAGTTCTGCTCAATATGCCCTCCGTTCTCGCCTCTTCCATCAAAGGACCCCTTCTCACATAAACGCCAAAAGATGGTTACAAACGTTTTGTGAATCGGGTGGTGCTGTCTGTCGGGTAACTTTTCTTGCTACATCAGTGCGGCCTCTCGACCGTTCCCATGTGAAGGCCATCTCGGCTTGTTCCTGATATGATACCATTGTACCTCCGCTGCTCGAAGATCACCCAAAGATAAATCTGCAACAGAAAGAAAAGCCTGTATAGTTATGTATGATGTTGTGCTTGGTTATTGCCATGGAAGCTATAGCATTTCCGGATATATGTTGATATTTACTTTTTTGTTTCTTGCGAGGAATCATCCCTGAAGTTTGTCCCTATTGTTTTAGTTCACTGTGTATATGCCAGTTAATGCACAGTCTATTCCAAAAGCGTTGTCATTTTCTTGGAAGTGGTTAAGCTAACCGGAAGTTGATTGGTTATAAAGTCTAATAGTTTGAACGAACATCGTAGAAGTTTAAAATGGACTTGGCCGTCCAGAGTGGAAATAGGGATCAGAGTTTTATGACTGGTGTGGGCGTATTACAGTACTTTAAACTGAAAAGATTAATCGCTGCTTTCTTTGCAGATTTAATATTTAACGCACTTATTAAAAACAAAGCACTAAATATTTTTTTTCTATATTTATTTTTTCTGTATTTCGAACATTGATATTTTTACTAAATACTTTTTAAATTTTGTAATATTTTGATACCAGAATTGTTCATGCCGCCATATATTATGCATATGTATTATAAGATAACGATAGCCATTACGATATATCGTATAGTAAACAGCATATAACATACTGCATAAATATATGCTTTTTTATTTATTTATTTATTTATTTATTTATTTATTTATTTATTTGGCCGACGAGAATAGGGCCCCTGGATGGACCCTGTATGATGGTCGAGCAGCCGGGGGGGGGGGGGTGAAGATCTTGTCTCATTGATGGTCGCCCATCCGGTGACTAGCCGTCACTGTATTAGATACTGTATTCTTATATATGTAACAAATATATATGTTACCGTTAATGTGTTAATCCAACATTGTATAGAATGCTCAGGGAATATATAAATGACTAAAGTTTGTAGGCAAAGTATGAAATGGAAAGAAAACCAAAAACCTTTTGTCCAAAAAAGGTTTTTGGTTTTATTTCCATCATGTCATTATTCTATCGTGGGACCAATTTCATTATATCACCGTAAAAGTCCGTTTTCTGATGTAAAGCCGTCGGTTGATTTGTGTCCTCGTCAGAGTCAAACCATTAACCTCTAAATGGGACCAAACTGATAAAATTGCAGTTTCTCATGAAGAATGTCGAAATGTTGAATCGCTCTGCCAAAGTCTCCAAATAAACCCGTCTGTCCGTCGAATTCCATGCGCAATGTGTGAGCGACATTGCTGGCTGTTGCTTGTTATAGGTTGGCCGCATCTAGGCATATCGGTTAGATCTTTACGTACGTTTGCAAAGAAACTGCACCTCCTGGAGAAGTTAGAACGGTCTAGGCAATCACTATTTAATATTTCCATCATTTCTTGTGATTTCAGTCGGGATTTTACGTTGAGCCTACAGAAAACAAAACACCCGGGTACTCTTCGACAGCAGACAAAGACCAAGCAGACACGCTATTTTTGTAGCAGTTCACAATTTTGCCTAAAGTGGGGCTGCAAGCATCGAATGTACCTTTCTGTCAAATCTTAACCTCTTTGTGTAAGTACTCGTAGCATAACATATAATTGTACTTTACTTATGAAAGCCCTCGTATATGCATCTGTAGAAATATGTGGCTCCCCTTCCTGAGAACAAAATTGCAAAGTATGTTTTATAGGGTGTCCCTTTTAAAGTTTCCCTTAGAATATCTCGAAAACACATGGGATCGAAAATAAGTTCTGAATGAATAGGGGAGGGGGTCTGTTTTAGCACTTTTCGATTACCCCTTCCGAGAAAAATAAATTTTATCCGGAACTTTTTGCGATCCCGTGTGTTTTCGAGATATTCCACGGGACACTTTAAAATGGGCCACCCTGTATATAATATATACATATAATTTTAAAATTGATTAAAATTAAAAGTAGGGATTTGGAAAGTTTTCCTCGGATAGTAGAGCTGCAGCCTCATGAGAACCGCTCGAAAATATACTGTCACGCATTTTTAAGGAAAATTTTCATTTGACAGTCGAAGCCTGGTTTTATGCGTACGGATCAAATGAGAAAATCCTTTATAGGACGTTCGTTATGGTGCTTTATCATTCGAAGTATTAGACTTGCACCGGTCGTTGCTCATATATTTTACAAGTAACGAAATGGTGTAAAATTTAACGTTATTAAGCTCTCAATCCTTGCTGAAATTTTAAATACAAATTATTATTAATTATTACTCAATATTTGAATTATATACTGCTCAAGTACTCAAATCTTAGGGGAGGCCTTTCACTGAACACAACTTCTGTGAAGTTAAGGTACATCAGGCACGGCTAGTCACTGGATAGGTGACCATCCGTGATAGCCAATCTTCACCCCCCCCCCTCGGCTGCTGCAACCATCATACAGCAGTCGTGAATCCAGATCCATCCTGGGACCCAACTCGTCGGCCCCTGGCCATACAAGCCCTGGATGGACGTATTGGATCTCAATTAATTAATAAATAAATAAATATAATTTTCGTCGAAGAAATTAACGTATGTAATTAAACCACCTAAAAGGATTTCCATGTCTTACCCCGTATTGGATCCATCTTTCTTAGGATTTTAAATGTAACTTTAAAAATTAATTAAATTTAAATATAACTTTATTCATGTAATTTTTTTGTTTACGTAATTTTGGCAAATTAAAGCATTCATAAACCGGCAAGATTGATTTGAGCAATTCAACATGAAAGGCGGAAGGGAAAATTACGCGACCTGGAATCGAACCAGGACCACACGTATCCAGCTGATTCGAATCCAAACCCTGGGGTCGAATCCAGGTCCGGAATTTTTCCTTCCGTATTTCATGTTAATGTTTGTTGGAGCATTAACTCCAGTTTATTTTCTTATAAATTTTCTAGACTGACGACAATCTTCTCCAATACCCGCTGGAAGAGCTGTTTACCATGTATGCAAAATTCGGAGACTCCCACAACACAGGTGATCAAGTGTGTTTGAAAAATCTTGAGAAGTGGTTTAAACAGGCGAAAATCAAAGCCGTTACACCGCAGGACCCTGCTCTGCATTTTACTCGCGTCGCCAAGTGAGTAATGTAGAAATTTAACTTTGAAACCCCATTGCAGTAGTGACTTGATAAAACGCAGTCTGCAGCAAGCGGATCCCCCATATAACGTTATTGGAAATATATCACACTTTTTATTAAACTGTTCATTTCCCGCTGCTTTATTTGCTATTTCTTATTAAAATGGCAATTCAGTTAACCATTCAGGACCAATTTTACGTACAGATAAACCGCATGTGAGAAAAAATGTCCTTATTCTCGACGAATTTAATGTGAGGGAAATGACACTTCGTGAATCACAAAATATAATTTGGATTTTAATAAGAGTGAACTAGTATTAAGGAAAGAACAAAGCTTAGACCAGCCAGGATGTGAATAAGGCCTAGTTCACTTGCACAGAAGTGGATAGAGGAAGCAACATTTCCAGAAGTTTCTCTTTATAATGTCTCGTGTATATCACAGCCCATTTTTTTTTCTCTCATTGATCATGTTATATACAGGGTGAATTTTAAGTACACCGAAAAACTGCAGGGAATGGTTCCTGACTGGAAATGGAGCAAAAAAAGGTCATATCAACATATGTCCGGAAATGCATTGTTGCCACGGTAGAAGGCACGATGAAGCACCACCCACTTCCGCATTGTTCGCCAACATCTCAACATCATTTTCCCCAGACATTGGATAGGACGCGGAGGCCATGTTGAATGGCCTGCTCGATTATCAGACTTAAATCCCTTAGACATTTACTTCTGGGGGCATCTGAAAAGCCATGTATTGTGTGCGGGGAAGGTTTGCACACGCACCGTCCATTTCCGGACGCATGACCTTTTTTTTACTCCATTTCCAGTCAGGAAGCACTCTCTGCAGTTTGTCGCTGTACTTAAAATTCAGCCTGTATAGTTACTGCTCTTATCACCTAATAAATAAAATCAGATTTTTGTAGGAAAAATTTAATTATGATATTTTATATTTAAGGTTGATATGCCTATTTTTTTCTTGAAAGAACTCTATTCGATATCATCCGTTTAGTATATTATACGGATGTGCAAATGTTCCGTTTCCATTCAGTGGAACGTTTTAACCAATTTAATTAACTTAATTGATTTCTTGCTCCAAAAAATAATTTGAATGGATCGGTTCTGGCTATTTTAATAGTCACTTAGAAATATTAGAGCAATAGACTATCGATACAAAAGTTGTTTCATATAACATTCTAGATGGTTTCAGAATTTTGATTTTACTTAGCAAAAATTAATGTACAGGGTATTGCAAAAATATACGAGACAGTATTGCTGGATAGCCTATCATCTCGCTTCAGGGACCGCTTCATAAAATGATAATTGGGAAAATTTATTTTGTTAACCCATTTACGCCGAAATTGGTAAAAATGGAAATTGAGACTTCATATCTTAAATTTATATTCTGTAGCATGTAAAGATATAAAAAATAATTTACAAAGACATAAAAAAATTACATCTATGGACGACAGCATATAATATTAAATAAAATCTAAGATTGGAATCGCTCGGCAACAGGCCAGGAACTGACGTCACTTAAGTGAATGAAAAATAACAATTAAAATTAAAATTTTTAAGTTGAGACATTACATGTCAGTAGAAGACGCATGGCCCGGCGGAGATAGCTGTTATGCTTATTGTTTGGTTTATTTAAAGTTGATCTAGTTTCGGCGTCTTTAGTGTTTGTTACTCCAAAGGGGGAAGGAGTGTGAGGTGAAATGGCGTGGTGATGCGTTCGTTTCTGTTGCGCTTTTTTAGTTTACCGTTATTTGCGGTCGTTTTATGAGTGCTGTTGTAATAGAAAGAAGCGACCTTGGTTTCGCAAAATTTTAGTGACTATAATCCCAATTTGTTGTTGTTGAAGTTTTTATTGCTATTTTGTTTTTTGTTGTGCAACCGTTGCCGCGTTGTTTATCAAGGAAATAGCGATCGTTCATTGTTGGGGCCGCCATTGTTTTCTTGGGGAGGTTTGTTTTTCCGAGAAGATGATGACAGCCTCCGGTTTCATTGTTGTTTTTTTTCCTTGGAATGTTGTTCCCTGTCAAGCAGGGAGATATTGGTGGAGCATCTTGCGGACATGAATGACGTGGAAGTCGTTGGCGTCCGGCAGTCATGATAAGAAAAGGAACATCGCCATTAAAACAGAGTATTGGTTTTGAAATACGGACATGGCCTGTCTGAAACATCTCGCTGTTTAATCCGCAACCTAATCAGTTTATAATTTGAGTATTAAGTTTTATATTTTATATTAAAAAAAACAAACTTTTTGGTCCTCATCCGTCGGCCAAGACAGTGGACGGTCTTTGTTGTTGTTCGAGAGTTGTTCTCCTCGGCCGCTCAGGTAAAAGACGTCGGACAGGCAAGCCCGCCGCATGTGCACATTTGATGATTGCATCATGGTGAGTGATTTTTTTTTTTTACTTTTCCTTCACGCGGACATTGAAGTGAGAGATGGTCGGTTCGGAAGCTTACTAGACTGAGCAACGTTTAGCTCGTTAAAGGTGCCTTACCTGAGCCGGAACATTTAATCGACGGAACATTGGTGGGGTGTGAGCCCTGATACAAGGCAGAATACGGCATGGACAGCGGCCCCCTTGCAATTTGTGTGATAGCTATGTGAAACTTTAATGTTATGAAGACAATCTTGGATTAAATTAAGTTAGTTTGTTGTAGTAAAAAGCACAATTTTTGAATTTTACTAGCCATCGTTAAATACATTATAGTGTCTTTGCAACGTGATACTTTATCCTTCTCAAAGATAAGGTACACATCTAGGTAGTTTCTCAACTGATAAGCTATAACGGGTAGCCCATTTAAACCTTCGGCATCTGGCAACCCTGTAGGTTTCACGTCTGTTTTCAGGTCTGCTTTTGACAGCCCAAGTTCGAAGCGTCAGTCCAAGCGAATTTGTGCCATGGAACAGTACATACCATCAAGCTATTATCATGCAGCTTTACATTCAAAACATGTTCTCAATTGTGAAAACGCAACGTGCATATCGAAAAATGGTGATTTTTGACTGGTCTCCGCGATCGCTTGATTTAACGCCTCCAGGCTTCTTCCTGTGCGAGTTATTTGAAGTTCAAAGTTTGTCAACAAGTCACGGGCCCTGGAAGCCTTGAAAGACAATATCCGACAGGAAACTGCCACTGTTCAGCCTGAAACAATTCGAAAAGTGATGAAAAATGCCAAAACACGAGCCCATTGCATCGTCCACTCTAGCGGCGACCATTTACGCGATATCATGTTCAAAAAGTGATTAGAACAAATTTGCAAGGTTCAAAATAAATGACAAATCACTTTATAGCAAATACCTTGTGTTTTTAAATTATTACCAAAACACATCCCGAAGGTTTAATGGCCCACCCTCCATTTACAAGTTTGAAATGAATGATGTGGGCTTTTTTTTTAAAGTCTGGATGACCAGCCAGTTGTGCTCGCTGGGGTGAACTGGGGATTTTGGATAGTCACGTAGATCGGAGGAAATAAGTTTGCCCTAATTTGTAACAACGACCGTGACCGGACATTGCTAAGTGGCGAAGGAATGAGATAGGACAATTTGCTGTCATAAAGGACGTGCACACGCTGGGGGAAACCTCCACAAACTCGGTGATCCCGTTTCAACGGCTTAAATGTATCTGGTTGTATCGCAGAAGTTGCCGTGGCATTAATTCTGCTAATAACTCTTGTAAATCGCTCACAGGTATGAAAATCGCTACAGTTAGTTTCGCTTGTTTTTGAACTTGTATTCCATTGCGATGCCCTGTATCTTTCTTGATAACCAGATAGCAAGCGATATACTTTTTGGACTGTGTTACATCAAGTATTCGTCACAATTCCGAAAATCCTTCGGACTCCTCGTTATTTATTGGCGTCACAATGACGTCAACAGTACCAGAAACGAAGCCAACGAGAAAGACAGGCCTCGAAGCGGAAAAGTCACCTGACCAACTGGGTCCGAACAACAATCCAATCTTCATTGTCTCCTTCTTGGATTTTAACAATCAGTATTTTTTCGTTTGTTGGAAACAATGAAGGTTGGATTGTTGTTTGGACCCAGATGATCAGGTGACTTTTCCGCTTCGAGGCCTGTCTTTCTCGTTGGCCTCGTACCAGAAATATAGCGTCTGTCTCGATCGCAGGGAGCGGGGAGAAAATGAACTTTTTTAGTATCCAACACTGTCTATAGATATTCATGGTCATCGAGCTCCATTGTTAAAATGAAGCTAAAGTTTCTAGCTCCCGGTAGGACGGGAACTCTATTGAAAAGTGGTGCTGCATGTACAATCTGCCCAACTGCGCCTGCAGCGCCACCCTATCGGCAGACAAACTTTACTTTCGTATTCAGTTTCAATGAAAATCTCTATCGCAGGTTGCGGTCGGGAATAGTGCGATCTATGCGGCACCTGGCGCGATCTGTTTTCCTTAGCTTCTCGAAACAATGGAAAATGGCCGAAGCTCGATGACCATGAATATCTATAGACCGTGGTATCCAACTATAAATAAAGCAGAACATGTGTTTTCGTCACGGAAACAGTTTTGCGTTGTTGTTGCACGTTTAAGCATTGTTGGCGCTCACTTAAAGCGCACGCCGGAACTGAAAAATCACCTGACCATTGTTGTCTGAGCAACAATTATCATCAATCAATCACAATACTATAAATAAAGGAGAAAATGCGAGTTTATCAAACGAAACAATTTGAATGAATTGAATTTGATCAAAATAATTACCGTTCATATTTTTATTAATATTGAGTTCAAATTGAAAATTTTTATATATGGTAAGTGATTATCGAAACCAACTTTCGTAGAATTTAACTTTAAGAGTACTGTAGATAGAAGATAAGTTTACAAGTCCTTAATAAACCATACTGTTTTATTATTTCACGAAACTATCACCAGATTTTCCACTGCCATTTTTTTCTTCTTAGGACTTTTATTCGTTATGACAAACTTGCTCAAATATCCCTCAAGAATGAGTACGAAGTAATTAAAGTCCATGATACTTCTGAAGAAACCTGCTTTCTCTGCTTCTCAAAATACAAGGCGACTCTAAAAGTCTATTGCACTCTTCATACCTGTCCAGAAAATGTAGATATCCCAAATCTCTTGCAATCAATTAATAAGAAGCGGAGGATGACTTTTAAGACGACCCAATCAGATTTATTAACTTCGCCTAACACTGATCGCATTCATATTCTATCTCTTCAATCTAAGAGATAGACAAAAACATTACATTTTGAAGCTAAAAAATTAAAGCGTTCAGAATGTGATTTTGAATACGTTTACTGAAAATATTTTGTCGATCTCTTATGATTGAAGAGATAGAATTTGTATGTCCTAATTTGCATGTTTGAGATCAATCTGACTTGATCGTCTGACGGGCCACCCTTTGCTAGCTATTTATTGGCTGCAACAGATTTACGATATCTCCATTCCCTGCACAGGTAAGCAGGGTGCAACGGAGTTTTTAATCACCCTGTATAAAGAAACTACACCAATCGAACAGGTCGAATGCTGACATGATCTGTACTTCTTTGTTTGTTAAATTAAGAATTACTTTTTTGAAATCTTATCTATTTTATTCGCCCATTTCCTCTCTTGCTTTCCTGTCTGTGATGTCTAAACTTGTATGCTATTTGATTTTTTCTTAAATATTTTTTCTGCCAGAATTGGGCAATCGTAGACTGGTCAGACGTTTTACTCATCGGTTCGGTGCTTTATGAACTTTGTTAGAAGCAACGGCATTTATGAATAAAAAGGAAACTGGCGCATGCGTAAATTAAAAAAAACTTCGTTTAACCAATCAGAAAAGGACAAAAAACGGGGTATTACTTACCCCTGGCATCAATAATAAGTAATTCCCCGTTTCCTTTCCGTGTTTGAGTTGTTGAACTAGTTGTTTTTTTTCATTGACGCAAGCGCCAGTTTCCTTTTCCTTTGCCGGACACTATAATATCATGAATTATCGTTATATCATTCACTGAAAAATAAAGAATTCAAATTTAAAAAACTTCTCCTTTCCATAGGTGGTGCAGTGACGATTTGATGCTCTGATTATTATAACATACTGGTATAGCTTTATTATGCAATCACCATATTTTATTTGGCTTAAAGATTTCTAGAAAGTCGATACGTGAAGCGCGATTACAAATAGGAAATAAGAACATCATTTATTAAGTACCGAAAGGTGCTTTATGCTATCAATGTAGGGAAACGCGTCTGTCTGTAACACTAACTCCTCCGAGGCTATGAAAGATTTTCAAAATCTGTTTTCGTCAGTCGATTAACATGGTTCATGACACGAACCAATCACAAATATCTAAATCGGTTCATTGGCACGGCACGTGTACAAATGGTACCTCTATTTTCCCACCTAGCAATTTTCAATGGAGAGATATAATAAGTAATACATCAAACTAATCGTAACGACGAGCTATAAGTGGTTATTTATTACAGTGTTCGTCAAATTATAAATATGGCTCCGCAAATGAACTGTTATGAAGAGTGGCATAATGGATACAGTGGCACGTGCTCTAATGGTACCCTTATGACACTCTCAAAAATTTTCAATAAGATATGGCATGTAATATATCAAATCACTTGGAATGACTTATCATAAATGAAGAATATAACGTAAAATTAATGATAGTCGAAATTGGTTCAAATGCACCTGGTTTAGTGCAACTATCATGTATTATGGTTCATTGGAACTTTCAATGCTAAAATATGGCATGTAATATATCAAGCAACTTGGAATCATGTGTGATGAATGAATATAACGTAAAATTAATGATAATCCATATTGGTTTAAAGGTACGTGGTTTAATGGTATTATGTTCAATTAGAAACTTAAAATGTTAACATGGGACAGTTGAAAAATATGGTTCCGCGAATGGTTTAGTTTAGCTTTTCGGTACTTGGTTATGTCGTTTCTTAATGGTTTATTACTGTACGTACTAGGTATATGCTAATAAATGTTTTGATAGTGTTTTCCTTTATTATCTACTTATACTGAAAGTTCTTATTCACAGGTTTTCGGTGTCCCTTCTGCCTAAATATGTGAAGCGTATTTTGCCATTCAAACATTTGAATTTTTTTCACAGGGGACGTAAAAGCATTTCGTACAAGGAATTCTTGGAAGTCATAGAAAAGCTGTCATCGGAAAAGCAAATGGCACTGGAGACGATGAAGATGAAATTGATTATGTCTGGACCTCCGTTGCCCAATAACCCTACGGTAAGATGAAGCACCTGAATCTATTACATTTGCTGTCAAAAAATCTCTGCCAAATGAATCATTGCTTTTCCTTAATGATTAGAAATTTGGAGGCATGGGCGTCTATGATCGTCTTACCGACAAGAGCAAGTATACCGGAGTCCATAAGACAAAATATGAAGAACTGTGTCGAGGCAAGCCGAAGACGAGCGTATTCACCGGTTATGTGACTGGCTACAAGATGGAGGGCTCGTACGACAAAAAACATTGAACATTGTCCGTTCTTCCCCTTGTAGATGAAATAAAAAGACTAATAAAATCGCCGCGTTTCTCTCCTCCCCATCAAAAAAACAAAACGCATTGAGATATAGAAATTGTCAGTTAATTGATCAAAGATAAATTGTCAACCACTCTGTTTGCTTCAGTCTTTTATAACAAATATGTTCTTGTAATGCGTGAGAGTTAAGGATTAATAATGGTTAAGTGTACAGAAGAGGGAAAAAAAACGTAAAAGTAGCAAAATTAAACTTTTGTCCTATTTTTTTATTTTTAGAAGAAACTTGAGTTGAAACGAGTGAGCTTTAAACTATCAGGTCTGCTGCATTTGATATTGATATAAGCATTTTGATGAATGTGCTCGGATGCGAATTTGTTGATCATGTAAAGTTAAATGTAAAATTTCTATGACATCAGTAGGGAGACTGGTGTAATCGTGTTTCAATGAATAAACACAATAACTTTTCAAAATTTTAACAAGAAATTTTCACTGTACACTAGCAAAAAATGTAATAAAATTTTTATTTGTATTGAATGTAATTTAAGACTTATTTGTTAATTTAAATTTTAATATAAATTTCTGTTAATAGATTGTTTATAATTAACAGTACAGAATAAATAAAGCATTTGTTATGCACTTTTGTGATCTTATTTCCTTCTATCGGAAAACGTACACTTTTAACTCCGTATTGTCAATTAAATCAGTAGCCCTCTCCTCCGTCACCCATCAAGAATAACAGTATAAACGTGTACATTTGCAGAACAATGGATACACAATCCTAGTTAGGGGAAGTGGGAACTATTTGAAGCGGCGAAGAATAATATTAAAATGGAAATTGATCTTGTTTATTCATTAGATATTGACAAGCCATCAGAGTTCCACAAAGTGGAAGTTTCATTTTAACGCAGTTTAATCCGAGTTATTTTTCGAAACTGTCGAATCTTGCATTCAAGTTAAATCTTTCAAGTTAACCTGAACGGTAGAAAAAAGGTTTCTTTCAAAAATATTTCGCTGAGAATTAACATTTAAATATTCGAGTTTTTTTGCATTTTTAGAACCTCTTATTTGTCAATTCTAAGTTTTAAAGATTAAAATATAATTAATATTCTTCAGGAAAAACTATTTTTTTTACTGTTTTATAGATTAAAACTTATAGATTCTTCCATTTTAGTAAGTTATTTTATATTTGTATTTATTTTTTATACGTAACGTGATGTTTCTTGCACTGGAAGGGGTTGAGCGTCTGCCGAAGGAGTTGGGAGGTGTAAACATTGCGCAAGGAGGGGCTTTCTTCGACGGAGTGGGAACCTTGGCGTTTTCCCCAACCCTTTTCATGGAACTTGGTTGCTGGATGCAAAGGGGCATCTCGGGAGTGAGCAATAAATCAAACAGAGCGTTAACGTCGGGGAAAACGTGCTTTTAAGAAAACGTTTTCAGGGGTTCATTCATCAGATCTCTCTTTAATAACTGGGCGATGGCTGCAAAGGTGTCACGACTGACAAATCTTAAGTGTATCCAGTTAAGTTATTAGGAAGAAGATGAGGAAGTATGGTGGTGTTACAAACTGTAACGCTTTACCAATTTTATGTAATGCGTTTAAAGTTATATTCTTTTATTATTACGCTTCAGTTAGGCTTTTGAAATCCATTCTAAAAAGTTTTAGATTTTTTTCCTCTGCATCATATACAGGGTGTCTCGCCTAAAGTGAACCAATATCCAACTTCTAAAATACACAATGGAATCAAGCCAAAAACTGTGGACACAACTATAGAAAGAAAAATAACTCCGAAAACACTATTCCACATAATAAATTTTCTTTCTATTCTAAAATACAAATCTGACAGTACTTTCAACATATTAGTGCACCAACTGTTGATGACATTCAAGAATAACGATACGATTAGATATAGGTAACGGCTGAAGGAAATGGGAGCACACTTTTCCGCAAAGAAAGACTGAATAATTTTTTGTGCACAAATGATGCTCTGTTTCTTTCGACTGATATTTAATGCAAGGATTACAATTTTATTAGGGTTTTTTTTCCATTTGACTAAAAATAAATTGGAGAGAATTTCTTAATCTGTTAAAGAGAATGTGAATTTCCTTTATTTTATCGTATTTTAAGCCTCAAAAAAATGAATGCATCTTTAGATTCTGCGTTTAATTTCTTTTAATACTTGAGAATAACACTATTCGAATTGCCAAAATTAGTGTGGATTAACAAACATCGTCATAGAAACCGAAGGATAAAGTTCAGGCGTAACTTTTTCAGTACGTGGATCTATTGCGAAAACATGGTTGTAAAGAACAATGGAGAAACTGTCCGCGAAAGGGAAGCGGCATCTTCAGCATCGCCCGTTGTTTGCTGTGAGTCAATTGGGTGGCGGTGATTTTCGTTTCCTGAAACTCGTTGGACAAGTAAGGGTTCTTCAATGGATTTAACCTTTGCTCCTGAACTGTGGGATTAAAGATTAGAATACGAGGGCTGGTCAGTAATGATCACGAGGAAAAAGTAATTTAAAAAAGAAATCGTTCAGGCTATTATTATGGAAACCATGACCCCCATGCAACTCTTTTGCGTTGTTTATCATTTAACAATACAACTTCGACCATAAAAAAGGAACAAAAAATATTATTCAACATTATATATATTTGATTTCGCGCATTTAAATGGCGAAACTAGTTGCTAATTCTATTGTCCATCTCTTATACTGTAAGGCCACTACACACATTGTAAATAAGCACAGTATTATGATCCCTTCTGTATCCGATATTATATATATTTACATTCAACATTATTATTATCATTCATAGTGGATAAAAGTTTAATGAATTTGTAATAGTTAACAAATCTGTATAATTTAAAGCAAAAATAACAAAATTGCATTTCAAATATTAAAACTGGTGTTATGCTAGGTAGAAAAAAAAATCTCCAGATTAAAAGAGTTAAAATTTACCGTTTGAAAATAAGGATTTCATTTACCATTTAAATTGGAACCGGGTTTTTTCAATAAATAATGAATGAAACTAAGATAGACATAAAGGTGATGTTGTTAATGTGCATTTTTCTTTAACGGAAAGCTATTAAACGTTAAGATAGATGTGTTCAATTATATTCACACAAGATTCTTTTCCTCTTTAATCTTCATTGATGTTTTATTGCATTCAGTACAAATAGTTTCTTATGCACAAAAATATCTGCATTCATAAATAGTAAAGAAAACGATAGTGCAGGCGAATCTTTAATAGGGGACAAACTACAGAGGGTTTATAAACTACAAAGATGCAAAGCCAGACTACAGTGGAAACAATGGACGTGAACAAAACCTGTTTATATTATTGAACGGTTTGCGCGTTAATTATTTTTATCAAATTCAATTCATTCAAATTGTTTCGTTTGATGAACTCACATTTTCTCCTTTATTTATAGTTTTGCGATTGATTGATGATAAAAATTGTTGCTCAGATAACAATGGTCAGGTGACTTTTCAGTTCCGGCGTGTGCTTTAAGTGAGCGCCAACAATGCTTAAACGTGCAACAACAATGCAAAACTGTTTCCGTAACTGTTTTAAAGTTACAAAGATTTATTCCCGCTTTGTAAAAAGCAAGTTTTATATTGCTTCTTGGAATTACATTTGCTAAGGCTATTGATTTTAGTTTTCTGGCCTACTAACTACAAAACTTAAAATTATGATACAATCAGCACTCTTGTAAACCTTGTAAACTCGTTGTTATCTTCTTCTTAGTCTCGTTTTATTGGAACATTTTCATTTTAAAGATCTCTCAAAAATTGTGATAAACATTCTCTCTTGTAAAGCTTCCTATCCGTATAGTATTTAATTTTTAAACTTTGGCAAATCTCCAGTCTTTATTCTTAAGGGTATTTTTACGAAATTTGTTTTGTCGTACAAACGTTTATTACTTGACATTCGTTATAAGTTGGCAATACATTTTAACTCCAGATGCCATGTTCTTGCTTAAATTAATTATGCTCAATAATCCCATTTTGTACAGTGTCTGTTGGAGGATAACCTCGAACGCCCTCTGAGCCAAACTTGACTAGGAAATATCTCTTTTTACAATATTATAATTTTAGAAAGACTTAATGGGAAAAGAGTCCGGAAGCCAAACTTCAGGAGCGGACCCAAATAGGTCAATGAGTGAAGGAAGGGAAGCCCAATAAGACTTTCTACACTCAAGCTTTTGTGCAATGAGTTTAGAATAATCCCAATGACAGGAATGACAATACGAACAATGAGCTTTGGCTTCCTGTAAGTTAATTTCTTATGCTAGGTCAGAGTTGTTTTTTAGCAAATTACTTTTATGTACGTCTGTCTATGTACGTCTTTTGCAAATTACGTGTACTGAAGTGGAAATATCAGTTATATATGATAGTTCGGTTTGTCATGCTGGATAGTCTATTCAGTTATTATTGTTGTGTCGAAATATAATTTTTATTCTTGCTTTGGAAAGACCAAAGTCAGAGCAAGCAAATTCCAACAGGCGGATTCAAAATGTGGCTAAGCCCAAATGAGGCAATGATTAAAAATTTTAGTGCATAAGTAAACGTGTGAACAAAAAGTTAAGCTGCCCCATCCCCCCGAGGAGAATAAGGAAAGTAGCAGAGGTCATTAAATGTTCATGGAAGGCTTAAGGAGTGGGGGTTTAAATGTGAGGGTAAAATTGGGATTAAAAGTATGAGATAAAGAAAGAGCAAAAAGTGGGATAAAATATCTCCGAAATTTTTATTTTCTTTAGGCATTCTTTACCCATTTTATCCGCAATTTTTAAAACCAAATTGATTTTCTTGAACTCTATTTAGGAAATGGAAAAAACTACCTTCTTTCGTTTTTCGTTATTTCCGATCGAATGATATATCACATGCCATATATTCAATTTAAAAATGTTAATAGTTTCTAAAGACCATGTGACCGCCTACGACTGTACTGGGAAAATTTGGCCCAAACTTTATAGGTAGTAATGTAGATCTTGCCTAGAGGAATCTGCATACACAATTCCACTTTTTTACATACCCATATACAATACAAACCAGATAGACCCCTCTAACTCCAACCCCCGTAACTCCAACCCCAGTGAGCCATCGAAACGAAAATAAGCATAGCCCATGCTCATAATAGCTACTTTCCGAATTTCAACCTTTTATGTCAAAAATGTTGAAAATATGAAGGGACAGACAGACATGGTAAAACCAATAATTTAGCGCCATTCATCCGCTGCTTAATATTGTCGATAAATGGAAGCCGGGAGTCCGTCTGTGGCACTCTAGGTTCTATTCGAATAAGTTTCTTGAAAATTCGGCGAAATCTCAGGAACATTTAATTTTAAGACTAAAGAAAACGTACAAATGTCCGGCACAAGAAATGGAACACATGGAAGAAGTGGGTCAGTATTAATGAAATTGCACAACAGCATAATGTGAATGACATATAGCATCTGATTTAAATTTCAATACTGTATGTGCACAGAATCCTAGTACAGGGTATCCCTAAAGTTCCAATAGAACAATTTAATATGCCGTATATCCTCCACGAGTATGAATGCAGGTCTCGACTCTTGCATGCTGGTCGTACAGGTGCTGGATATCATCTTGGGATGCATTGTTCCAAGCGACCAGAACCTGCTAACACAATTGTACAAGTGTTAAGGTTGGTGTGCCGCGACCATGGATGTACCATCTCATTATGTCTGGGAGCAAGCCTGGAGATCGTGCTGGCCAAGGAAGTCAAGCCACATTTGGAGAGCTTGTAAGGTAGCATGGGCAGTTTGTGGGCGCGCGTTATCCTGCTGGGACCTCTCCTGTTGCAAGGAAGGCAGGAGAACGGGTTCAACAATCTTCTGGACGTAGCTTGCGCTGTTCAATGTTCCATTCACAAGGATGGGCGCGAATTTTAACTGCCGGAACCCCGGACTATCATGCCAGGTACGGAACCTGTGTGCCCTAGACGAATGCACTGTGGAAGATGTCGCTCTCCTGGTCTTCGTCGCACACGTTGACGTCCATCACTGGTGTTCAGGCAGAATCTGATCTCATCACTAAAGACAACTGACCTCCATTCAATTCACCAATTCAACCGCAAATAATGTGTTGTTGTAGAAGTGGTCGTCTGGCTAGAGAGACATGTGACTGCAGACCTACTGCATGTAAACGGTTGCAAATGATTCGTTTTGATATGGTTGATGCTATTCTGGCCCTTATTTCTGCTGTGGATGCTGTGCGGATGCTCAGTGCTTTCCTTACAATCCGACGGTTTTGGCGTAGATCAGTAATGCGTAGGCGTTTGGAACCAGATCTATGTGCGTGAGTACTTTCTATAGACTACTGCTGCCAGCAACCAGCCACCACAGAAACATTCCCTTCAATGTGGCCGCGATTTGCCTATAAAACCATCCAGCCTCTCGAAGTCCCACAATCCGACCTCTGTCAAATTCCGTCAGTTGCTGCACAGAAGTACGGCTGTGTGTGCAGGGCAGGGTAGGTGTTAAGACTATTCTAGTCTGTTACAATACATATGCCAGATTAATGATTACATATTGCCAGGACTTTTGGGACACCCTGTACCCAGATTTAAATCGTGTTGAAATTTAAATCATATGCTGTTTGCCACCCACACTATGCTCTTGTGGAATTTCACTAAAATTGACCACTCCTTCCATGTGTTGCATTTTTTTGCCGGCAGTATCCCTTCTCTGAAAAATTGTTAATACCGACTATTTTAAGAATTAATGCCCAAGCGAGATCTAACTGTAAATGATATTCAGACTATTGTTTATAAAGAAATGATATTCATATAACATGTGATACTTCTTCGTGATTATTTATCCACGTGATTATTTATCCACATGAATAAATCAGATAAAGGGTTTACTGGAATAGACTTGAATGAAATTTCAGCATGAAAATTGAAATAAAAAAAGATGACGTTTGTAGAACTCAAAATAAAAGAATACCTATTAAAGATGATGGACTAGTTTTATTTTCTTTAATGCAGTGTTTCCTCTCCCTCTTAACCGGGAAAGCCGTGGCATGAATTCTCAGTGGTGCCGCTAAAATGCAGTATAGTGATGAGCAAAGGTGGAAATTTAAAATTAAGAGAAAGTTGAAATTGGTTTATTCTGGATTTACATCAAAGATGAATATCTTCATATCGGCCTCGGTGGCTCAGCGGTTTGCGTATATCGCCTCTGATGCCCGAGTACGCGGGTTCGATCCCGGCCGAGGACGATGAGGATTTTTCAGGGGGAAATCCTGAGATCACGCACTTCCTTGCCGGCTGCACGTTAAAGAACCCTTGCGAGGCAAAATTTGCGGCCCCTATAACGCCGTCCTGAAATGACTATAGCAGTTGAAAAGGACGTTAATACCAAACAAACCAAACCAAACCAAACCAATATCTTCATATTTCAAAGTCTTCATTGAATATTCATATGTAATTAAAATTTTGAAATTTGTAATATCTTTGTAGTCATTTTCTTTATATATAGTATACAGTTTAAATTAATATCATAAATTATTAAAATTGTATAAACAACAAATTATTCATTACAAGAAAAGAATATAAGAAATAAGACAAATATATAAGAAAAATTTACCAGGTTCGATCTAGCACTATTAGAAATAGTTTGAGAAAGACTGTCTTAATAATTATTCTCCATTAATTCAAAAGAAATTGTAAAACGAGTAGTTTTTATTTTATTCAAAAGTTTATATTTCCTCTCAAAGGGTTTCTAATTTTGGAATTTTTCAAGAAGGAAATCATTAAGTAATTTATATTTTCAAGACTATCAAAATGTGCATTATTACAATAGTTTTACTTCCGTACAACAAATATCGAACTTATCGGCATCCTCAGCATGATTAGCCTAATACACTTGTTCTACATGCATTTCGTGTATTTGTGAGGAGCAGGCGTGAACCACTTTCACCAACTCCAGGTGGATGACGTGCCCACGAAAACAACATTAGCTAACGGATCATAAACGTCGCGTGTGAGTGGAGCAAAGCAAACGCCTTTTTTTCCAAAAGCTTTTTATGGTCTACATATTTATTTCCGGCTGAGACTCCGTCTTTATGCGTAGGAGGTCATAAAGAAGGAAGGTAAAACCGTCTTTTATTTTCCAGAGCAAAAGTATTTGGGTCACAAACCGTATTATTACGGAACAAGAATTTTGGTTCTAATTTTTTTTTCTTCCGCCGACCTTGTCTCCTTCATTGTCAGTGTAACGGCTTCCTCACGGGGCCTATACCTTACTATAAAGGTTTCACGAGTGCTCCTACTTTAATGTTAAACAAATGTAAAAAATGGCTTATCCTTATTAAGACCACTGTATTATCAGAGGTATTAAAAGGATTAATTAAGTTATTGTAACTTCATGTTTAAAAACATACTGCATAACATCTTTGCAACGTAATTACTCAATTTAATCAAGAGGTCTTAAACGCAATGACGCTTTAATCAATAAAAAAGTTTTTTTTATCGTCTTTCGTTCTGCGTCCTTAACCATTTCGATCACATGGCTGCAAAATCGAAAAAAAAAAAGAAATCTCGCTGCGTAGGCTACACGTTAAAATTCATATCGACTCACTCTAAATAGTTTAAAAATATTTTCAATTCTAGACTATATCAAAATTCTAGACTTAATCCTTTCTTAATTATGACATTACTAGACAGTAGTCTTTCTCAGTTCTTCCGCTTGATATTTTTTTTTTCAAGAAAAAGAAAGATCAATTGAAAACTTGCAACGTTTTTATGCCATCATAAATACTATTTTTTTCAGTTTTTAAAGACAAGTGATGTGAGGTATTTTTCTATGTTAAAAGTAAAGCTGGAAAACATTTGGAATTTCCAACAACTATTATGACGGCATTAATATTGTTGCCCTTAGATTTCAAATTGGGCGTGGATGCTGCCCTTAGATTTTCAGAATATTGGCCAAGACGGATGTTGCTTATAATTTTTTAAATAATTCTTATCATGTCACTAAATTTTTTCAGCTTTTCAAAGAACTCAAATTTTAAATCGGATTCGACAAGCGAATAAATATAGACCACTATTCAAAAATAACAACGGTTATGAATGAGAGAAAAAAATATCAAAACACTCGATGAAAATTTCGATGACGATGAGAAGCATAGAATTCTTCTCAAGGCAAAACGAGTTTGTTTGAAAATTGGGCGTTTCGTTAAAGTTTTCTTAATTTTGTCCTTCCGTTAAAAAGCTAAAAAATTCATAATCGTAGGCGCGATTTTTTTAAGAAAAAAAAAATCTTAGGCTATCTAGTAATTTAAATTTTTTTCCTATTTCAATCTTAGCGATAAATTCAATTAAGAAGAATTTGAAAGAACAAATTTTGTCTCTGCCATCATTTCACTATTAAATTTCCAGGTGAGTAAAATTCATTTTATTTTTTCATAGTTCCCCTAAAACGGACACGGAATATTCACTTTTTTCTCTGTTCAGTCTAGGCGCGGTTAGTGTTGGAAGGGGAGAAAAATACGACAAGGTGGAGTCACAAAGGGCGGTCGACCTTGTCCCAAAAAATTTGGAATCTTTCAAACAGGGTTGCAAATTCGAAGATCTTTCTATCTGCTTCCCCTACAAACTGTCTATTTTCTTCATTTAACCATGAGTCACAAAGAAAGTAAACATAAAGTAATTATCATTTGGTTCAAGCAAAAAACAAATTTTATTTAAATAAGCTTTATATAACTTATATACACTGTATTTTCCAAAGTATTACACATGCCGATATAATTGATAATATGAAAAGAACCGCAATTTCACCAAGTTTGCATCGTGTACACCAGTTGGTAGCACGAGTGCAATGCCGTTACAAAATAGTGACAAAGCAGTTTTATGTGTTGAAGTATGCGAGATGTAAATTTGTTACTGCAGTCAGAAAAGCGTACAGAAAAGAACCACCATGAACATTTTTAGTGTATGAGAAAAATTTGGTGAGTTCACGGTTCTTTTCATATATCAATTATATCCGTATGTGAAATACTTCGGAAAATAAAGTATTTTGAAATCGAATGAATCATTTATAAGTAGCGCTGTACTTTGATTTGAAAATGTGATCAAATCAAATCTGTACGTTTTAATCATTGAAATTTCTTAATTGAATTGAATATTGGGTATGCAACTTAATTCTGTCAGATTTTTTCGAGGATATTTTTTATTTGTTTCTCGGAAACTGTGTTATATATCTATTCGAAATAATTTCCGTCGGCTGTCATCATCTTTGACGTCTTTCAGGCAACGTTAGGATTCCGCGGCAGAGGAACAAGGCATTCTTGAACTCGATGAAGACGGTGATCTAATTTCATACTTCTTCATTTCGAAATCATGGTACCAGCATTACTGATGATGCAAAGGAGCAATGTCCAGATTGTACGCGGAGTGGTTAGGACTTCCACTGAAAGTTTATTAAATATGTCCTTCACCCTTTGAGAACTTGCAGACGAGCGTTGTGACTACTTAGTGGTGACTCCATGGTAAGTAAAAAAAAATGTAGAAGGAGGCTCTTTGGAAAAAGAGAGAACACAGAAAGATGGAGGCGGAGACACTGCGGCAAGCAAGAGAATGCCGATTAAAATGGAGCCGTAAATAGTTCCTTAGCCAATTGTAGTGCTCCTAGTAAAACCGTCGCAGGTTCGAACAGACCCGTATGAAGAGGAACAGGAATAAATTTGCAGCGAGAGTGAATGTCAAACTAATGCAGCTAAGTAATATTTGCTCTATTTCTTTAAGTCAACACTCCGCTATTGAACTGGTGTTTTCGAGATGGCATCGCTTCGAAAGCGCATTTGATGGAAGAAACGAGATTTTGTGAACTATTAGAACGACAAATATGCAGTATCATAGGACTAAACTACACTGACTGCTCAATTGAAAGTGGGCACCTGTGGTATGGTCTAATAGCACGAACTGTGGTCATTTGCTCTAAGCGCCGCATCCACACGCCGTTGCATGCTCTCCACCAGTTTCTGATAGCAAGCAACCGGTATTTTCCCCCATTCCTCCTTCAAAGCCATCACAAGTTGAATGCGCGTTTTCGGTCGCATCGCACGGGCACGAATCCGACGGTTCAATTCAAGATGTTCATTAGGGTTGAGGTTTGGACTCTGGGCGGTCCACTGAAGTTCCTGAACATTATTCTCCGGAAACCAGACGCTGACAGCACGGGTCTTGTGGCACGGCGCATTGTCGTGCTGGAACACATATGGCCCTTCACCAAACTCCTGCCACAATGTAGGAAGCATGGAATTGTCCAGAACGTCCTGATACGGTGTGGATGCCATGTTCCCCTCGATCCCGATTTTTCGACCTGATTGGAAAACTTTCATAATTATTTGTTTTTTGTAATTTTTGTAAAGTTTTGTAAACAAAAATAATAATAAATAAAAAACTTGTAATCGTAAATAATTCTTAGATAATTGTTTTGACAATCTTTATTGGTTAAATTGTATTTGATTGGTTCGCCATTTATTAGGTGCACAATCATTACCCTTTTTTATGTATTTCACGGATTGGCTGATTTTTATTATATAATCGACTGCTTGTTTTTTTTCTCGGTTGTATCGCACTGAAAGATGGTCACAGGGTAACTGAAATACGTACATGTGTACATTTTTATATACTTTTATGTTGGACAAGAGGCTCTTTTATGAAATAATCTTTCCATCATAATTTTTAATTTTAATTTTTAAGTTATCATGGAGCATAATCTTTGACTCTTATGCATTTATATAGATTTGCATTTATTGTTTCAAACTTGTATACAATAACTGGTTCAATAAATCATTAATTGCTATTTATTTACTCCACACTCTGTCATTATCTTCCACTGTTACACTCGTAAGTACTAACATGACACCTAAAATACAACACGTAATTCAACACATGATACCACAGATACAACACGTCTGCCGAGGGCATCCCATGTGTACTCAATGGTATTCTTATCCGAGGAACAAGGCGACCAATCCATGCGTCACGAAAGGACGCCACGAGAGAGCACCACGAGAGTGCATTCAGATACTTTTCCACGTTGTGGGCTCTATGTGAACGGGCGTTGGTGTCCATGGATAGGAACACTGATCCGAATGGTCCTCGGAAAACTTCCATATACTATTCACGACTCACGTCGGAGGGCATTCCGCGTCATCCGTTTGAGTCTCTGGGTAGAACTATTTGGAAAAGTTCTTTTAACACTTTCCATCCTTCATACATTGAGATCTTGGTTTGAAAATGCCACATGTACCATGTTGTGCAATCGTTTCTTATAAGTCGGGGTTCTGCTCGCGGTCTGGGATCTCAGAAGACACGAACTTGTCGTACTGAACAGTGCTGTTTGGACTGAACCCATCGCACTGCTTAACACAAAGTGTGCGTGCAGAAAACCTCTCTTCTGGAACTCGGTCACGTAGATATAGGCTTGAACTTCTCCAAATATTCCCTTCTTCACAATGTCGTCCATAGTCGCTTTGAGCTTGAACCGAAACATTTGCGCGACGGTCTGAAGCTGTCTGTCGCGCAAAGAGCATGTCCGTTATGTGCTGCCACTTTGGATTGCATGTGACATTCACGTACAGACCTGGTTTGCCAAATGCTCGGATGATGGCACACCTCATTTGTTCCACCACAACTCTGATTTTAGAATACCACTGGTATGTAATTGTCATATTAATCTGCAGAATCGATACTCTTATAAACCTTTTGTCACGTGCCAAATGCGCAGTGGAAAAATACAAGTACTCAAAGTGGGATACGAGACACTAAGTAAAACAAAAAAGCATTACGTTTTAAGTACGCACAATAAATCTTTAATTCAAAAACTCAAAACGGGCAAAGTGAATAAAAAATCAAAAACAGTTATTTTCTAACAAAAAAAAAATAAGTAATATATGAACAAATAAAATCAGATGAAATAAAACAAATACACAACTCGGTATTCGGCTACAAAAACATCACAAACAAATAAAACAAAATAACAAACAAGAGTTGACTTAAGTTTCAATAAATAATGAATGTCACACAAAAATAAAGCACAATCAAATTGACGCTATAAGCAAAATTTCTTAATGGGAACCTGAATTAAGTTCACGCACAGTTTTAATCGATAAATAAAAACATTATAGAGTCAGGAATCCTCCCATATTCAAAATGAAAGAATTAAAAAAACATAATCCAGTCTTATTAATTATTTCAGTCTCACAGTCACAGGATAACACAATTCGACAGTCACAAAATCAATTAAAGTGACTTAACAGCCAAGAAATACCTGGAAAACGGAGGATATAAATTTAAACACTTTTCATGTATTGGAATTCAAAGTATTAAACACATATCCTAACGAATCCTCCTTCGCACTTTAAGAATCCAGTAATTATCACAAAAAAAAAAATACACAAAGAATTGATGCACTTTCGTTTACACTTGCATCCTTCTGAACAAAAGCTTTACGCTCCGGATTCCTAGCACAAAACTGCTGGCACTCACAAAAAAAGAAAATAGAAAACCTTTTAGGCACTACGACCTCTTTAATTATAGGCCTTTTTACTCTTTACGAAGGTATGTAAAAGAAAACCTTTACATAGGTTTTATTTTTTTTGAAATTGACAATAAACGAGTACTCACAATTTAAGAGCCGCACGAATTCGGAATTATGCACTGAACGTGGAATTCTAAGGACGAGCAACCACTCTGCCGACGCCATCTCGCATGAAGGCTGCCAATCCACAGGGGAGAATGCCGAGAAGACGTACTCGTTCCCAACTAATAACAGTGGAGTTGTATTCGGTACTCTGGCTCTCGTGCCACATTTCTAGTTCCAGCCTCGTTAGAAATAGCACGTTGACGGGTGAAAATTTCGCACGAGGAATGTCGCCCCCGCTCGCTGCGTTGTACGACGCCTCGCTCCTTCCACCGACGGACGGACCTATCTTCCGTGTTGGAACGGGTTGCTTTCCCCGACGTATCGACGGCGACTTCTTGGTGGCAATGACACGCTCCTTTCCAGGCTCCGGAACGTTAATTTCTTGCCCGCTGACAATAATTTTACGCCGCTCCAATACCTGCCGCCTCCGCCGTTCGTCCATCCGACCGAAATTTTTTGACGAGCCTCTTGACTCCTCCGCTCGCTCGCTTTTATCCCGGTCACGTTCGCTGTCCCCTCTCCTCTTCTCGAGAATCGAATCTCCCGCTCCGCTCTCGCCGCGTTGAATCTCGGGAGGCGCTCTTCTCCTGAAGATGCGTGTTTTGTTACAGCGAGGTTTATTTCGCTGTAACACCTTTTCTTCACCTGGCAAGCATTCAACGACGGAGGCTACTCATTCTTCTTTTCGTCTAATATTATATCAACGTCAAGATTGATGCACTGTCCGCCGTGACTGTCTTCCCTGACGGGAGAAGCTCTCCCTTCTAATCCCATCAGATCACACAGCAAAACTTTTTTGCTGTGAATGTTGCGTATGCGCTGCCAAGAAGGTGCTTGACCCACCCTCGAGTTGACCTACTATTTTTTGAATTTCTGTGCCGACCCATTTTTTGTCTCTGATTACGATCTTGTATAGAAAAGACTTCTTCTGCCAACTGTTTTTAACAACTTGTGAAACATCCATTTTCCTTCTTTCTGGATTTTTTCAAGCGCATGCAACCGATTTCCGATGGCTTGTCGAATTACTTCGCACCTCTCTGCAAGTTTTTGTCGAGTCTGTGTTGTGTCTTCGGAGAGAACCGCTTCAAGATCTGCGTCTGAAAACTTTTTCGGCTGGCGCCGGCGCTCCTCATCGTTCAAGTCGAAATTGGGCCTTCTAAACTGTTTGAGCCAACGTTCTTTCAGTTGCAGTTTCCTCTCCGTACGCATGCTGGAGGGTTCAGCGGCAGAAATCTTCTAGTGAAAGTAATTGCAGTGTCGAATGTACACCTTATTACCTCGTGAACTAATGAACAAAAACTTTTGGAATTATGCACGAACATTTGGAATCATGTGAAATGGTTAAAGTCCAGTACTGATTTACGAATAATGACTTTTCAATGAACATTGGCAAAATTAAGTTGCATGCCCAATACACTATTTCTCGGGTCAATTTAAACTGATTGAACAGATGCACAAGTCGGCCGAAAACCTTATTTATGCTCTATACCCTAAAAGCAATAAAGATTTCAGACCTGTTCATTGGATTGATTCTCCAGAAATCCATGCCCAAACTTTTCAAAAAGGTAGAGAGTATACAGATGAACATTTTCGTCAATAAGCCCAAAGTCGAAAATGACTTCGCGGTCAGCTACGGCACATTTGAGACTTATTAGCTGGTTGCATATTTATTTCTAAACAAATTTATTTTTGAAGTAATTTGCAGATTTTACAGAATTTTAGTTTAAAGATATGTAGTTATTGATTTATTCATTTGGTTTGAAATTCAGAAACATTGATCCCTCGTGTATTATTAACAGGTGTTTATGATATTAGTTTCCATTTAGAATAAGTGCGATTGTTTTCCTGTTAACTTAATATAGACAACACGTATTAGCCTATGTTTTTCTTCAGATTGACATCCTCCTGTATCGTCTGATCACGGAATACATTTAACATCTGAAGCAACATTTTAAAATTCAGCAGTAAAATCTTTTGTATTACAATTTTATCAGAAGTGTTGGCGCAAGGGAACATGCAAAACCCATAAACTCCACATCGCTTCTATAATAGGCTGAACTCCTAAAACTGAATGATCATTTGAAACCGGACACCTCTCCAGGTTTTATGATGAACATAAAAGCCACTTATTGAGAATGCTAATAAAACGTCCACAGATGTTATTTTTTGCAGTAAAACTGAACATGCCGCCATCCAAGCAGCTCAGAGACTTCCAAAAAAGACCTAATGATAGGTTGTTGCATCAGCGAGGCTCAACCAACATGTCATCAACTGTAAATTATACCAGCCCAAATAAACAATGATCAACAACGATGAATCTACAATCAAATTGATATTATCCGAAAGCGGAAAATTACAGGAACGGAAACATGATGTTATGGCGGTGGTTGTGCACACGTGCGGCCAACAGAGACCGAATGTCTTAACTATTACGTAAAGTACAAGTCTAGCAGTACTATACAGTGCAAGTCTGGCAAGACTTCCCCTATGCGCTGGAACCCACTGTCAGCACCTTTATGGTTCGTTGAGCACTCCATTACCCGTAAGCAAACGATTGCTACTTTTAACTCGGGATGTCCTCTTGCCTGGCCTGTGGAAAGATTTTGCTGTCCAATGAAGTTAAATGGAACGACATTTTAAGATTTTAACATCTTGTAAGATTGAAACAAGATTCGAAGAACACATGAGACATACAAGATATGGTAGAGGCAATCAGTCATCCATAGCCAAACACTCTTTAGATACCGGCCATGAATTTTCAGTAAATAATGTAAAACCTATTGAGTCAATAAACAAGAAAAACCTTCTGGACGCCTTCGAAAGCTTAGCCATTCAAAAAACAGATAAAAAATTATTACTCAACTTAGATAGGGGCCCTATTGGCGAGTCACCGTTGATCAAATGGGCGACGCACTAACCCAATCAATAAATTCAATAAAAGGTGGACAACAGAATTATCGACTAGTTTCGCCATTTATTCCCGGCTTCTTCAGGATACACAACAAGAGGCTCGCAGGCCTTTATATACAGAAAACTTCGGTACAGAATAAGCAATGAGCGTGGAAAGAAAGAAATAAAAAAAAATGCAGATGAGGTTGAAATCGACAATAGATGGGTAGTTCTATATTCACCTTTATTATCTAAGACGTACAAAGCGCCTATAAATGTTGAATTCTACAGTTCCATGAGATCAATAAAGTATATATGTGAATACGTAAATAAAGGCAGTGATATGGCCGTATTTACTATTCAAACCGTTTATGAAAATGATGAAATTACGCGCTTATCAAATGGGCAGATACATAAGCATACTGCCATTTGGCGTATTCTATCATATCCCATATGAACGAGATCCAGCAGTTATTCACTTAGCTTTACATCTTGAATGGATAACGTGCATTCTTTGAACAAAATGCATTGGACAGAGTAAAAACAACACCAAAAACCACGTTAATTGAGTTTTTTGAATTATTCAAACAGGAAAACGTTTTTGGTGCATTTGCACATACGTCACTTTATGATCAAGTTCCAAAATATTTCACATTCAATAAAACCTCAAAAAAATATGAATCCAGGAAAAGAGGCACGCCAGTCAATGGTTATCCCGGTTTTTTTTTTTTAACAAATGCATTAGGCAGATTATACACTGTACATCCAAAACAACGAGAATGTTTTTATTTGCGCTTGCTGTTAATTAATGTCCGAGGTTCATCACCATTTGAATATTTAAGGACGGTTAATGGCCAATTATATGCATCAAATCATGACGCATGCCGAGTATTGCAACTGCTTGAAGACGATACACTTTGGGATTTAAAATTGGCTGATGCTTCGCTTACTTCATCAGCACACAAAATATGCAATTTGTTTGCACGTTTATTAACTACATGCTTCCCAACAAAACCAGAGGTTTTATGGGATAAATACAAAGATGCAATGAGCGAAGACATACTGCAGCGATAACGTACAATACAGCAAAATACCACTTTAAATTTCACGTCAGATATTTATAATGAATCACTGGTTATAATTGACGACATTTGTTTGCTTATTGCTAATGAAGCACTTGCAAATTTAGGAATGCCTGCGCCGAATCGGACAGCTAGCGATCTGTTTAATCGAGATATGCATCGAGAGCATCATACAATGCACAATAAAGACGATTTGATTGAATATGTTAACATTAATGAACCAAAATTGATACGAGAGCAAAAAATGATTTATGATACAATTATGCATGCTGTTGATGAAAGAATTGAAAAAACAAAACCCTTTAACCACAACTAAATAAGGCAAAAAATAAAGAACAAAACAACAATAATGAAAAAAACAATACAACCTGTAAACGTCTTTCGAAAGCTTTGCTTTCATCTTTCAGCAGACAAGGATGCTCAACAAGGCGGCTTCTTTTTCCTTGATGCACCAGGAGGAACTGGTAATACATTTCTGATATCACTAATTTTGGCAAAAATACGTGCACAATGTCACATTGTCCTTGGAATTGCGTCATCTGGAATTGCTTCCACTTTATTAGATGGTGACAGGACAGCGCATTCCGTCCTTAAACTGCCACTTAATATACAAACAAACGAAAACGCTGTTTGCAATAATAAAAACATTCCAGTATGGCTAAACTCCTCCAAAGATGCTGTATCACTGGAAGCCTTGGATAGAACGCTCAAAGATTTAAGAGAAAGTGGCAAGCTATTCGGGGTTGCACTCATTCTGTTAGCAGGTGATTTCCGACAAACGTTGCCTATTGTACCACGGTCGACATATACAGACGAAATAAAAGCATGCCTAAAATCTTCAACTTTATGGGGAAACGTGCACACATTAATATTAACAACTAACATGCGTGTAATGCTTCATAATATCAATGAACACTTATCCCCATATGAAAGTTATCTTTTTAAGAAGGCTAGAGAAATGAAAGTGTCCAAAGGATTTAAGTATCTATGGACTGTAGAAGGTAAAATTCTGATGAGAAAAGATAGCAATTCAAGACCAATTATTATTATGTGTGAAAATGACTGGAATATTCTATAACATAAATCCTATGACTAATTTATCACTTTTTTATCAAAATGTAAGAGACCTTAAAACCAAACTGTTTGACTTCTCTTCATCTGTTCGTGCAAATTCGTATGATTTCATTTTACTCAGTGAAACATGGCTAAATAATCATATTAATAATGGAGAACTATTTGATGATAGATATCATATTGAAAGAAATGATAGAGATTTATTATTGAATAAGACGGATGGAGGTGGTGTTTTAATTGCAATCAACGAAAGCATTAACTATTCTAGAATTGATTTTAATCCTGGTGTCTGTCTCATTGACTCCGTGTTTCTATTAATCAACCTAGGACCAACAAAATTTTTACTAGGAGTATTTTGTATACCTCCCTATATCTCTCATTCGGATTTTATATTCTTTTTAGATAATGCTTCTTCTTTTGCCTTATCTCTCTGTGATAACTTTTAAATTGCAGGAGACTTTAATGTCCTCAACTATTCCGATAGTGCTATCTCTCTCTGTTCGAATGCAAACTCTAAACTCAAATGCCTAAATAATTTCATGAATACTTTAAACTGTAAACAAATAAATACAATTACGAATAAGCATGGTAATATTCTCGATTTAGTTTTTATAAATTTTACAGAATTCTCTTGCCTTAAAGAAGATGGTTTAGTAACTGAAGACGATTATCATCCATCATTAAATATTCTAGGCAAAGTAACTAATACATCTCAAAAATACATCGACTTAACCCCCCATCTACTCAATAGTAAAGCTAATTTTCTGGCTCTCTATAATAATTTTTCTCTAGTTGATTGGTCTTCTTTAAGTAATTATATTTGTGTTAACAAAACGGTATCTAAATTCTATGATATTGTATATTATATTATTTCTCTTTGCGTACCTAGCTCTCCAAAAAAGAGAATCAGGAAATTTCCTGTATGGTTCAGTAGAGAAACAATAAATATACTTAAATCAAAACATAAAGCTAGACTAAAAATGAAAAAATTAACTTCAGTTACTGAAAAAGAAAAATTTCGTTTACAAATTTCGTTTCCAAAGCCAAAAGACTCATTAAACGAGATTTTAAGAAGTATATGGATAATGCTCAACTTCAAATTAGATATAATCCTAAAGAATTCTGGAATATAATTAATAAATTAAAAAATTCCGATGTGAAATATTTCAATAACATCATGTTTTATAATGACATGACCCTAGATAATTTAAATGATATTGCTACTGCCTTTGTATTAAACTTTAAATCAGTTTTCAATGACTCCACTATTAGCAATAAACATTTTGAAGATGTTTTTCCTGGGATATATCAAAGCACTACTAAAGTAGACAGTACTACTGAAATATTTTCCCAATCAGAAATCATCGATGCTATTAAAAAAGTTAGAAATACAAAATCATGTGGACTTGACAACATCCCTTCATATATTTATAAAGCTTGTAGTCAGTTTTTTTCATATCCTTTTTTTCTAATCTTCATTCTTTCCTTTCAATCGGGCATCTTCCCTAATGTATGGAAGCAAAGCAAAGTAGTTCCTGTATTCAAAAAGAAAGGTGATAGAAAAGATATAAAAATTATCGTCCTATCTCCATTCTTAGTTTTCCTGCAAAGGTTTTTGAATATTTAGTCTATCAGAAAATTTATACGTTTTTATCTCCTTGTTTCTCTTCTCTTATTAAAGGTCGATCAACTGTCTCAAACCTCCTGGACTATGTACATTTTATTGGAGATGGTATAAGTGAAAACAAACAAGTTGATGTAATTTATATCGATCTTGAAAAAGCCTTTGATAAAGTTGATCACTTTTTACTCATAAAGAAATTGATCAATTATGATTTACAACCTCATTATATCAAATGGATTTTCTCATATTTAACCAACAGAATCATCTACGTGAATATTTATAATATCTATTCGTCTAGTTTTATCTCCTCCTCAGGTGTTCCTCAAGGATCAATACTAGGACCTCTACTTTTTATTACATTTATCAATGATGTCCCAGAATCAGTAAAATATTCTCAATTATTCCTTTTTGCAAATGATATTAAAATAGGCAAAATTATTAGTACTCTCAAGAATTACAACTTGATCTTCAATCGATTGAATCATGGCGTAGCGAAAATAGAATGTCAGTTAATGATAAATGTCACTATATTACTTATTCGCTTAAAAAAACTGTTCATACTTATGATTATATTTTAAATAACACGCTTCTACAACGAAAATCAAATACTAAAGATCTAGGAGTCATATTCAACTCAAAACTATCTTTTCAAGACCATATTAATTTTATTGCTACTAAAGCTTACCAAATTACATATTTTATCATTAGAAATTCTCTAAACTTTAGTAATATTAATTTTTCAGTGTTTCTTTTTAATGTTTTGGTCAGACCAATATTAGAATATGCCTCCATCATTTGGTCTCCGTTTCATGTTACATTGCAATTAGATTTAGAAAAAGTACAAACAAATTTCTTGCGTAACCTTTTCAAGTTATTTCATTCTACATTTTTAAATAATAATAATATGTATATAATAATAATAATAATAATAATAATAATAATAATAATAATAATAATATGTATATAACTAATACTTATCTTCTAAAATATTTTACATGTGACAAATTATCTAAAAGAAGGCTTATATTTGATCTTTGCTATTTATTTAAGCTTTATCATAATATCACTTACTCTTCTAAATTTCTTAATTATGTCCAATTACGCGTACCTAGGCTAAATTCCCGAAACAATGAAATTTTTTATTTACCTTTACTAAAAAAAATAATTGTTAATAATTTACCCTTCTATAGAATGTCTAAATTATGCAATATTATATCCAATCTGATTGATATCAATGCAATGAATTATAACCATTTCAAAAAAATTGTTATAGAAAATATTTCACTCATTCTGTAATTCTTAATTATTTTTCTTTGATTACAATTTTTTTTCATATTAATATTTTCATTTTTTTATTATCTATAAATTTATTGCACTTTAATTTCTTTCTTTCAATGTAATTGTTCAGCTGTAAGCTGTTACTGGGCACTCAGCCTGTTGCTTACGATTTTAAATAAATAAATAAAATAAATAAATAAATAATGATCCTTTGGCTGACTCATTTTCTAAACAATTACTCAATATTGGAAATGGAACAATTGTTTTGGATCAAAATGCTGGACCAATTGATTTGCCGATTGGCTTCTGTAACATCACGGATACGAAAGAATTATTAATTAACAATATGTTACCAAATATTCGTGAAAATATCCATGATCATCAATGGATCAGCGAACGTGCGGTACTGGCTGCAAAAAATGTTGATATTGATGGCATGAATGTTAAAATACAAGACATGTTGCACGGCGAAGCAATTTCATTTAAGTCAATTGATACAGTCGTAGATGAAAACGAAGTTGTCCATTTTCCAACGGAATTTCTTTATTCTCTAAACTTACCAGCTTGGATATCATTAACCAACCTAACCTAACCAGGTTTGCCACCACACAATTTGAAAGTAAAAATTGGTTCACCGATCATTTTACTGCACAATCTCAATGCACCAGGCTGTGTAATGGAACGAGGTTAGTCGTCAAAAAAATAATGCAGCATTTATTAGAGCAACAATTCTAAAGGGAAAATTCAAGGTTGATCATGTTTTGTTACCAAAGATACCAATGATTCCCGCTGATTCAACAATGCAATTTAAACGTTTACAGTTTCCTATCCGGCTGGCCTTTGCTATGACTATAAATAAAGCGAAGGGTCAAACAATGCCTATATGCGGGTTGGATTTAGAAACCCATGTTTTTCACATGGTCAATTATATGTTGGTTGTTCCCGTGTTGGTCGATCATCAAATTTATTTGTTTACTCCACCAAGGCAAAACCACAAATATCGTTCATGATTTAGCCTTACATTAAATATAAACAATTGTTTTTTCAATTTTATTAATTACATTTCCTTTTATTTCTTCAAATCACGATTATGATTGTCAAAATAAGCACAAAAAATTTCATGGAAAACAAATCATTTATATTACTACTTAATCGATATAAAAAAATGAAATAAATGTATTCTTTTAAAAACAAAATGTTGTTTCTGTTAATAATAATGCTCCATGTATTTGTCACGATGCTGCTTATAATATTTGTCTGTTACGTGAATACGTCCATCAGCCACCATCAACTTGCATAAAGCCAAATATTCATCACTAACTGGCAATTTAGATAACACTAGCTGATATACCCGGCCTTGCTCGGCCTCTTTTTTGATGAAACTTGGGAATATCTGGATGTGAATGAATGTACAGGAAAAATGAACACATGAAAAAGCTTAGAATTCATATAGCAAAAATTCATATTGAAGAATCAAAAAAATTCTTTTAAAATGCTCCCAATGGATGGCCTCTCCAACTACGGCCCCTTTAGCAGTTCTACAACTGCTCGTGTTGGAATGTTGTGTATAGCTGAGTGAGTTTGACAAAGTGCAGGAGAAAAAAGGTGGAGAATAGTGTTCATTTTTTCTATGTATTCAGATTCAGAAATTGCAAAATTTCATCAAAAAAGAGCCTGAGCAACGCCGGGTATATCAGCTAGTACTTTATAAATTGAAAAAAAACGAAATGAAAGACTATTTCATCTTCATAAACTGTAGATTATTTTTATAAGGGTATCTGAGATCATGTGAATAAAATGAAAATCCCTTCTTTTGTATATTTTTCGTCACCCCTGACAAACATTGTTGAAAATGACCGAATCCAGTAAAAGAAAAAAATGTTTAAAAACAAATCCAGTCGAGTTTCTTTTCCGGTTATTCTTACAGTAATGTTGCACAACACCATGCAGAGTCATAAATTGGCTTTTCAATTTCGTACTTTATCAACAGTTCTTAAGACATACTTCGACAAGGATAAGCTCTAAGCGAAACGACGATTATTTGAATAGTTTGATGATGCGCAGCCATAGAGCATAGAGTAAGCAAGAATGCATACTTTCTCTAAGATGCGCAGCACGTATGCTCAGTGGTATTTTCTTACCTTCTCGTAGATGACCGATTATATCCAACTCTGATTGTCAGATGGCAACAGTGCTGTGCATGACACGTTTTCAGGCAGAGTCGACCCTTTATTCTTATTTACTCTGTCACTGAAGAGGCAGGAGAACTGATTTCACATAGAGGTGAATGGCGGTGACGAGCGGAATCAACTGGAAGAGCTGAGGGAGAAGATTTGATTTAAACTCTATTTTTGACATATTAAAATGTTACCCACTTCATGTATAAAATGTAAAAAATTAAATAGTCATTTAATTTTTCAGTTTTTTTTTCATGTAAATAAAAATTAACTAAACAATAAATTTGGACTTATCATTTACTTTAAAACTTTTAAATTTAAGAATTGTGAATTAAAGGCCTAAAACTATAAATTTTCACAAGTTCAAGAAGTTGATCTGTGCTGGTTAAGTTTTTTTTCTATCTCAAGAATTTTGAATTAAAGGCCTAAAGTTATAAAACAAAAAAAGCCAATGAAAAACACATAAGAAATTAAAATTGTACAATTTTAATTTCTTATGTGTTTTTCATTGGCTTTTTTTGTTTTATAACTTTAGGCCTTTAATTCAAAATTCTTAAAGTTTTAAATTTAAAAGTTTTAAAATAACGTTAAGTCCAAATTCAAAATTTATTGTTTAGTTAATTTTTATTTATATGAAAAAAATAAACCTATCTTAATTTGACTATTGAATTTTTTACGTTTTATGGTTGAAATGTGTAACATTTTAATATAATCATTTTAATTCAATGGGTTATTTCAAATCTATTTCTGAATATAACTTTGATTCTCTTGAAGCAGAACGTACATGTGTGATTAATAATGTTAGTCCGCCTTCTCATTCAATTCATAATTCAAGTCTAAATATTGAAGAATAATTTATTGCAACGAACTCGTTCGTCCCCACTGAAGCTCCGCTCATTAGTGTTCCGTTGAAATTTATAAGCTCTCCGATAGATGATTTTAAATGTACTTCTAACCGCAATATTTGTTTCACCCTTTTATTAACATCAGCGAACAGAATGCAGAGACGAAACTGCTAGTAACCCACCAAATTACAGAATGAAACCACTATTCGGCCACAGTTCCACCTCAGTTTGTGCTACAACGTACGAGGGCGTATTGAAAAGTAATGCCTCCATGGCTGTAACTTTTTTATTTGTTAACCGATTTTCAAAATTCTTTTTGTTTCTTATACTCACATTTGCCCTCTATGTAATGCACTATTCACTTTTCGACCTAGTCCCCATCCCTTTCCACGCATTGCGCCAACGCGTGACTAGTTGGGTGAATCCGTCGGAGAGGAATTCCGGAGTTGTTGTCGACACCAGGATTGAATGGCAGCGTTTACCTCGCCGTCAGAACCAACTCATGTCCCTTAAGGGGCTCTTTCTTATTTGGGAAGCGGTGAAAGTGGCAAGGTGCAAAGTCTTTCATCTTTGAACTGTAGGAGCTGCAACGCCTCTGGTGTGTGGCGACTCGTGTGCAACGGACGTTATCGTACTCCAGAATAGGGTCCAAAGCTGCCATTCAAAAGTGAATTCATAGTGCATTACATAGAGGACAAATGTAGGTATAAGATACAAAAAGAATTTTGAAAATCGGTTAACAAATAAAAAAGTAACAGTCATGGAGGCTTTACTTTTCAATACGCCCTCGTATTTTCTCCACACGAATAGAATGAAATCTTCTTTACAAGAACAATATAAATTATTTTAGAAAATCAGTGTTTAACTAGGAATATTTTTCATCTTAATAACTTTGTCTCTTACAAGGTTAAATTCTCTTTGGAAAAGCACATTGCAACGTAGTATCAGCTGTGTTCATAGATTAAAAGATACAATTTGGAGCTTCACTTTTGTCTTGGAAAGTATTAGTTAAAAATGCATTGAAATGTATTCAGCCATTTTTCCATGATAGCAGCCATATAGCCAACAAAACTCAATGTTATTAACAGGGGAAAAAAAAACTTGTTTCTCGTGTTTTAAAACTGGTAATTTTTAATTTCAAGCGATGTCTATCATCTCAAAAATAGTATCTAGTTGTCCTTTTATTCTAAATACTTTAAAGGTGTTTTGTCTTATGTATATACCCATAATTAATATTTAAATTTCATCGTTTCAATGCAGGTGTGGTCAAAATTCCAATGAAACAATTTCCTCATTGACTATGGATGAACTGTAAGTGGCGTCAGCAGCTACTGCCAAAGCAAATGAAGTCACTACAGACAAATAAACGAAAAAAATGTTATTCAATGTATTTCTTTTATTCACAACTTTCTAAATGGAAAACGTGTTTTTTGTTAATTGAATATGGGAACGAATCTTTCATATAAATTATACATAAAAGAAATGGTGAAAAACGGAAATAGAAGATTTGTATGAGTATGAAAAAAATGGAATGATAAAGAAGGAAAGTATTAAAAGAAGGAAACACTTCAAAGAAATATTTAAATAAGAACATGAAATAGAGGAAATAAAAACGACTTCAGGAAGAAACATAATTGGCAAAAAAAATAATAGAAAATAATGTTTAAAAATAGATTTTCATGGAACAAAACACATTAAAAGAATCACTTAGAATATAATTTAAGATTACTATTTCCATCCAAATCTTAGATCTTATTTTCAATCGATTAGTTCCAAATTCTTGAGCGTATAAAACATTTAAAGCGCATGTGTAAAAAAAAATAAATGAATAAAATAAAAAAATAAAAAATAAATAAAACAACCTAATTTTCTATTTAAAATATAAGCATTTGCTTAAAAGCTTTTCAAAGGCAGAATCTAGTGGAAAGCTGGCGGGATCTTAGAAAATTGTTAAGAAATAACACTCCTTTATTTCTTCTTTACTCTTAATAGCTTGCAAAGGTATTCCATTTTTCTTCGTCCGTGAGCTGTCATTATAGTTGCTTATAAAAACTGCAGCCGACCTGTTTAATGATTTGATCCCTACAATGTAGTATATGACTTCTTCTTAATATTCCTATCAGAGATACTTCCTTCAGTGAGTTCATTTTGGCAGTGCTTTGTGTCAAAGAACATGGTGAGTCTAGTCGTTTTCTTCATTTGTTATCCTGTCCACTGATTTCATGTTAGCCATATCTGTGCATCGTCGTAACTCTAACCCTACCAGTCTTCCTTTTTTTTATCCTTTCTTGTTGCCTGAGTTTGACAGCTAAATGAACGACTCTCCTAGGAAGATTTTATCTAAAGTAAACTTAAAAATTCCAGCATAGTCATAATATCTATACGAAGTTAACCTTATAACTCTGTTAATGGCTGATTTGATTAATAATGATTCATATATCATGAAATATCGTATGCCATGTAGTTTAGTTCTACATGACATCCCATTTTAATCAAGATAATGTATATGATCAGTAGAAGCACTAAATAAACAAAATACGTAAAACATTGTTATGGAAACCAAATATGTATAACAAGTAAAATTATATGACAATGGAAATTATGGCAATTATACGTAACATATTATTTTAAATTGTATATTTAAAATAATATGTAAATGTCTTTTTTATGATCCAAATAATCATATAGCAACTATAGTCAAATAAGAAAGGTATTTTTAAAGCAATGTCTTCATTTATTTCGTTTTGTACTAAAAACAAAACAGCTATATATAGTTTTTTTCTTTACCAGATTCTACATAGTTTCCAAGTTTATTTAAACATTTCTTATAGCGCTCAACGGTCTTCTGAATGCTTACTTCGTAGAAGCCTGCCGCTTTTAAAGAATTCATGCAGTTTTCACTTCATCATTGCTGAAACGCATGCTGCCGAGTAACTTCTTTAGGTACCGGAACAGGTGGTAGACACTGCACGCAAAGTCCGGACTGTAAGGTGCGTGGTCAAGTTTTTCCCAACCAAAAGATTTGATTAGAGTTTGCGTTTAAGGTTGGCTGGTTGGTTTATTAGAAATTTTAGGCGTCGACTACTAAGGTCATTTTGCGCCTTTTACACAAGTTGTCTCTGTACGCAGCCCGGGACAAACACAAACATCCATGCCCACGGTGGGACTCGAACCCACGACCAGGCGGACTCGAGAACAAGAAAGCCTACGCCCTAGCCCTCTCGGCCACCTGGCCGGCTTGCGTTTAAGGAGAGGAGTGTGGCCTCCTATTGTCGTGGAGTAGCAACGCTAGATCTCTACATTAAGTCTATATAATTTACTGATATGGCGATGAATGTTCGCTGCTGTCATGTTTCTTGCTGTCATAAAACGGATGACCAACCGCATTTCGCAGTCGGCGGCAATATGCTAGGAGTCTGTGCTCATACACATTACTACGACCGTGCGAGGTTTCCAAAGGGATATTTACTAACGGAGCTTACTTATAAAACATCCCTCGTAATATAAAATATCCCTTGCAAATTTAGCGTCTTATATTTTTCTTCGGAAGTCTTTCGAAGAACTGTCCAGCAATAGTCTGTTAAATTTGTGCCATTTCGTTTTCCACTGTGTCTCTTCTCCATGCTAGAAATATCTTTATGAAACCTTTCACCATGCCGATCAGATACGTCTCCAAAGTTTACGTAAAGAAATACAGTTTGATATGAGTACGGCAACTCTTCTACAATCCCGCGGTAGTTGAGCAATCGTTTGTTGCCTAAAATGTTTTGAACATATCCCCAGTGCTTTCCACGCTCTTCCTTCTGTTCTATTTGGTTTTTCAGTGAAATAGTACTCTGCAAGGAGAGTGTGGATTTGAGTACCAACAAAAATTTTCACTTTTATTTTTGCATCGCTCAACTGGGGGAATTTTTCTTTTAAGTTGGCAAAACCTTCTTCTAGTCCGAATTAATAGTGTCTTTTTTTTTGGTTTAAAAATCTATGAATGATATTCTTGAATTTTCAGAAAAGATAAACATTTTGTTAATAAAATGAATTTAATTTGTGGGTGACAGAAATTTTTGAGCTTTAAATTCGTGTTCACAAATAATAATAATAATAATAATAATAATAATAATAATAATAATAATAATAATGTACGACATCTCACAAAAAGAGTCGCCCCCAACAGGCCGAAGCCCAAAAGCGGGGTTACTAAAACGAGGGTCATAAATAAGAAATATCAAGCCCAAATAATTGCACGATTAAAATAATCGGCAAGATTGAGCCTGAAGTCAGAAAAGTCAAAAGGAAAAAAACTTAACTATCTATATAACAGGACATTAGAAAAAGAAACTTAACTATTTAGTAAAATAATAATAGTATAATAATAGCACATTAGAACAAACATAAAAAATAATAATAATTCTATTATAAGCCGGATCATTAGGAAAAGAAAATTTCATTAAACATACAATTAAGCTAAAAATTTAAAAATTCAATAAAGGAAATTTAAAATGTTTAATTAAAAGGATAAAAAATGTTGGGTTTAACACTGGACCGGTTATAACAATCGACAAGTTTCCACCCTACATCAATATATTTGTAATTTGATTTATAATGTTTCCATACAAGTTTGGCGCCAGATCTTTTTGAGCCAACATTGTAGGCGATTCCTATTTTATTTAAAATTTCTTTACAAACTATTTTGCCACTGCTTAATTTTAAAAGTAAGCGTTGATAACTTCGATCTGCCAATTCAGGTAAAATAATACTAATGGGTTTAATACTTTTAAAAGAACTCAAAAATTTCTTCCAGCTATCAATTTTCTTCTGTAATCTAATGGTAGCATAATTCATAATAGTAAACCATATCTCAAAGCCATAAAAAATTTTGCTCATTATAAGTGTTTCAAACAATTTCTGAAATGTCCGAACTTTATGGAAAAAATTTTTTAATCTTTTTATCGTTCCCGTAATTCTAGATAGGTGAACAATCAAATGGTTGATATGTTCAACAAACGTTCCATTATCACTATAATATATTCCCAAATCACGAATCTTATGCTTCTGAGTTATACTATTATCATTCACGCTATAAATTATTGGCAAACGGTAAGCTTTTTCTTGTATACCTAACATAAAAAGTCTTGTCGATATTCATCTTCATCCCATTTTGCCTGACCCACCTCTCAAGATTTATAATTTCATTTTGTAAAACGTTGGAGTCTTCAATTTTACTAATTTTCTTAAATAATTTCAGATCGTCTGCATAGGCCAAAATTTCCACATTTGTAAGAATAACATAACAGTCCACATCTATCAGATATATTACGAATAATAGAGGTCCCAAAGAGGACCCTTGTGGAATACCACTATTCATTTTATAGTCGGAAGAAGTATAAGATTTAAATTTTAATAATAATAATAACCCACCCAGGATCTGCAACCTTGTCGTGGTGGGTGGGCTTGCGTGTCTTTATGATCCTAAGAGCGAAACCGACGGGAGAGTAATCTTCTGGTAGGGTCACCCAAGTCGGTAAGGTCAAAGGAGAAAGACCGGACTAATAGCAGATTACACCCATTCTGAATGGAGACTCATAATCAGTATAGCCTCGGAAAACAGCCGCTACCTGAGGATCGTCAGGCCACTTCTGGAGCCATCGCTGGAAGTGACAGCATGCGAGCCGATGGCGATAGGATGCCGACCAGGCGGGCACCTATCGGGATACCCGAAAACACCACAGCCGATTCCACCATTGATGAGGTATTACTCCCGGCTGCTGATCGTGCTTGCCAAAATAATTTTGGCACCACTAAAGCAGGTAAAGCAAGACAACGTAGAAAATGGACCAATGAATTAAACCAATCTTTGCTACGTTGCTATCTAACAATAACAAAACTAGAGACTGAACGTACGGGATATAAACAAACGTTGCATCTCATGAGTTCTTACTATTACATCCCACATTACAAAATGTTATTGAACAAAATCTATCTGATCAAATTCGTGCCATCTACAGACGGAAACTTGTTCCACAGACCATTATAAACCAAATAATAGCGGAAGTCAGAGGAACAATTAATACCACTGCGCTTGATGTAAATCCCAGAACAGAGCTTGCTCCTACACCGACGGATACTAACATTAGAATTCCTCCGGAGAGCCATCAGATACATAATATGACCCAGATAATCAATACCCAGGATGAAGCACTGCAACTGGAATTAGAAGGAAAGTTTGCTGAGAAGTTAGTAAAATATGGAGATCTTCACCCAAACTCCAGACCGCCGCTTCCTAAAATGCACACCTCAAAAAAATTGTTTCAGATGGTACATATTATAAATAGTGTCATTTTACCAACTTATATAACTGACAGAGACAATATTGAAGACATACAATCGTATATCTATGCCTCTGCTGCCAGTACAGCAGAAATATTAGGTTTGAACCGAGAAAAGCGTAATGATAAAAATATTAAACGAGGAATTCACACATGGGTGAGACGACTAATGCAGAAGGTAAATCAATTACGTGCCGATATCGGAAACTCTCTTCTGCCCCTCGTATATGTAAAACTCGTAAATTACGAGAGATACAATCTATCCGCCACAAATATAGAATTCATACCCAACATGACAGCCGAAATGCAAGTGACATTCAAATTCTTGACACCTTGAAACAGAAATTATCAAGTTATGTCGCAAGACTGAGACGTTATAAGAAAAGCAATAAACGCAAAGCGGACAATCAACAATTCCGAATTAACCAAAGGAAATTTTACGCACGATTAATGAACAAGGGCAAGACACCTGAGACTACATTAACGGAACTGAATGCCAGAAATTATTGGACACAAATCTGGTCCAAGAAATCCACTCATAACACACCAACCTGGCTGAGTGAAATCCTTTACTCAGGAGAGGCCATGAGTTATGATTCTATCACAGAAGCCGATGTCCGCTTTGTAACAGCATAAACTTACAATTGGAGAGCTCCAGGGTAGATAAAATCCACAATTATTGGTGGAAAAAGCTCTCAGCTGCCCATTCGCAACTTGCAAGAATCTTTTCTAACCTGATTGAAGATCCTGACAATATACCATCCCACTTGATGGAAGGCATCACATATCTTATCCCCAAAAATCAACATGATAATTCCACCCGGCAAACTATCGTCCCATTACTTGTCTTTCAACTATCTATAAACTTCTAACAGCTTGCATAAGTAGAAAGATTTATGACCATGTCTACAATAAAAAGATAATGGCAAAACAGCAAAAAGGTTGCACACGTCATGCCCAAGGTTGTAAGGAACAACTGATTATTGACTCAGTAATCCTTGAACAAACTTTTCAGCAAAAACTCAACCTACATGTTGCTTATATTGATTATCAAAAAGCATTTGATTCGGTGCCATATTCCTGGCTTATTCACATTCTCACCCTCTACAATGTTCACCCAAATATTGTCAACTTCCTCCAGACAGTCATGAAACATTGGAAGACGACCATCCAGATACCGACCAACTTAACAGATAATTGCATCGGAAGTATCCATATCAATCGCGGAATCTTTCAAGGTGATGCACTTAGTGCTTTATGGTTTACAATTGCACTCAACCCCTTAAGTACTTTGTTAAACACAACATCCTACGGATTTAAAATCAAGACTGGCCGTTTAACACATTACACCCTTTCACATCTATTTTAACACATTACACCCTTTCACATCTATTTCGTACATGGATGATCCCAAATTATATGCTGCCACTGAAAGAAGCTAAAAATATGCTTGAAATTGTACAATCATTTAGCGATGTTATATGCATGACATTAGGATATAGTAAATGCAACACGCTTCATATACATAAAGGAAGAATCATGACAGATATTGCCAGAGTGCACTCTGACATTCTACCCATGACTAATGAGGATACATACCGCTATCTTGGCATAAAACAGTCGACGAGAATTTTTCATAGCGAGAATTTCTCTAACACGTTACAATAGTCACCATCCCATCTTATATGTCATTTTGAAGAGAGATTGCACCGCATCCTGAAAACTGTGTTAAGGCCATCAACACATTTGCTATACCAGTTATATCCTATTCCTTCGGAATACTAAAATGGACCAACACAGACCTTGACAATCTACAACGCAAAATTAGAACAACTCTAACACGTTACAATAGTCACCATCCCATCTCTAGTATTGAACGCATGGCCCTACCAAGGAAAGAGGGAGGTCAAGGACTGACAGACTTACAGATACTCCATAATAGACAGACTCATCATCTTCGTGAATATTTCTACAAGCGTGCAGACTCGCCTCTCCATCTTGCTATTGTAAAAGCAGACGTTGGCTACACTCCGCTCCACTTGGCTGATACAGGTCTGCCAATCTCAATAATTACAACTGACCAGCTAAAGGAACGCTGGGCATCGAAGCCCATCCACGGGAAACACCATCGTGAAATGTCTGCTCCTATTGTCGATCATCGTGAATCGAACACATGGCTTCACCAGGGTGTCCTCTTCAGAGAAACCGAGGCGTTTATGGTGGCCATTCAGGATGGTGTTATTGCTACCAGAAATTATCAATGACATATTATGAAACTACCTAACATCATTGATGAATGCCGACGATGTGGCGCTAAAGGCGAGACAATAGACCACATCGTTGGTAGCTGCAGTGCATTGGTAACAGAAGAATATTTACCACGACATTAATAATATTGCCAAAATTATTCACCAACACCTAGCTAGTCAACATAAATTAATAGCAGATTCGGTACCCTATTATAACTACACCCCTCAAAGTGTTCTTGAAAATAAAGAACACAAATTAATATGGGACCGATCCGTGATCACCGACAGAGAAACCCCAGCAAACCGCCCGGACATCATATTATGGAATCACGCCTTCCTTATCGACATAGCCGTACCCATTAACCGTAATCTCAGCAGTACATACACAATGAAACTACAGAAATACCAAGCATTAGCAGAAGAACTTAAACACCTTTGGGCCCTTAAAACAATGACAATAGTTCCCGTGGTTATCTCGGCAACAGGAATTGTCCCTACTCATCTTATTTCATCACTTAGTCGTTTGAGCTTACCAAGATGTTTGATTACGAATATCCAAAAAATTGCCATACTTGTCATATTGTTCGTAAATTCATGTCTTTATCATCCTTGTAATTTTGTACTGCACTTGGCATGAGCCCGTGCAATGTATTTCTTACCAATTACTATTTGTGTGATAATAAATAATAATAATAATAATAATAATAATAATAATAATAATAATAATAA
>JAHWFO010036886.1:2449243-2521607 GCA_023313115.1 Rhysida immarginata
AATAATAATAATAATAATAATAATAATAATAATAATAATAATAATAACCCTCGTGTGGTCCTACGTCCGCGTCGTGCGAGGGGGGCAACATTTTAGGGAGATGGCCCTGGTTAACAGGTCTGAAGTACTCTACCCTTCGATTAATCTTGAGGGTCCAGATGACCCAGTAGGGCTGATGAGCTAATTACATCGGCCAAGGGCCTGCTGTTAATGGAGTAACAGGACCACCCATTTATTGGTGATCACTATGATTAGTGCTAGTGCGTTATCTGATACCGGCTCGGACGTCACCCGGGTTACCAAGGTCTGCGCTCGTGGGTTAGGCAGAGGCTCACGTTCGAAAAATATGCCACAATCTCCCAGGGCCACTGGTGGCGAAAGCAGCACCAACCCCTGTTCGGCTACTGCAATGCCACAACCTGTCCCTGGTGTTTCAAGAGCTTCTTTGCCCTCGAGCACTAAGGCAGGCAAGCCACGCCAACGCATGAAATGGGCCAATGACATAAACCTGCACTCCTTTAGCTCCGTGCTGTATTGAGCAAATGGTAAGCAAGTAAATAGTAGAATCGGCGACCGCTAGACTAAACAAAGTGATGAATGGCCAAGTTTTGTTTCAATACATCAAGAGAAGAGTGGGAATTGCAACAACATCGAGTGTACAGTTCATTCCAAAAGCGTTTTCACTTAGGTGAACGATATTCGGCTTCCTTGCATTACATTAAATCAAGGAGATTAATCGCTCCAGGCAAGAAGTAGAGTTCAAATCACGTTGGACGATGCCATTTATTGTTTCTTAGCAACAGGGATAATGAGTGACGTCAAACTGTTTTAATTGAAATCTGATTTTGAGCCTTTATATAGCAATGTACCGTATATTATTATTATTTTAGCAGAAATGCAGTATAATAACGTGAAAACTACACGAGGAAGTAAGCGATAAGTTGGCAAAGCACGCTCAACAATATAATGGCGAATACACGAATTAATCATTAGATGTTTTTCATGAAAAAAATCAATAGAAGAAAATTAACTCTGAGTTTGCTGCACATTTAACAAAATTATAATAGTTATTTATTTCTGGGTTAGAAAAATGCAGTTCCATTAGTGCCCAACGAGGCCAGTATGGTGATAAATAGGGTGATAAACCAACAAGTTAGGCCAAGTGGGCACGGTTCTGACTAATATAAAGAAACAAAAATTGGTTATTAAATAGATTAGATAATCAAACTGTTACAATAAAGTAAAACTGACCAAATTAAACCGAACAAAACCAACAGAGAGACCTAAAATCGGATACAAAAACGGTACTACATGTATATTAATTTAAAACTAACACTTGATGACAATGATGGCAAGCACGAGAGACCAAAAAAGGGCTCCAATAGGCTCATATACATGATAATCGATTACAAAAATATCAAATAAATTGTGTAATCTAGGACGGAGCTTGAAGTAAAGTGGACATTCAGAAAAAACATTGACAGAATACTAACAAGTTGAAAAAATACTAATAAGCAAGCTTCGTATTTATTGATACAAGATAAGAACAAAAAGTTCTTAAAGCTCTTCGAAACGAAGAGTAAGGAACAAGCGAACGTATCGCCGGGGACAGAAAAGCCCAACATTTTATCCCGATATGGGAAACACTTCGGTTGCGATAGATTAGTTGCGATACTGGAATTTGTATCTCTTTAGCAATTAAGGTATTATGGTTATGGCTGTCAAGGTTATGCCAAATCTTTATAGGGGTTGTAACCAATAACCAAGAGTTAATTGATTTGTAAATAAAAGAACATATGGAGAAAATAAATTTGATATATATATATATATATAGTAAGTATCCGCAAAGAATGAAAATAATGGGACACAGAGGAAGATCGTGGTAGGTGCAATAGACTGCGAAGAAACTATTTTTGTAATTTTGATATACGAGTAAAATTAAACGTTCAGGTAGAACCCCAGAGCATTACACCGAAGCACAAAGTTGAGTGTATCCACGAAAAGTAAAGCAAAAATATGATAATAGGAGGAAGAAAGTGAAGTCTGGAAATAATACCTTGTTTTTTGTTAAGTTTCGATAATAATGTATCAATGTGAGCGTCCCATAACAAGTCTGGAGATAGACTAAAACCGAGATAAATAAACGTAGATGTGGTGGGATTATTATACCATAATATATATATATATATAAAATCCAAATACCACTCACTCACTGACTCACTCATCACGAAATCTCCAGAACTATGAAGCCTACAAACTTGAAATTTGACAAGTATATTTCTCTTGGCTTCTAGGTGCTCGCTAAGAAAGGATTTTATTTATTCTTTCTTCCTTTCCATTGTAGATTATTTTTAAAACTCAATTTACCTGGAGCTGAATGGGATTTTTGCCAGCTTTAAAAAATTGTGACGTTTGCTTCGTTTAGTGAAGAATTTTGCGATTGTTCCGTGAAGCAGCATCAACAATGACTACAAGTCTGTCGCGCGGGAATGCAGTGTATCTTTTGTTTTTATCTGAATGGCATTTTTTTCTAGCGTTAGAAACAGTGACGTCGTTGTTTGCTTTATTTAATGAAGACTTTTGCGATTATTCCGTGAAACAGCCTCAACAGTAACTGGAAATATTTCGCGCGGGAATATAATGTATCTTATTTTCTAAAAAGGGCTTTTCGTGGCCACCAATCTCCGGATCCACAGAACCGATTGCAATGAAATTTTGCACACTTACTTATTTTACCATGTAGGCGCTCACTAAGAAACGGTTTTTCAAAGTTCCATTCCTAAGGGAGGTAATGGGGTGAAGGGAGGGGGGGTTAATTACAGTATTTGGTTATAAAGGCATGTAATGAATAACGTAAAATCTGATGAACGTAAAATGAATAACTTTGTCTCGATTATCTGATTTTCTTAAGTCAGGTGGAAGTAAAAATAATAGAGTATATAAAGAAGCTGGTTGACTGACTCATCAACACACAGCAAAATCTACTGAAGCCACCAATTCGAAACTCGGTGAGGTCATAGGACGGATAGCGTAGGGGCTTGTTAAGACGGGGTTTTTCGAAATTCGGACCCACTGACCACCTAGGGGGGCAGAAAGAAACTGCACGTTCGGTCGCTTGGCTCCGCCCCCAATAAACACAGATCTTCGAAATGTTGTAGGATGGTTTCTAGCTACCGTTCCAAAAAATTGGTTTCCCCGTTTTTCAATATTCAAATTTTAAGGGTGCGAAAACTGATTAAAATCGATTTTCGGGGGCATATCACAAAATTTTCTGATATTTTGATGCATCTTCGCGGGAAATAAAGATAAAGCAACGAAATTCGGAGGGAAGGTTCTCGGGGATATTTCCGCTTTCTGAGGTGCGCCAGGAGAGTCCAAAGATTGGCCCCCCGTTTTGTATTTTTGCCGTCTAACTCTAATGCGGAAATGCAGAGAGCTTCAAAATTGAGCACGAGGATGTAAAAGATCTATATAAAAAGGGAGCATTCGATTAATTATGAAAAACGATTACTAGGGGGGCAGAAATCCAAAAACAAAAATCTCAAAATAGGCCTAATTTTGACGTTCGCGTCCAGTCAATGTTCGGCTTAGATATTTGAACCAAGAATAATTTACATAATTTGCAAAAACCTAATTTCTGCTTTTTTCATATTTTACCCCTTTGCCCCCTTATGGCCCTCCGTGGGGGTGGCCGTGGCCTGGTTGTCTCGTCGGTTGGCTTGCTAATCGATGGAGTTCAGCAACTTCAGGCGCGGCCAACTGCTGGCTGGGTGACGGCCAGGGCTTGAGGGCCACTGCTGGCGGGACAGCTATTTGGGGCACGGCTGTTGGAGGACTTTAGTCTGACCCATTTGCCAAGTGACCATAGCTGGTTTTCCAGCAGTTGGCGATAGCCACTGGTTTGTTTGTCCGCCAGCAGCTCTTCCATCATGAAACCCCCCGTGCTTCGGAGGGCACGTTAAGCCGTCGGTCCCGGCTGCTACTGTCATCTCGTAGCAGTCGTTATTTACTGGGATGGCGCAAAACTCCCTCGTAGGAGTAGGTGCGGTAGATTATCGCTTCGCCTCTGTACTAGATGGCCCTCCGTAAAAATATGCGGTTTTTCGCATTTTTCCAGTATTTCGCGAGTAAAAATAGGTCTAGAATAATGAAATTTGGTACGGTGATGGCAATTGACGAGATCAAATGTCTGTTTGGTTCATTTTTTAATTATCTGGATCCAATTTTTCGATATTTTATGTTTTCCGGATTTTTTCCGAATTATTTCTTTGGTTTTCATAAATTAACATACAAATTAGCATGTTGAAAGCTTAGTTTTTCCATTGGTCATAAAAATATGGATTTTTTAATTTGATTTAAAATTTATTTAAGTATCCAGGACTATTTTCGATTTATTATGAAGTAGCTGATATACGCGGCGTTGCTTGGACTCTTTTTTGATGAAAATTTGCAATTTCTGAATGTGAATAACAGAAAAAGTGAACATTATTCTCCATCTTTTCTCTCCGGCCCTGCGTCAAACTCAGTCAGCTAAAGGGCCGGTAATTGGAGAGGAGTGAAATAGACTACAATGATAACATTTTTAAATAGTTTGTCTGTGTGTTTGTCTGTTTGAACACGCTAATCTCCAAAACTACTTGACGCGTTTTCATGGGGTTTTCACAGGTAAGTTGAGCGTAGCTTGCGGCAACATATACGCTTACGAAAAAAACATATCTTAATTTAAAGTTTTTGAGTATGCTCAGCTTAGTTCAGTTGTAGAAAAGTCAAAAGATGGCGCTTCATTAAAATGTAACAATAGCAAATCATTGCCGGGTCTGCTAGTAATGTATAAATCTATTATGGCATTTCATAGGGAATAGCTATCAATCTTTCGAAATGAAATACAGTATCTTCTGGGTTTATGCTTAAAAAAATAACGTATTGGAAAAAAATAATCTATAGCAATGCAGTATCTTATATATGAAGAAATCATATATTTATGCAGTATACAATATGCTGTTTACTATACGGTATGTCGTAATGGCTTTCTTTTTCTTATAAAATTTATGGCGGCATGAACAATTTCGGTATCAAAATATTACAGAATTTAAAAAGTAATAAATAAAAATATCTGTGTTCGAAATGCAGAAAAAATAAATAAATAAACTAAACATTTATTGATGAAAGTAAGAAAGAAAATTCCACAGCTTGGATTCGAACCGGGAAACTTTAGCTCTTCGAAGGTTCCCGGTTCGAATTTAGCCTGTGGAGTTTTCGTTTCTATTTTCATCAATAATTTAAACCCTCATCGAACATTCTTGAGATATTCTTAAATATTTATTGCTTTGTTTTTAATAAGTGCGTTAAATATTTCATCTGCAAAGCCGATCTTACTGAAATAAAAAGCAGTGATTAATCTTTTTAGTTAAAACTACTGTAATTCGCCCACACCAGTCATAAACCTCATCCCTATTTCCACTCTGGACGGACAAGTCCATTTTAATCTTCTACGATGTTCATTCAAACTACTAGACTTTATAACCGATCAACTTCGCTTAGCTCAACTCCTGCCAACCAAGTGAAAACGCTTTTGGAATAACTGTACATTTAAAGTAAGATTACGTAAGTAAGAAATTATCTAGACTAGCAGTGGCATCCTTGGAGAGGTCCATTCATTGTGAGCCTTTGAAAATATTTTTTTCGAATTTTCATTAAGAATTTTTACTGTATTAATTCTAAGCGTTTTCATGTGTTTATATTTAACCGACTTTAAAAAAAGGAGGTTATCATTTCGATGCATATGTATGTAACATTGTTGGAATTGCACAATATTTATATATGTTAGTCTATGTGGGCTTCTAAATAAGCATGCCAAATTTCTTAAATGTATGTCTGTATGTAGGTTTGTCCACGTATTTCTCTAAAACTAGAAATCGAATTGCAATAATTCCTTTTTTATTGGATTAAATATCTTTCAACTTAGAGATAAATCCAAGTTTAATCAAAATCGGTTCAGTATTTCAAGATATGGACTGATATAGCTAGGCGATAGTAAAAGTTTCATTAAAGTCGGTTTTTTAATACTCTGTTTAATCTTGTTAAGATATTTCAAAATTTAATCCAAAAAAGAAAAAAAGCCCGAGCCACGCCGGGATTATCAACTAGTTTATTTGGTAGCATACACATCCAAACATTTCATAAAAATACATGTTGACTATATTCTTTGGGAATGTGTATATTTTGGAAACTAAGATACTGATAATGCGATAATTGAACGTTCGTTTCAAAGAATTATTAATAATGAGCATAAAATGATGATGCAGTGTTAGGCCATAAATAAGGCAGCGTCTATTGAGGAGGAAAAAGAGTTACACGTGTCTCCCTTGAGCTCCCTATCAAACGTCCAGACGACTGGCAAAAAATTGTGTATGTGTAAAGGAAAGAGAAAGAACAAGTATTGGTCAGAGAAACTCTGCAACTTAAACAGAAAAAGCTATACGGGCATTTGAAACGCATGAACAATGGGAGTTTCGAATAGAGCAAGAGGTTATAAGAGCTTCTACGTCAAGGGCAAGAAAAACTTGAGTCTAAAGTATCTGGTGATGTTCCGCAGTGGTGAGGCAAGTCAAGAAGAGTTTAGATTAAGTCCCGGTATATCACCTAGAATTCCTGTTTTTCGTATTTTTCATAGAATGGATAGTCCCTTTGCTGTGTGTTGTATTGATTGAGTTATTCTTTACTGCAACTGGGAGTTATAATTAATTTTTTGAGATTGTTCTGTTTACCTACAAGTATAATTATCCCGGGCAACGCCGGGTACCTCTGCTTGTGTGCATTAATCGCAAAACCATATTTTCCAAGGCTGAACGCAGTGAGTCTGCTGGAATATCCAGAACATGGCGCCGAATGCTGTCCTTCTGATGGAGATTTTCTACGGAAGACTATGTCCTTCAGGAACCCCATAACCAAAAGTCGCACGGGGTGATATCCGGTCATGCTGTAGGAAGCTGACGGCTGATTACCCATGCATCTGTGAAACCCATTTGTTGTTATACCGCCATTTATTGGCAAATTTAAGTACTTGAAATTTTAATAAATGTCAAGCGCATCATTTGATTTATCTGTTGTACAATTTTGTCTCATTTGGAGCAGTAGAACGCACTCCAGAGCTCTCTGAAGTGGAAAACTTATTTCTCGCTAACCCTGTATATTTGTCCCAATGAATGTCAATTTTTTGTGGTAAGGTGGGCCTGGTGTCTCCTGTTTCTTCATTTCTTCATATTAAAAAAATCACATTTTTATGGGCGGGTGGAATTTAATGTAGAACTGTGTAATTAATTTTCGATATGAATTATTAAGATAATAATCGATTAATATACAATGCATATAATTGATAAATTTAACTAAGTCTACCTAATCTACCTATCGGCCTCGATGGCTCAGTGGTTGCATGATCGCTTCTGATGCCCGAGGACGCGGGTTCGACCCCAGCCGAGGACTACGGGGATTTTATTCAGGGGGAAAATCCTGAGATCACGCACTTCCTTCGGAAGGGAAGTAAAGCCGTTGGTCCCGTGTAGTCGTTTGTCAGCTGCACGTTTAAGAGCCCTCGCGAGGCAAAATTTGCGGCCCCTATAACGCCGTCCTGAAATGACCATAGCAGTTGAAAAGGATGTTAATACCAAACAAAACAAACAAACCTAATCTACCTAGTTAACCGATGCTAAACTTATTACAATAGCAAGAAAATAAGTCACTTAACTTCAAGACCTTATCAGAAATAAATTGCATTCACAAACTTCTTAAAAATCACATATATATATAAAGGAATCACATATATATATATATAAAGGAATCACATACATAAATAAAAATCACAAAACAAATAATAACTCCATGAAGTACTTAAATTCAGTCAAATTCCAAACAGCATATTAAAAATAGTTTATAATAAATATTGGACCCAAAATCATAGAGTTCTCACACTGTAAGGTGAATTGGAAGAGTTCACTTTATCGCGCTCAATAGGTAGGAGAGATTTATTTATTTATTTATTTATTTATTTATTTATTTATTGAAAAAAAAAGGACATAGAAAAAAGTATCCTAGTCGGGGCCTGTATGGCTGAAGGCCGACATGTTAGTTCCCCGAGAGGGATTATACAGAAAAAGCGTACCAGTTATACAAGGAATTGTATTTATTTCTTTTTCTTTTTTTTTTTTTTTACATTGAAAGAGAATCCGCACTAATTAGAAATAACAAATGAGGTCTACCACTATTTATGGGTATAAAATTCACTATAATATTTAAACAGATTCGTGCTGTATAGTGGTATCATTTTGTAAAGGTAGTACTAAAATTTGAAATTAAAAAAATTATAATATAGTAATAAATTATGAAATGAACATAACTTTCATAATATCTAATATCATGCCACAGACAGTTTTTCATTTTTTTTCCAATAAAGGACGACAGAACAACGAATGTGGTAATGTTGTAAAATACACACTAAACAGAGCATAAACGATAAAAGTAAAAGTCGAACGTTATCCAAAAAAGATTTAGAATGGCCTGATGATATGTGTGTTACAAAAGATATATTTTTTCAGTTCCTTCTGTACTTTATATCCTCATGCGCGATCTGTGAGCTGCTTTTTTTTCACTGAAGCCCCTCTTGCAACCGCTCGTTGCAGCCTATTGTTGAAGTGCCAGGATTTAAGAAAATTAAAGCATTTAAAAAATAATTCCCTTCCTATCCCTACCTATTGAGCGCGATAAAGCGAACTCTTCCATTTCACCTTACAGTATGAGAACTCTACATAAAGAGTAACGATTAAATCTTCATTAATATGCACGTATATTGTATTGCTATATTGAATCTTGTTACTTTTTTCTAATTACAGTGTTTCACTTTAATAAGTATGAGGGTTGCTCCTAAAGTAAAGCCTCAAAATTTTTTCTCTCACTAAACGTAGGTTAGTTTCAAAAGTTTGCATAAAGTTATTTTAACCTGTTTCTAAATAATTATCAGTTCTCTGCCAAATGTCTGCAAGTATTTCTGATAGTGTTAAGGTAAATATGCAATAAGTTAAAACATTATTTCCTTTTTTTATTCAAATTAGTAATAAATTTTCGGCCAATCAGCACAATTTCTTGTTTCATAAATTTGGATAATGACCCCAACCAGGCTATATAAGGAAGTGGCTGAGTAATTAATTGGTCATTTATAAAATAAGCAGCAGCAGAAATCACTCAAGACCATAAATTCCCCTCTACTGGTCAGATTTCACCATAGTTGTTTCAATATGCCATCAAGTTGTCAATTTACACAAGAAGAAGTAACAAAAATATGGATGTTCAAAGCTGAAGGACTGTCGGTCAAATAAATCGGTCAGCACCTGGAGTTTACAAGGTTTTAAAAAAGGGAGCCAATTACCAAGCCAAACCACCATCTGGCCGACCTAAAGTGACGTCCAGCCGAGATGACAGACAGATTGTCCGACTGTCCGACTTTGAAATAACAAAAAGATATCATGCCAACAAATTATCAATGATTCTAGATTGAATGTATCAAGAACAATAGTTTTTTGGCCTATATTATAGCATCAGGAAATCTTGTCATCGCCCGGATGAGAAAGAAACCACCATTATCACCTATCCATGTTGCTGCAAGACTGAAATGGGCCCGAGAGCATCAATGTTGGATGGACGAATGGATGAAAGTATTATTTTCTGATAAAAAGAAGTGGAATTCAGATGGGCCAGATGAGTGGGCATACTATTGGCATGACCTACGAAAGGAACCCAGATCATTCTTCAGCAGGCAGCAAGGGGGAGGTTCCGGCATGGTTTGGGGTGCATTCACTTTCAACGGTACTTCAACTATTGTGTACGTTTCTGGTCAACAAAACTCAGAGAAATATTGTAACACCTTGGAGGAATGCCTATTACCAGTGGCTGAAGAAATTTGTGGACCGAACTTCATTTTCCAATAGGACAATGCTCCTATTCATTCCTCAAAGACAACAAAGAAGTGGTTTTAAGAGCACAACGTTCCGACAATGACGTGGCCCGCGAGAAGCCCAGACCTTAATCCCAACGAGAATCTATGGGGAATAATGTCACGACGTGTTTATGCTGATGGGAAACAATATTCAACTGTTGGTGATCTCAGGTCCGCGAAAGAGTACTTTTGGTACAATGTGATCCGACTATCATCCAAAACCTGATTACAACAATGAAGAATCGTGTATTCGAACTTATCCGTGCAGGAGGACAACAGATAGAGCGTTAGTTTAATTAATTTAAAGAAATATTACGAGTTATGACATTTTGTACTGGCATTATCCAAACTTTTGAAAAATGATTTTATTTTCCATTTCTAAACAAAAAGTATTTAAAGAAAAAAAGAAATAAAGAAAATGATTTTCTAACTTGTTGCATATTCAGTTTAGCACTATAGACCGAAACAGCATAAAGAAATTTGATAGACAACTGATAATTTTTTAGAAACAAGTAAAAAGTAAATTTAGCCAAACTTTTGAAACGGTCCTTAATTGTTTGCTGCAAATATGAAGCTTTCCGCAAATATGAAGCTCCAGAAACGTCTCGCACTACAAGCAAGGAGCCGAACTGTATTTTTAATTGCGGAGAAAGAAACTAGTGAACAAAATGTGTATGAAGTCATGCATTTAATAGAGTACCAATAGTCGCTTGAAAAGTAATTGAAAAGAAGACGCTTTAAGATAAAAGCGGATACAGACAAGGCATGTATGTGTTTCGCGCAGGCATAAAGCTGCCTAAATTGGGGAATTGAGGAAAATAGTATGTGTAAAGAAAGCATTCATTTATTTTGTGAATAACTTTTTTAATATTTGAATAAGTACTATCCCAGAAAAAAACAGAAATGAAAAAAAAAATCCCAAAAATATTTTTTAAGCAGCCCCCCTCGTTAATAAAAATCTTGTCTACTATTAAAAGAACATAAATTTTAGGCTTTTCTTAAACCCCATTTGTTATTGTATATAAAGTAACATACCCAAGAAGCGAGTGAAATTAGCACGAAAAAATGGTAGCTTTTATCTAAAGATGAGATAAGCTTAAGGTTGTTGATGTTTGCACGAAGTTTTATGAGAAACAAAAGATGTGAAGATAGAAATATTTCAAGGGAAAAAGATATAGAAAACAAACATTCCGTGTTAATTGACATTATTTTCCCCCTTAACATCTTCGTTTGTTTGAAAAAATCTCTGGTCCCCTGTATGGGGGAAAATAGGTCAGGTGAGAGTGGCCTTTCCCGCCCCAGGGTCAATAACGGACTCACAAACTCACCATCGAGATTATTAACCTGTTCACCTTCATTCGGAGATAAGCTTCCGTCACCCCGTCACCTGAAGGTTGCTTCTCTTTACTTTTCTTCTCTTCTATTTTCCCCCTATATTTATTTACTCCAAAATTTGACACGAAATAAGATTTCTTTTCCCTCCCACAGGTGAGCTTTTCAGAAACGTGCTTTTGAGCCCTCGTAACTTTTTTTTCCCATCAATTATTTCACAACTCCTCGGAACAGCTGTCGCTATAATGGGGGATCGATTACGAGCTGTCGTAAACTAATGGAGTACAACAACTGTCATCTGGGAGTAGAGGCGTCACGAGGCCAACATCTTCTCTTATATCGCGCTCAGTATAGTCTTCTATATCCCCTTTGCGTTGCTACGACTTTCTGAAGATGATCTTTCCGCAGCAATAGTTAAACTGAAAAAAAAAAATTCTTTCTTTTTTGTATTATTTATGGAAATAATTTATGGTAATGTGTGATTTTTTAGAAATAATAAATTCAAATTAGCCCAACTCTTCAATATCCAAAGGGTTCATGGTCGAAATTTTATTTCAAGCAATTTGTAAAGTACGTTCTATAATTGTAAGGATCTTTCCCAGAATAATACGCTTCTCATCGTACTAATCTGCAATTTTGGAAAATTTTTGAAGCAAATCAGCCTTTTATTCACTTCATCGCTAAGCTGAACGTTAACGCTAGCTTTTTTTTTAAAATTAATTTTAAATTTGGCTTTCGTAATTTAAAGGCAAAACATTTAAATATTTAAAATGTTAAGTGCATTTTGTTATTAAAAATAATTAAATATGAGACCTTGATATTTTTTGTTATTAAAATAATTTATTTATTTAAAGTTTCTTTTTCGAAAACAAAGACTTTCGTTTCATTGGATTTTAATTTAAGATAATAATTCTGGATTATTTCATTATGTGAAGAATCATTGACTGAAATTTTTATTTATTCTAATAAAACATTATCATTTATAATTAATTTATACTTTCTATTTACCACTTCAGAAGTAACCAACCTATAGACTTACCATAGCTCCGTATTTATGACGGACAGTACGTCTTCTTAATGTCTCACCATATCCATACATTATTTCATTTATGTCGATTTGTCTTCTTTCATTGGAAACAATTGATACATATAAATCATATTTTTTTCTACTTGCGGTTGGCCGTCATTTTCCTTCACAAATTACCAACCACTGCGTTGTTAGCAAATGTTAAGTGAAGAATTCTCCCTGCCTTCGTTTACAATGTAATCGGCAGTTTAGAAAGTCATTAATTATAATGGAATCGGCATAAATTTGAGGAATCTTTCATTTAGACTACGTTATAATTCTGCCTTTGGCTTATTAAAACAGAGGATAAGGGCAATTCGTTTAGGAATTCTGTGGAGTTCGTAAATAAAATTTTAAAATAGTTTTAATACTTAAAATTATTATTTAATTTACTTTATTTAAAAAAAGAATATGATCGAATTGATATAAAAGCAAATTATCCAACATATTTTTAGTCAAAGAGAACACAATAGTAAACTGAAGATACATCTCAAACAAATCATAAATACAAAGTAGAAAATGGAATGAAAATTTCTGCGACCTGGACTCGAACTAAAGACCATGCCTATCGCTGGCATCGCTCTTAATTTTTTTTAATTGTTTTTAATATAATCTAAATATAAACAACTTTCATAAACAAGGAAAAATATTGTCAAAACAGACTCGATATAGTTCAGACTTCGTCAGGACATCTCATACCATGAACTTAGAAGATAAAATAGAGAAGCAAATTGTTGACGGGGGTCGATAAGTATGGGCAAGTATGAAAAGAGCCAATGGGGTGACCTCTAATGTGTATTTCTTAACCAATAGTGCAAAATTATTTACACAAAATAAAATAGAATAATCCCAAAAATAAAAACAAAAGCAATTACCTAAATTAAAAAAATAGAAAATATGGATGGTATAGCTAAATTAAAGGAGCAGGGGTGGCATTACTAAATTTTTAAACAATAAAGAGAAACTAGAAAACAATAAATAAACAAGTTAACAGAACACTGAGCAATACCATGGAGAGGGAAGGCATTGGATGTTGTAGAGATTGGAAAGCGTAAGAAGAATGCATAAAATTTTAATTACACTGTTCAACAAAATGCACTTTGGAATTCTTTCCTTGATCAAATAGCTAAACTACCCTAATTTTGGGTCGAGAAAAACGAATATGACATCAGATTTTGTTTGTTAGCTATAGCTTTTAAGATATGCTAATTTCAAGTAGAAATAAATTAATAATATCTTCTGTATTTCCTTCCTTCAAATAAACAAACAAATAAATAAATAAATAAATAAATAAATAAATAAATAAATAAATACTTCGAAATTCTATCCTTTCTTAAAATAGCTAAACTACCCTAATTTTGATCGAGAATGTGACATTAGATATTGATTTGTTTAGTTGACGTTAGATTCTGGTTTTATAGCTTCACTAACCTCAAATAAAAGGACTTATTCACGTGAACGTCTTATCTTTGTTTGTCGCTTGTACTTCTTTTCTGGGTTGTCTCTTGTCACTATCCAACAGTAGTCTGCAAGCATAGAACTGTTCTTTTTTCCCTGATACCTTCGTTCCATTTGCGAAATGTCCTGATGGAATCGCTCTCCATGTTCGTCACTTACAGCACCGCAGTTGTCATTAACTTGAATGGGCTAAATCTGAAAACCAAGAGCTAACTGAAAGTTTTAAATGTCACTTTCGTTTTTTCCATGATGAAATGAATCAGAAATATCTATTTTCAAGTCGGAAAGATTTTCACTATTGACCAGTGTTATTGCCTTATAATGAAAAATAAGACAATATGATACCATAGGGTGAACTAAAACAATAGGGACAAACTTCAGGGGGTGATTCCTCACAAGAAACGTAACAAAAAAAGTTCATATCAACATATGACCGGGAATGCATAGTTTCCGTGGAAATGTCAATAATTGTATGCACGACATTATGCCCCCATAACAATACAGACAGTATTTTTTTTTCTTTTGCCGAGTTACTTTTGAGTGATCGTTGTGCAGCGAAGGTACAATGGTCCGATTTTCTTATCAGGAACACGCCGAGATACTCTTCACATACGGAGAAGCACATGGAAATGGTCAAGAGACCGCACGATGTACCAAGAATAGTACCCCGACAGGCAGCAGCATTTGTATGAGACGGAGTCCATTGAGGAAAGAGGCGAACATCTTTTGTAACGTTGACACAATTACTGCCACAGAAATGTCATATTCTGTACTAATTGCTCTATTATAATTATAGACAAACAGTCCATTTCCGGATATTGTTCCTTTTCTGGTCAGGAATTGCCTCCCAAAATTTGTCCTTATTGTTTTAGTTCATCCTGTATCCAACTATAAATAAAGGAAAACATTTGAGTTCGTCACGGAAACAGTTTTGCATTGTTGTTGTACGTTGAAGCATTGTTGGTTCTCACTTAAAGCACACGCCGGAACTGAAAAGCAACCTGGCCATTGTTGTCTGAGCAATAATTTTTATCATCATTCAATCACAAAACTATAAATAAAGTAGAAAATGCGATTTCATCACACGAAAGAATTTGAATGAATTGAATTTGATAAAACTAATTACCGCGTAAACTGCGCGTGGACCCCGTTCATAATCAATATAATCAATCATTTCCATTGTTTTATAGTAATGGTTTTATTATTATATTCTAATAAGACAAAATACATCACAAATCTGGTTAAACTTGTCATCAAGAACTTCATTTGTTTTGAATTAATTAAGAGACTGCAAGACAAACAGAAATTCGTACAAAAGTTAAAAATGAAAAATGACTAATAAATCTATCTCATGACTATATGAACCCCTGGTTCAAAAGCCAGATTCAAAAACCCCTGGTTCAAAAACCTTAAAAGTTTTTAAAATTACCAGTATGGTGGAAACTTCAAATTCACTGAGAAACTTTTCTGTGCATTACAGAAAAAATGCCAAAAGGTATAACCCTGAATGATTATGAGAAGAGCCAAATAACAGCCACAAATGCAGAAGTAAGCTCTACAATAGTAATTCTCAATTATTTAGGAAGTGGGATGAAGTACGAGGTCGGCCAGGCAACCCAAGCTTACACTTAGACAAAAAGGAATGGTAATTTAGCAAATGAAAAAAACACCCTCATCTCTATGACGTGTAGTAAGCGAACTTGATAGCAATGTTTTAAAGAACACAGTGGTCAGAGTTATTAAAAAAATCAAACACCATTCTCTATAGGAAACGCAAATCACAACCTCGTCTGACAAATACTCATAAGCAAATCTTAGGAAGTTTGGATTGGACAATCTTAGGAATTGTGACTCTATATTAAAACTCCTAGGGCTGCTCGGAGAGTTTCTCAGGGACCCATCTGGCACAGATTTTGTTGAATTTCAGCTTATCGTGGATGAGGTCTTCATACTGCCATTGCTGACGTTCAGTACTGAAGCCAATTCTCGTACATAATCCGCCTGTTGTCCCTTATCAGCTCATTTGTTCGTGCGATGATGCCATCATTGACAGCAGTTGCTGGCCTTGCCTTATAAGGTTCATTGCCGGTGGATTTTCGCCCTCCTTCAAACTTCTGGCATCAAGCAAAGACGGATGATCGAGATAAACATGACTCGGTGAACTGTCTTTGAAGTCTCTGATGAATTTCAGATGCTTTCACCATATCGTTGTAGAGAAACTTGATGATTATTCGTTGGTCGACTGTGGTCGACACATCTCTGTCCGCCATTTTGTTTAAACAAACAATCGGTTGTCATGGCAACAATGAAAGTTAAGATTTTTACAACAATGAAATTTACAAACAATAAAGTCCAGGTCAATTTTGAACGCCCCTCGTAGCAAAATCAAGATGGAAATGTTTTTTTTAATGGATTGTTCACCTCTTTCTCCCGATTTTTATCCGATGGAGAATGTCTGGAGTCATCTTTCTCGTCTTGTTTTTGCAGGTGGAAGGCAGTACAGTTCATTTACTGAATTAAAAGTTGCCATCATCTCCGGATGGGAAAAACTTGAGCAAAATCATCTGAAGAAGCTCGTAGATTCAGTGGGAACACGAGTGTACAATGTTATACTCAAACAAAGAAAGTTTATTGGTTTTTGAACCAGGTGTTCAATTAAAAGGCAAATGACACCAAAAATGTCGCTATCCAGATGATAAATAATCAGAAAGAATGTAATATTAAAAAAAAAGAAAACAAGTTTTTATGGAAAAAAGTTACAAACTTTTTAAGAAAGAGGCAACAAATGAGCGAAATAGGGGCCCCTCCATTCAAAAACGTTAGCTGCGCGTGACGTCATCTTTGCTAAGCCGAGGCTGACGACATTAATAGGCCCTGCAAATCTTGTTGGGCCTGTGCAACACCACCGTTATAGACAGAAGGCCTGATAACGGAAACGTCATACATTGTTACATCATCATTAGTCGACCATTGTTAATCTTATTTCTACCAATAATAAGCCCTAAATTTGGTCAACTAATGACGATGAAACAATGTATGACGTTTCCGTTATCAGGCCTTCTGTCTAGGAGGTGTTGGCCTGTGGCTTGTAAAGCGCGCCACGGCCTGTAAATCTCGTCGGCCTTGGTTAGAGTTCTCCCACTATAAGGTGAAATGGAAGATTTATTTTATCGCGCTCAAACAGTAGGGACGTCATAGAGATAATACACTTTATACCCTCATGCGCGATGTATGAGCTGCTTTTTTTCACTCAAGCCTTCTCGCAACCACTCGTTGCAGCCTATTGTTGAAGTGCCAGATTTAAGAAAATTAGAGCATTTAAAAAAAAATTTCCTCTACCTATCCCTACCTATTGAGCGCGATAAAGTGAACTCTTCCATTTCACCTTACAATGTGAGAACTCTAACAAACCTGACGTCATAAGCAACGCTATTGCGGGATTCTTTGCCAAAATTCACAATGAATTTATATTACCGAAAGTGGTCTTTAAATTATGATTTCTTTATTGAAAATGAAAGTAATAAATAATAAAATTGATATTTAGTATCAGGAAAGTATTCAAAACTATATGAAATCAACTTCCGATTTGGTGTCATTTGCCCTTTAAAATGCTTTTTATTGTTAGAATATGGAAGTTTGCAAACATTATTCAATGTATATGATAAAATAATGACATTTATACACCTGTTCATATAAATAAGAGACGCACTTTATTTATTCCGTTTGTTACGTTATATTTTGTATAACACCTGAAATGAAAATTTTTAGAAAAGCTTTTGCAATCACCTGCAGACCTTATGAGGATAAAAAATTGCATTTAAAACTTAAACACATGCTAGAATAACTAAAGCAATTGCATTATTAAGAACAATGGCTTACGGGATCTGCGTACCTCGCAATACGGGAGTGCAGATTTTTCTGACAGGAACGGTACACTTTACTACTGAAAGAGAGCAGACTTTTACCATCTGCGAAGAATGGGGGCAGTCGAGTCTAGTGCCGCTAATGTTATTAGGCAATTCCATTACTTGAAGTAATAAGGGATAGCCGATACTTCTTACTTCTTTCCTAAAAACGTCCATCGCCATTCACTGTTGACGTCAGTAATGAAAAGATTCAACTATCTAGACCTTGTGCATAAAACAGAACAGCGTTCTTGCCTTCTTCAAAAATATCGTAAAAGATGCATGCGAGGTGTTTTATTCGTATGCCAGACGTGCGAAAATAAAAATATTTTACATAAAATTAAATTATTTACATTTTTAGTGGATCATGGACGCTTAATCCTCTAATATAAAAATTTTTTATGTTTCATTCTAGCGTTACATTTTCTAAGTGAATGAGTTATCATTATTAAAGAATCGTTGGTTTTGAAATAATTATAACAACTTTTCTTTTCTAACCTAAACTTCAGTTCACGCTGTATCTGCCCGTTTCTTTGCTGATTATCCATCATATAAAGTTACAGAAGTGCTTGCAGAATTCTTCGATTGCTCTGAAACTAATTTTAGTTCTTCAAGAGGCCTGTTGGTTATTAATTCATAATGCAACTCGTTAAGCAACTCGTACGGGCTGTCAAAAACAGCCTTAACCGAGTGAAAAAAGGAACACAACCTTGAAATAACTAATAGACTACATTGGACATTTTATTTACAACGAATTATTGTATAAAATTTGGAACAAAAAATAAAGAAACGACGTATGCAATTGCAATATTGGAATAAACGATTTCATATTGAACTCCCTTGATCTCGGAAGTGGCGCTCAATGACGCTCCTCATTCCTAAACCGACCTCTTGTCTCCAAATATTAAATTCAATATTATTACAGGTGCAAATTTATGTATGTTTTAATTATTCATTAAAGATGACTTGTAGCCAATATTAATTATAAAGTAGAATTAGTAGAATATTCCGCTACCAATTTACTTTCTTTTTTTTTTTTTTTTTTAGAAATCATACAAATACAAATCGCGTGTTATTATTGTCATCAAATGTAATAATGACAGCCAGTCTGATAGCGACTGTACAACTTTGGTGTTAGACAATTGACAAAAAAACTTTTTTAAAGAACGACACTCCCTTTGGTAACACGCAAACAAAATTCGTTGCAGCATTCTTCATTTGAAACGGTCCTCTTCAGTGAGAAGGATTAGAGGCACTTTAAGTATATAATTATGCAGTGACGATCAATGCACTCCAGTTGCTTCCTTCTTAATGCTTCATTAATTCATTTCGATTCGATGGAAAGACAAAGAATCCCAAATCGACAAAGGACTTCGAAAGTTGTTTTGAAAGTAAAGTTTTGAAAGATTTATATTTTTTGTTCCATCAGAGAGCACATTTTAAATTAAGATTAAATCAATAACAGTTTTTTCCCATTACATTTTTATTTCAATGATTTCATTGCCTTAGCGCTTTTTTAAATGCTTTTTGAATGAAATTATCAAGCTTATTATTGCGAAACTGGATAAAGATAATAGAAAATTAGTCTGTAATTAAAACGAAATTAATTGTCGACGGATGAAATATTTCATTTTAAGTGTCTCTGAAAAAACTTCAACTACAGATCTAAAGAATTAATATTTTCCATTAAATTTCTTTTTATTTCATTTTTTTTTCACATACCCAGTCATTATGTATTTATCTTTTATTTCAAAAAAATATTTATTAGATATTTATTAGCATGCGTAATCAATTTTTTTGCTGGGAATCAAGTGAAATTTTATTCAAAGTTTCTCTCTATAATAAAATTGTACTATTTAAATAGTCAATAAGAATAATTAGCACTGGTTATATTCGAAACTGTGAAAACGATTGTCTGATTATGCTTATAACAAGAGAGAGAATGAAACAGTAAAATATAATAACGATGAAATTTCTGTCAGCAACCAATTGCGCACGAAACCTTCCACTCCCTCGTCTTTACGTTGGGACGCCTTCTAGTACGCCTATGAGTGGTCCAAATAGACTAAACGATTCAAAAATGCGACCTGCAAACGTCCCAACTTCTGTTGTGCAGTCAAAAGGCGGAGAGACCCACCAGGCGCACATTTTTCGGAATTATAAATCCTTAGTGATAATGACTTGACAGTGCACGTAATTTATTTCGACCTGTGACGAAATTTCAGAAACCGTCAAGTTCGGTCGCCTTCAAGAAGCTGCATAAAGGGCAAAACTGTTCTGCTCCGTAATGCTCGATCGTGGACGGCGATCATGGCTCTCATTTTCTACCCGTTCACGGCCTTTCTTGAACACCTTATGTCAGGCAAACAGACGAACCCCTGATAGTAACCGATCCCCGAACTGTAGTGTCGTTCTCCTAAATTTTCTACCGGCTTGACGCCTTCACGAGTGAGAAATTTGATTATAATGCGTTGCGCAGTCGAAGGGTACCGCCAGACAACGTAATAGGCACAATCGGGCTCAAAAAAGTTTTTACCTGCTCCGTAGGAACTGAGCTTATCGGATGTTGATCGGTTGCAAAATCAGGTACTTTTTCTGAGAGTCAATGCAGCTGGAATGAATGAAAATAGGGTAACAGGTATACGCTTGGGATGTGCTATTCATGTGCTCAACTATGACTTATGTCTAAACCTTTATGCACCCGACTGTACAAGGTATTTCCAGAAAACGAAGAAATTAGAAAACTTGAAAGTGGTGGTCACAACGTTTTTAATAGCCAAATAATACTTATTTGTAAAATTGCAAAATATGTTCAGACTGTTGACTATGATCCTTAAACCGTTTAGATTTCTACTCTTGCGGACATTTGAAGAATGCGTTGGACGAAACTCCTGTGGATTTAGAAAAGCAGCTGGTAGCGCGAATTGTGGCTGCAAGTGACTATATAAGAGACGCTACAGGGATTTTTGCCAGTGTCAGAAATTCAATGCACGATGCTGTGAGAATGCATTGCTGCTCAAATTCAAAAATAATAATTTGTTTTTGCACATATGACACCAGCAATGTGTCAATTAATTTGGCGTAGGACTTAACAGGAAAGACCCAACCTGATGTCAGTTCTTGGGTCCTCTCGTCGAGGGTACAAATCCTACGTGGGCATGGTGTGGCATCTGTTAGGAGCTGCCACAATTAACCCGGCGTTAGTGCGTGGCATCTGTTATGACGCTGCTCTCGGGTGTCTGAAACCCCAGACCTTTTCTTTTTGATTTATAACTTGGCGTAGTTTGTCAACAATGACTTTTTCTATACCTTTCGACACATAACCATAGATAACGTACACGAAGTTATATTTATTTTGATTGAAGACTTCATCGTGTAAGCACGTGTTGATTTCTGTTTTGGTTTCTCACACCCCACCGCACTAATGCAGTGACATAAAATTCTAGGAGAAGTAGGCTTCTTTGCATTACTTCTGTCAAGAATATGACATTTTTATCTGTTTTCTTGTTTATGTGATATTAATGAATGTTTTTAGGAAGATCCTCATTTTGTCCGAGATATAAAGAGAGAAAAACTAAATATTCCTGCCAAAGATGTAAGCAATTCTTGTGTTTGGAATATGTAATATCATATTGTAAAAAATATTTTTGCAGGATGGAGAACAAAACAATGTGTATTCATAATTTAGGTTACATACTGCTTCATGCTTTTATATTAACTCCAATATTAAATTTGCTTTTGTAATAGTTACATTTTTTCTAATAGAAATAAAATTCTTTCATTTATTTATATTTTTTTTAAATAAAGGAAAAAATTCATACTTTCTCTTTATTTTATTATTTATTGTTAAACTAAATTTTTTTAGTGAAATTGATTCATCATAGCAATTTATAAGCTTAATAATAAATTATAAAATAACAAAACTTTAAAACAAACTGGAAAATTTCAAGAAATACATTGGGGTATGTGACACCCCACCGCACCACTGGTGTGATATTTTGTCACCGCACTAACGCCGGGTTAATTATCAATGAAAAAAATTTGTCTCCTGTTGAATTGAAATGTTTATTTTCCTTCATAATTGTTAAGCTGAATCAATCATGCAGCTTTTATGCATTGTTGGGTATCTCCTAATGGAAAAAACAATAGGATGATGTCTCGAGAAAAGAGAAAGGGAATTTAAATTTTAAAAAAAGGAATATACGAGGAGAGATCAGAAAGTAACGCCATTTATTTTTTTCAAAGGAAATTACAAAACGTACAGGTAAACACTAACTGCAGTTGAAAATTCACGTCTTTATCTACTTTTCCACATAAGCACCTTGACGATTTAGGCATTTATCTCAACGCTGCACCAGTTTCAGAATATACCGCTCATAGAATTCCTTCGGCTGTGACTACAGCCAATGGCGCACGGCAGATTTGAGTTCCTCGTCAGTCTAAAACCTCTGACCACTCAAAAATTTATTCATGATACTTCTAGAGCGCTAAATCCGGACTGTAGGCTGAGTGGTCAAAAACCTCGCTACCGAAACGGACCAGTTTTTCTTTCACGAGGTTGGCCATATGCGAGCGTTGTCATGAAGAAGTCAAACATCGTTTTCTCTTTTTTGGTCGCTTATCCCGAATAGCACGCCGCAGTTTCACAATAGACAGCGGCGTTGATGGTTGATTCACGAAGCAAGAACACTAAGAGTAGGATGCCTTGCATATCCCAAAAAACTGTAAGCATAATCTTCCGAGCTGAAGGAGAAACTTTTTTTGCGAACCGAAGAATGCTGATGTTTCCACATGCTTGCAGTTTTAGACTCGTAATAGACAAGGGCTTAATATTTGTAGAATCATGAGTAACAATACCCTACCGTGGGTGATGCAACACCTCTTAAAGAGAAGGCCTGCGGACAAAAGGTGTCTGCATTGTTACATCATCATCAAGCGTCCAAATTTAGAGCTTATTATTGGTAGAAATACGACTAACAATAGCTGCTTAATGATGATGTAACAATGTATACACCTTTTGTCTGCAGGCCTTCTCTCTAGGAGGTGTTGAGGCAAGGCCTTCTATAGACAAGGCCTGCTCACTCAGATAAAATGACGGCAATAGAAGGCTGGCAGATGATATAGCTGTAATGGATATTTTTTAAATGCTGAGCAAACAGAATGTATAAATGCACAATATGATTTTTTATTCACAATATTCATCATATTAGAATATTATAATAATGTATTTTAGATTTATTAAGCTAAACTGAGATTTTGAAAGAGAATTATTTTGTATTGCTATAATTTAAATAATTAGACGATTGGAATATTTTAATGTGAAGACTATTGTGAATAAAAAATCATATTGGGCGTTTTTACGTTCTGTTTGCTCAGCATTTAAAAAAAATACATCTCAGCTATGTCATCTGCTAGCCTTCTATTCCCGCCATTTTGTCTGAGGGAGCAGGCCTTATCTATAGGAGACCTTGGTTGAGGTGATGTAACAATCTACGACGTTTTCGCGCTCAGGCTTTGAGTAGAGGTGGTGTTGGCATAGCCATCACCTTCTAAACATAGAGATAGATATATACCATAGAAGGAAACTCAATGCTAAATCAAGGGACTTGGGATCAAGCGCTCGCCAGCGGTAGCACAGACACATGTCTAAAGAATTGCCTGGAAAAGTCCACACTTATCATCGTGCACCTATGTCTGGTAGCCATTCAGTAAAGTATAAGAAAATAATTTTGAACATAAAAAAGAGCTGAAAATAATTTTTTAGCTCTCATGGATTTCTAGGGACTTTCTTTGGCAGTAGAATTTCAACAGAAAGTTATTAAAATAAATATCTTAAATGTATATTTAATGCAAGGATATTAACAGACTTCATTATTCTTTATTGTTGTTGACATCTTTAGTTTGAACGTGCGTCCGCAGTATTCATCGAGAACTATGCCTGGTGCTTATCATTTTCTTAGACACGTTTGAATAGTGAAGCGCTCATAGATGGGTCGATCCAACACCACCTCTACTCAAAGCCTGAGCGCGAAAATTTCATACATTGTTACATCATCATAAAAAGTCATCTTTAATCGCATTTCTACCAATAATAAGCCGTAAATTATGATTTCGTATCATGATGTAACAATGTATGACGTTTCCGCGCTCTTTAGGTAGTGTTGGTCGATCTAGTCTTTATCGTTGTTGACATCATGGCCTGCAATGGGCGCGAAACAACCGCTTTTCCCACTATTTCCACTTTCTCGTTCGAGAGACCACCACCAGTGAATTTATGGCGTTTGAAAATTCAAAGTGAAATCACTTTTTCCTCCAACTTCCAGCCACTTTTCTCACCCACAAAAAGCCAGTAGAAAAAGTGAAAAATGACGAATGATGAGAAAACTAAAACCAGATCGAGTTTTTAGTAAATCGATTAATCAAATATTGAGTAAACTAAAATCAGATCGAGTAATTTTGTATTAAATTTGTATTTTTTTTTAAATTGCATTCTTAACCAGTTGAAAAGTTGATTTTTTAAATTACTATTTTAACCAATAAATTTTTATTTTTAAAAAATTACAAAATAATTTAAAAACCATAAAACTGCATAATTATTCTCAAAAACACGTGACTTAAATTAATTAAGTTATAGACATCAGTATACAGGGTGTAAATTTTAAGTTGACAAAGCAGAATAACTCGAAAAATAAGCTTCACACGAAAAAATGCGTATAATCCAAAGTTGATTATTTTCGAGGGGGCATCTGCTGGTGCTAAAATTAGCCCACCCCCCCCGGCCCCTGGGGGTGGGGCGGGGGGCAACTTTAAAATGTCAAATGGGAACCCCTATTTTTTATTGCAGATTCAGGTCCTACATAAAAAACTACGTACATTTTGTCTGAAACATTTTTTTTTATTTTTGGTAGATGGCGCTGTAATTCAAGAAAATCCATTTTCTCATTTTTGCGTGGAAATGGTTACGGAGAAATAAAAAATACTTATTTACTTCGTAAATTTTGCCGCAAAGTTATTATTTTATTATTTTTTGCCGAGGATTAGGATAATTTTGTTTTGTTTCGTGGTCATGAGGCCACACAACTTTATAATTATCAAACAAATCAACTGATTAGCTAACTAACTAACCGAACATCCTACGTACTAACGAGTGAACTCATTAACTAACAGAGTAAAAAAGTAAAAGACTGTGTAAAGATGAAGTTATTCCCGTTTAAGATTTGGTGGTCCTTAAAAGGACCGATTGTTTTCGTTTTATTTTTTCTTATTTGCAAATACTTGCAAGTAAATGAATTTCGGGGTGCTTGTATTTCCAGTGAGTCCCCTCGCCTCTCACTTTCGGCCTGCTTGTTGTCCTTAAATCCCTTGCATCTCGCCGTTTTATGAAATTAAATGTTCAAATTGATGACCTCCAACTTCGATGCATTTATTGACTCGTTTTGTAAATTCCTGAACACATCTTGATAACATGGCTGGTGTAATTGCAGCGCAAGCATCTCTTATTCTTTGAATCATGTTTTCGCGAGTGGTTGGCGTTTCCTTATAAACGATATCTTTGAGGTAACCCCATAAGAAAAAATCTGGCGATGTAAGGTCAGGCGATCTGGCTGGCCAATTCACAGGACCTTCCCTGCCGATCCAGCGACCATGGTAAAGTCGATGTAGTACTTCGCGCGCTACTAATGAATAATGCGCTGGACAACCATCATGTTGAAACCACATGTGTTGTCGAAGTTCAATACTCAGGTCTTCAAGTAGATCTGGTAGTTCATTTTCAAGTAGGTTACGATATTTGTTGCCATTCAAATTACCGTCTATAAAATATGGACCGATAAGTTTATCGCCAATTATCCCACACCAAACATTAATTGACCAAGGTCGCTGATGGTTGACTTCTCGAATCCAGTGTGGGTTCTGTTCACTCCAGTAATGCATGTTATGTCGATTAACTTCCCCGTGGTTTGTGAATGTTGACTCATCGGAGAAAAGAACTCGTGCAAAAAAATGTTGGTTTGTTTGCATCTGCTGAAGTGCCCAGTGACAAAACGTTAGACGGTTTTGGTGGTCATTGCCATGTAGTTCCTGATGCATAGATACATGATATGGATGAAATTTGTGGAGCTTCAGCATTTTCCAAACACTCATATGTGAAATTCCTGATTGCCTTGATATTTCTCTTGTGCTCGCATGTGGATTATGAGCCACAGCAGCTAGGACTGACACTTGATTGTTTTCTCCACAAACAGTAGCTGCACGGGTTCTTTTTTTCTGGTTCACACTACCTTCCGCAGTAAATTGTTTAATAACTCGAACAAAAGAAGACCGTGATCGCGTTTGGCCAGGAAAACGCTGAGCATAAAGCGCGACTGCATTATCAAAATTTCTCCCACTTTCTCCATAAATGTACACCATCTCAATTTTTTCTTCCACAGAAAGATAATTCATAATGTAAATTCAAAAGCAATACGGCGTTGTACACTCACAAAAACAGTTGAAAAATTACAATCTTTTCTTCTAAAGATCAGAATTTAAAATGTAAACATTCTGAAAAAAATGCCAATGTTTACGTTATTTGTTTGTTGACGAAATGTCTTCAAATTACATTGTAGTTAAAACAATGTAGGAATCGAAATGAATAATAAATTAGTTATTTCCACGCAAAAATGAGAAAATGGATTTTCTTGAATTACAGCGCCATCTACCAAAAATAAAAAAAATGTTTCAGACAAAATGTACGTAGTTTTTTATGTAGGACCTGAATCTGCAATAAAAAATAGGGGTTCCCATTTGAAATTTTAAAGTTGCCCCCCGCCCCACCCCCAGGGGCCGGGGGGGGGGGTGGGCTAATTTTAGCACCAGCAGATGCCCCCTCGAAAATAATCAACTTTGGATTCTACGCATTTTTTCGTGTGAAGCTTATTTTTCGAGTTATTCTGCTTTGTCAACTTAAAATTTACACCCTGTATAACTATATTCCGTATGTAATAACCAATTTAATGTTAATGTATTTGCATTAAATTTGTGTATCTATTTATTTTAATTTATGTTTAATGGTTCACTGCTAATAGCATAGTAAAACTAAAACCAGATCGAATTATAATATAATATGCAAATGAGAACAGTTTACTACGAATTGTTTAAAAACGATTAAAAAATTAAGTCTTACAAAGTAAATTATTAAAGTACAGACTTTTAAAACTCAAGAAAATTCTAGAATAGGCTTCTTTATGAGATTTACGTTCGTAATTTATCTTGATTTTACCAAATTATTTTTTTTTTCATTTTACTTTTGCACGTTTTAAAATATTTCCTGCGCCTTGTTACTCTTTTCTCATGTTTTATCAGTTTTCTACTTATGTCTTCATAAAGCAGGAGTAAATGACTCATGTACTCTTTCACAAAGCTTTCGTGGATTAAGGGGCCCAACCACGTTTTAGGCTTTGGTCTTTAATGACAATCGCCATTACTTCATCATTCACTGAGGCGTTCGCGATTCTCTCGCTTTTCGTGAATTCACGCCAATTCCACTCGTTTCAGGGGAAATTCAACAGTGGAAAAAGTGGCTGTTTCGCGAACGCACCCCCTGATAAGAGAAAGCCCTCTACCGTAAAAAAAACAACCAAAGTTTTCCAGCCAGTGTTGATGTTAAAACGCGGCACGGCAGAAAAAAGAAACGCGAAAAACAAATTCAGCTGGAGAACTCTGACCCAACGAGATTATTATTATTAGAGTGGAAATAACGATGAATGTTTGAAGCTAATTGATAGTTGAGGTAAAAACTTGAAATATGAGAATAAGAAAATAAACATTCGGTTTATTACAATCATATTCGTCATGGTGCTGCATGCAGGAAACAAATTTAGTCTAAACTTGGCTTATATTATTAATATGAGCAACTTAACTAGCGTCAGCCATGACAGTTGAGGTTAAATAGCAGCAGTTGCGGTCGACACATGCAAGTTATCTCTGCTTCATAGTGGTGGCGCTGATGATCAGTTATTTTCCACTCTAATAATATTAATCTCGTTGCTCAGACCATGGAGCAATTAACCTGGAGGCGAAACTCTAACAGTTCCCTATACTATTTTTTTCATATTGATAATCAGCGCCGCCAAGCGGGCGGCATATAAATTACGAACTAAAGATTTCCCATAAAGCATTGCTGGATGAACAGAAGGCCCCTAGCTTCATGGTTGTTGTTACTCTTATTTATTTATCTTATTTATTTTAATTAAAATAAAAAATTTTTAATTTATTTAAAATTAATTTATTTAGATATATTTTCTAATGTTAATGTTTTTAACAATCTTATAATTTTTTCCATAAAAATAATATTCATATTAGGTGTTTTTAATAAAAAGTTTTATATAAATAAAAATAATATTACAAAGTTCATTGCAAATTTCACTTTATTAAAATCTAAAAAATATATTACAAAATTCATTTGGTGGAGACATTCATATTCTACTTTGTTGTGATCTTTAAGAATCCGAAGTCAAAATTTCAAAAATCCAAAATTTTTAGTACACGAACAGATTGAACGAGATCAAATCTTTCGAGTAAAGTTAAGTATTCCTTACTTCTTTAAAGGAAATAGGGATATGTTAAAATATATGTTTTATATATATAGATAAAATATATTATGTCAAGCAAGAATGTCATAATAGGACTATTTACCTTAACTCGTCATTAGGAACTCGGAAAAAGAAAGCTCAGGATTTTCTTTGAATTATTTCTGCAATGCTTTGCAATACACTGGGATCCTCCTTGTTTTCTTTTAGACATTGTTAAAATGCGTTAGACGATGTCTAAATATCGTTTTCAAAGTAGTTATGTATTTCAGATAGACGATGTGTTCGACACGATCATGGCAGTTACAATTTTAAAATGAGGCCAGCCCCTCAAGCAAAAATAGGATAGCTACACATAAGTTTAGTTTCGTACTTGTGATTTATATGCCGTACACCAGTTGTCGCTAAAAAACGGAAGTACGAAAAAATTCGTCCAGTTTCGCCTCCAGGTTAATTGCTCCATGGATCAGACCCAGTGATGTGTTAGAAGAACTAGATCGGCGTCTTGTACTTCCGTTTCCGTCCAAATTAGAAGCCATTTTGTTTAGGGGAAGAAACTATAAACGATTCACGCACGGAGGTTGCCTGTTACAGTAAGGCGAATTGGCTCGACTCGAAATTGATATATATTATAATGTATTATAATTTATTGGCTTTCCGCTGAGATATGGTAAATTCTTGCGTGGCATATAACAGTACGAATCGAGCGGGTAAAAAAAAATGTATCGCACTCTTCAGAAGCATATATGCAAAGAAGTAGAGTCTATTCTTCCATGGTACAGTTTAAAGCTGCATCAAGGTACCTCATCAAGGCATCTGCTGACTAAAAAGATTCTGTTTAAGCGTTAGTGAAAATTATAACTGGAAACAGTAGAAACTGACTGAATAAAAAAAAAATAAAATGTTTTACAGTACATATAATTGATTAATTTCATAAATTTTGAAATCTTCAACAATTATATTTAAATTATTCCTAAATTATTATCAGGCTATATGTTAAAAATGTTATTAGGCTATACATAAAAATTGTTTTAATTTTAAAATTATTTCGTGTATTAAGAAATTTTTAATTCATTTGTGAAATTTTTATTAAACATTTCATTTCATTATGTCGATTCCAATTTTATTCGATTAAATATGTTTGAAATCTACCATATGCAATAGGCCGAGCGGCACTTTCCGCCATTTTGAATAGGGGAAGATTCAACCTTCAATTTGGGACAGGAGTAGTGAGGTGGGGAGTCGCCGATCTAGTTCTTTTAACACATCACTGCTCAGACCTCAGAGACGCAAAACTTCCGTTTAGTGTCTCCTTTTGGGGGCTATGTTGTCGATCATTGAAAATGAAATACAGACAGGTAATCTAGATCTAATCTGCTGTTCACTTGCACCCTAAGACTTATTCATACGGTCGTAGTTTAAAATGGTAATTATACAACACGAAATACTATGGTTTTGAAGGCATTTTCAAATTGAAGCGGACAGGAAGTACCGCCATTACCGATCGTAAATTTGAGCGAAACGATTCACTCAACGACGTGCGATGTTGGTGCCATCCGATGGCAAAAACTGTCAGTGGGCAAACAAACAAACAACAAACAGAAAATGAATTTTATTTATATATAGATAAGATAAGATAAGATAAGATAAGATAAGATAAGATAAGATAAGATGAGCACTTGAGCAATCGTGCGTCGACAAAGCGATTTCACGTGCGCGCGCTGATGTCAGTAATGCTTAAAAGATCAACAGAGTGTATTCACAGATCAACAATGTATTCCTTCTTGATAAATCGATTGTTATATGACATGCCAGTATCTTTGAATTCTTTACACTCACTGTTTTAGCACGTGATTTCGACTTGAAGGGGTCCACGAAAAATTCTGAAAAGTTGATACGGCCGAGCTAAGACTTTGATGGTCATATTTCTGAAAACAGAATTTTAAAAAGTTAATCAGTTTTCAAGTTATCGTGCAAACGGCGGATGGCCGGACGGACGGCCGGATAAACGTACAGACCAAGGGCGCATTCTTATAAGTAGCTTTTATGCTAAAGCTCCTAATAAAGACACAATCAACTTTCAAAGTAAGAACATGACAAGTCACGAGACTATTCAACAATGCGTATGAAATCCACGGGTAAACTGATAGTATTTTCAATATCTGCACTTACTTTGTGAGAGTGCAAAAACAGCCGTTTTTTATAATCAGAATGTTGTTAAAAGATATCAGCATTGTTTTTGTTGAAAAACCTTTATCGCCTTTTATCTTCTAAACAAAGCGGCATTCCGAAAATCATCAAAGGACAAAAGAATCGGGTCTTGAATTTTTGCTGTATGTTTAGTAAATACCCAGTGTATAGGGAGTCTATAGTCAAAGTTCACATTTTAAAAAGCTCTATAGGAGTAATAAATTTGCATGGTGTCTATTGACTTATTATCACGTATAAATGATTAATTCTTTATGAGGAAGTGATTAGAGTGGGAACAAATCAGGCAGAGTAGTCAAATAATGAATTTTAATTTCTTTAGTAGAATATATTGAAGATAATAAAGATAAAAGTTAAATAAATGTCAAAATACAATTGCCTAGAACGATGCACAAATAAATCTTCCTTGAGATTAATTTAACTTTAAGCACATCAGAAAATAATATTAACGAACAGATTCCACGCTAATATTTTCAATGCAATTTATACATTCTTAATTGCTTTTAAATTTGAACTATGCTATTCTTCCTTGTTGAAGAACTCACATCACTGAGGGCACAATAGAATATCGTGTATTGGAGAAGATGCTTCGAACTCTTTCTATAAGCAGGTGAGTGAAGTCGAAGGGGAAATAACAAGACATTTAATAAGTTCTTTCACAGTAAACTTAGCTGGCTATTTTATCGTTAATAAATGTATTTTACAAGTCTAATGCTTACTGGCTAACTTATCTACCGAAAGCAAGGCTTGAGGAGCCCCATGGCCACATGACTTAGGAGCCCCCCCCCCCTTTTACTTGCTGTTTCCTTATTTAGAAAGTTTGCTCCGGCGTCCAATGCTGATTTGTCGTCCTCATGAAAGTTGTTACGATGCGTGGGCGAGGAATTTCGAACGATTCGGGTATGAAACAGGTAGGTATCTTCGACTTTCCTGTCTAACGATGGAATCCTGCTGGGCTGCCTTTTCCGAAAGACGCTCCTTTTTGCGCATTAATCCTACGCCTTCTTCCTTCTTGTGTCGTTGCGGAAGACATTCCAATTCGTATAGCGCCCTGACGAAGAGTTGCGTCCGTATAGCGACTCTTTTATATTGCCGGCACCAATTCCAACTTCGTTGATCCACCGGGATATCCGAAGTTTGCACGGACGGGGCTTCTCTCTTCCTTCTCTTCTTACCGTCGGGCGTTCTTCGCTTCTTTCATTCTTGGGCCTTCTCCCTGAGTCCCTCTTATGTCTTCTCGTCACAACCTCATATTCTATCTTTCTTTTTTCTCCTTAATAGCGACGCCTCGCGTTTATCTTGCCGTCTATCTTTCTCTTTTTCATTGGCCTCTTTTCTTATTTTCTTCCAAATGTTCTTCCGACCGGCTAACGTTGCGACGGGGAAGGACGATTGCGAAGAAGACACACGATCTTTTATTAAAGCATCGCACTTCTTCTGTCTTCTCCCCGCTGCCTCCAATTGATTTGACACCTATGGAATTAATTTTCATACTCGCCAGTAGGTGTCGAAATTGGCGCTTCATTACATACGAGCATGATATAAAGATCAATTTATAACAATTTCGATCAAGGCAGTTGTCGTGAACGGTGAATTTCAACTTCAACCCGTTCAATAAACTGCAGTGCAAACGTTTCTCATGCAGTTTGGTCAAGTAACATGGGTGATTTTATATGGGTACAATCTTAGAATGGTTCTTAAAACTTTGTGAACAGTGATGCTGGGCTTTCCTTATGAGCGAGCACTCCCTCCTGAACTACTGCTTCCCAAAGCATCGAATCTTCTTGTTATACTCTGGCTACATTTTCTCTGTTTCCTCCATTATTCGCTGACTTTCGTCCTCTGTTGGATTCGAGATTCAAAATATACCGTTCTCCAAATCTCCTCGTCGTTTTCTTAACCGTTTGCAGTCATTGGACCTTTTTTTTTAAGTTTTTTAAAGCTTTGAATTTTCGCAAAACAGTTAAGCACAATTATTCTTCTGATAAAACAATTTCACACGAAGTGGCAATTACGCCAAGTACTGGCGAGATGAAAACTAATTTTTTTAACCAAAAAAAAATCCAGGCAAATTTTCAGGTCATTCTGATCAAATATTGACTCCTATAAAGCGTTTCCAAATGTGAACTTTAATTATGGACACTGTATTTATGGGTTTTATCACCAATTCCGGACATATGTTTATAGGATATAAGACCATTTTTGCTCTTTCTCCGAAATTAGTTACTGCATTTCCTTACTATTTTGTTTATACATGTAATTGATTAAAACCAGACTTAATTGAGGACTTACAGTCCGACATAAACACAAAGTCATACATGCAAACACGCACACCTCACGCGATGTCATCACATAAATGTTCCAAATATTATGGTTGGAATAAGATGCTTGGCAATTCTAACGATTAATGTGATTCGCTCATATTCTCACTTCAAAAGTCAACAATTTTATATAACTTTTTTTCAGCTTGCAGTATTATAAATTTCCGGGTACATGCTCTGTTTTTAGCACATTTTTGTAGAAAAATGCATATGGGATCGGTTTGTCTAGCTGTCCGTCCGTTCGTCCGTCTGTAGACACAATTCCAACAATGCATTGCGTTGCAATAGAGAGAGTGCAAGTATTGAATTGTGGAAGACACGAATTATCCTTGCATTGGAGAAAACCCGTGTTGAGCCAACACCTTCTAGAAAGAAAGCCTGAGCGCGAAAATTTCATACATTGTTACATCATCATGTGAAGTCATAATTTAGGGCTTATTATTGGCAGAAATACGATTAAACATGACTCCGTATGATGATGTAACAATGTATGAAATTTTCGCGCTCAGGCTTTGAGTAGCGGTGGTGTTGGTTGAGCACATCGGTTCGGCTCTGCACGTGCTTTAAACGTTAATGAGATGGTGCGCGTGCAAGATGCACGTGATTGACGATTATTGCAAGAGCAGATCGGTCTCTAAATCAAAAGAATTTTTTTATTCATAGAGGGTTTATTAAATATTACGATAACTTGAAAACGAATTAACCTTTTCACACTCTGTTTTCACCAATCCATTAAGTTGGAACAGAGCACGAACAAGTACGAACGTGAGATAGCCGGAATAGTTACGTGCTCTAATGGTACCATTATCATACCCTCTTAAAAATTTTCTATAACCAGATATGCCATGTTATATATCAAACAAATCGTCACGACGTCTCATGAATGAATATAACGCGTTGGTTGGTTGGTTTGTTTGGTATTAAGGTCCTTTTCAACTGCCATGGTCATTTCAGGACGGCGTTATAGGGGCCGCAAATTTTGGCTCGCAAGGGTTCTTTAACGTGCAGCCGGCAAACGACTACACGGGACCAACGGCTTTACTTCCCTTCCGAAGGAAATGCATGATCTCAGGATTTTCCCCCTGAAAAATTCCTAGGTCTCCTCGGCCGGGGTCAAACCCGCGTCCTCGGGCAATAGAGGCGATCACGCAACCACTGAGCCACCGAGGCCGATTAACGCGTTGGAACTTTCAGTGCTAAGATGTGGCATGTAATATATCAAAGAACTCGTAACAACGTGTTATGAGTGAATATAACGAGTAAATAATGATAGTGGGGATTGGTTTAGTAGCACGTGCTCTGTTAGTACTGTATGATATCATATGGTGCCGTTGTAACTTTCAATGCTAAAATATGTCATGTATAAGGGTCGTACAAATGAAAACGAAACTTTGTGTGGGAAAAAAAAAGACGACGTGTAGGATCGTAAGTTTTTGTTTTCAACAATTGCGAAACCCCAGGTGCAGATTGAACAATAGGTTGCAAGTGTTGCATCACGTGAGAAAGAACGATAGCTCGCGCTTCGACGCTCTGCACGTGATCGCTTTCTTCCAAACAACAAAATAGAGTCAACGAAACAGAAACAGAGAGCAGTAACTCGTTTTTTGACATGTGAAAGATTTTCAGGTTCTGAAATTCATCATCATATGCAGAACGTCTATGGAAATGACTGCCTAACCTTCACTCGTGTTTGGCCATGGAGCAAGAGGTTTTCGGAGGGACGGTCATCATTGCAAGATGATCAACGATCTGGACACGCAAACCGCGCCATCACGGATGATTCCAAAGCCAAAATTGACGCGGTGTTAAAGGAAAACAGAAGAGTGACAATCGATGTCGTGATTGCTAAAACTAGCCTTAGTCGAGGAACTGTTCACTCCATTATCAGGAATCATCTGCACTACCGAAAAATCTGTGCACAATGGGTCCCGCATCATTTGACATCAGAACAACTTGGAGTTCGAATGGCCATGTCCCTGCAACATTTGACTCGCTATGAACAGAAAGGAGACAGTTTTCTCGACAGAAACGTTACAGGTGATGAAATTTGGTGCTTTCATTTCCAGCCCGAAAGCAAACGTCAAAGTCGTCAATGGAAGCATCATGGGTCACCACCCCCTAAAAATCAAAAGCAATCGCAAACAGCACGGGAAAGGTGATGTTGACCGTGTTTTTTGGTCGCAAAGACCCGATTTTATTGGACTTTCTTGAAAAAGGCATCACAGTTAACGCAGCACGATATGGGGAAACAAGGAAGGCACTGTGCATGGCCATCAAATGCAAGCGTCCTGGACTTCTTACAGAAGAAGTACTTCTTCTCCACGACAACGCGCGTCCTCACACATCGAAAGCAACGGTAGAACTTATCAAAAAGTTCAACTAGGAAGTAATGCAGCATCCACCTTACAGCCCTGACTTATCCCCATGTGACTTTCACGTGTTTGGGGATCTCAAAAAACATCTGAAAGGCCGCAGGTTTCAGTCGGACGATGAAGTGAAGGAAGTGGTTTTGGAATGATTCCACACGCAACCAAAATACTTCTTCTATAAAGGAATTACACAGTGGGATAAAGACTTAACGCATTTGGAGAGTATTTTTAAATCCCTCGTATACAGTTTGGATAAAATAAATAATTTTGGTTTTCATTTGTACGATCCTTATAATATATCAAACAACTCGTAACAATATGTTATGAGTGAATATAACGAGTAAATAATGACAGTGGGAATTCGTTTAGTAGCACGTGCCCTAATTGTATCATGTGGCACTAAATGGTCCCTTTGGAATTTTCAATGCTAAGATATGGCATGTAATATATCAAACAACTCGTAAGAACGTGTCATGAGTGAATATAACATGTAAAGAATGATAGTGGGAATTGGTTAGTAGCACGTGCCCTAATGGTACCATGTGTACTGTTGGAATTTTCAATGCTATGGCTTGTAATGTATCAAACAACTCGTAATAACTTCTCATGAGTGAATATAACGTGTAAATAATGACAGTGGGGATTGGTTTAGTAGCACGTGTCCTAAATGTACCATATGTTACTATTAGAACTTTCAATGTTAAGATATGGCATATAATATATCAACCAACTCCTTACGAGTTGTTAGACCTATTGTTATCCATAGTTTATTTGTATCAAGAACGTATTGCTATTAGGCTTAATAGTATCTAAAACTAATTACTATGATACATATTACTAATTAATAGTAGTTAATCGCTTGCTTCAATAGTAGATGATAACTTTTGAATATGAAAAAAAAATAGATGCTTACACATAACGCTTCAGCAATTGAGGCTCACTTCGTTTAACATTATGTGGGAATGCCTCCAAATAAAAGAACTTTTATTTGTTCAAATATATGAAGAATAACTTCACTCTCCATTTAACCTTTCAGTTCTTCAAGTTTATTCGTTTAAATTCTCTGTATACATTTAAATCTAGTAATTTACAATTTAGTTTTCTAAAGTAAAAGTTCTCTAAAGTGTTTTAAAATGTTGGTTATTCTATATATCCAAAACAAGAAAATGTGCTCCTTTTTTCCGCTTTGGCGGTAAAATTATTCTTGTTATTTCTATGAATAAAAATGATCCTCGCATATAAATATTAAACTTTAATCTCTAGCTCTTCTTAAAACGCTAATTTTATAAAGAAAAAAGTTAATTATTTGAGATCTTATACAACATGACAATTTCCACTATTTTTCATATCATTTATGTACGCTAAAACTACACAATTCAAATCCTCCTAAATATAAACCAATACGAATAGACAACTTCCATTTCAGCATCAAATTGAATAGTTTCGCATGGAAGATTTGAGTTTTGAAGTTGAAAAAGATTAAGGTAGCTTTTTCCTGTTGACCGGTTTAAGACGAGGATGATATAAATATTCAAGTAATTGTTTACTATTTTTATAATTTCAGAAAAAATTGGGGAGAACAAATAGGCGAGAAAAGTGAACTTGTGATTGTCGCGAAATCAATTAAGCTTATAGTAAGATGCTGACATGCTTATTTTATAGGGTGACATCGCTTCTTTCTTCTGTTTCTCGGGCTTACAGTAACTTAGCCATAAATGGGGGCAGCCCAATTTTCAGAAGGTAAAAGTTGTCACAGAAGACGTTTACCGCAAAATTGTGATTAGAAAAGATACCTTCTGTCACATTGAAAGATATCCCACCAGGTTTCTTTTATTCAGATGTGCATTCTACCGGTCCATATGCAAAGCAGTTAGTTCAGAAAAAGGAAGGCCGCCGTCTCGTCAGGTATGAAGAGGAATGTAGCTCTCCCGTCTAAGAGAATATTAAATAGCAAGATGTGTGTAATATTAATATATGAACAGTAATAGTGATGTAAGTTTCAGAACCATTCAACAAAAGATCCACTCTCTTCACATGGAATTCACGTTGGCAGCGAAATTCACTTCGTCAATAGCGGTGTTTGTATAAGTTATCTCAGAGATTCTTGGTTCCAAATTGTGTATTGTGGTTTCACGTTTGTAAATTTATAAGTTATCTTAGAGATTCTTGGTTCCAGATTGCAGGAAGGAAAGCTTTACTAGCTTATCGTGCCGTGAACTTTAATCGCATTTTTCGCCTGCTCCTTTTATAAAGAAAACTAGTAATGTTCACTCTTTTTTGCTGGTAATATTTCTCTTGCTGGTAACGGTATTACAACTTTGTGTAGAAGAAAATTGCATTTTGATTTAAGTACGCCTGAAATTCTCCTATTGCCCTATCCTAAATCAAAATTGCTTGTCTCTTTATTTTTACGCCTAAGTTTTATACATTCATCAGGAAGGTCTGTAGAAACAGCCAAACGAATTTTAAGTTGATATCATAGTAATATATGTGCAGTGACATCATCATAAGAATAATTCGATGGGTTTTAGGTTGAAGATATTGTACAATTTGTTATGAAATTGTTCATTGAGAAAAACGCTATTATACAGGGTGATACGAAAAACGGGAGTTTTTGAAAAGCCACAAAAAATATAAGAAATCCAACCAAAACCTTTTCTTGACAGAAATTGAATCATTACAGATTGCCTTTTAAGAAACAGTAATCCAAATTACCCGACCATTACGACTGAAAAAAACGTCAGAACTCCCTTGGCGCACATTTCAAACCATCATGGTTTTTGTAAAACATTTTTAGGGCAAAACCACGCTGCTGACTGTTCAACTGATCTTAAATGGCAAGGTTGTCCGTAGCTCAAGGTTCTCCGGTGCTGATTTCTCTACATGGTTACCACTATGTATTTCAAAAATTACTGTTCTTATGCACTTGTATCCTTGTATGTTCATTATGTGATGTTTACTTTCGAGATTTATTTTGCATAGTTAAAATTATTTACCGTTTTTACAGGATGAGCTAAAAGTCTGTTACTCCCCCATATAACTTCAAAACGAGTGGAGATACAACAAATCTGTTGCAGGCAAAATATAGGAAGTTAGTAGGGGCTAATCAATGGTTGTGTCAAATTTGACCTTTGACCTCGAATTTGGCACATTGCAATTTGTATCTTTGCAGAGTTTCACTTTATCGCGCTCAATAGGTAGGGATAGGTAGGGAATTTTTATTTAATCCTCTAATTTTCTTAAATCCTGGCACTTCTACAATAGGCTGCAACGAGCGGTTGCGAGCAGGCTTGAGTGAAAAACAGCAGCTCACAGATCGCGCAAGAGGGTATAAAGTATACTATCTCTATGACGTCCCTACCTATTGAGCGCGATAAAGTGAACTCTTCTATTTCACCTTACATTGTGAGAATTCTAACCAAAAATTAAAAATAAAGCCACTGTAGCCGGCTCGGTATCCGAGAGCGTTAAGGTACAGGTCTTGCAGCCATTGCACGTCAACGACTGGATGACATGTTTCCACATCGATGGATTGGCCGAGGAGATTCAGTTCATTGGCCATCACGTTCGCCTGATTTGACACCACTTGATTTTTGCCTTTGGTGATACATCAAGGACAAGGTGTATGCCACTGTGTACTAGCATCAGTACATGATTTGAAACAACGAACTCAGCAGGCTTCCTTGATGTATCCCCAAAGGAAAAATTCAAGTGGTGTCAAATCAGGCGAATAAAATGGGACACCCTAACCACATAATCAGAAAAGTAATCAGCAATGTGATCTTGAATGAAAACCATCTTGCTTCATAACAATGTCGAGCCACATATACAAGAACGACATCCCCAAAAATGAATTAATAATCCTATGAAATTTAACTTCAATAACCATACTTACTTACATATGCCATCTGTTAATTTTTACACCTTTAAGCATCAGTTTTTACATTTTTAATATATGACTGCCTAATAATTCCATGTCGGCTCGGTAGCCCAGAGTGTTAAGGCGCAGGTCTTATCATTCTCGGAATCAGCCAGTTGCGGGTTCGAATCTCATCCAGGGTATAGATGTCTGTATTTGTCCTAAATTTCCTCTAGAGGTTGGCGTCAGGGAGAGCATCTGGCCGTAAAAAATCATTGCCCCTGAATCAACATAACAATAGCAACCCAATGAGAAAAATGAAAAAAAAAGCTGAAGACATACTGCCTAATAATCTTATATTACGGTATTCCTTGGCTTTAGATTTGCGGCATTGAAGAAACAAGATTCTTAGAACGTTCTACAGGTATTTCTGAGCCGGAAGTTGCGAGAAGCAAACATACTCCAGAGCATGACACTATTTCTAGTGTAATTAATACTTGATGGTTCGTCGGACCAGACTACCTTGGTCCAATCTTCTTCGGCCCCGACTACAATCTTCTTATGCCCATTATAGGAATTTTGTGGTTTGCAGCACATCAATGGGATTCCAATGGGTCACTTCGCTTTTAAATCCCATTTGTATCATTTGAGTCGAGTGGTTTCAGCCGTAATGTTTGTTCAGTTACCGCTATTTTATTTGAGTAATTTTACTAATTGTTCCAAGAGTGTCCTTTTTATGATCCTCTTTAGTTTGACTTTGCCCGCGATCATCAACCCGCAGAAAAAATATCTCGCTGCTTATTTTTGCTCTTTGGACAACTTACTGAACAGTCTTGCTAAAGCTTTTTTGGAAAGTCTTCCCATATTTAAGATACCCGCACCAGCCATTCGAGAACCTATTATCATTTCTTTTTCGAAATTGTTTATATTATGCGTCTTTCTCACTTTACAGCAGTCCAACATTCAGACACGTGAAACTCTTTCCCAGCAATTCGTTTTCATACTTGTTTTACGTCACAATTGTTTACCTCAGTGGGACTAATGCGTGCATGATCATCATTGGGATTCCAAGTATTTTGAATAGTTCAGTTGAATAGAACTATACGTTAATAAACTTAAATTTCACTGCTACCGTTATTTTCCAAAATGCCTAATATGTCGAAAATAGAAAATATTCTGTGATGAAGAACAAAAGGTTAGGTCTTAGACTGCTTGAGGATAAAGACGTCCGCTTCGAAATACGTATCCGTTCTTTTCCTCTGTTTTTGTGGATTTAAGGTTATCATTTTACAAGTAGTTCCATTCCACCGTTTTTCCTTGTGGTTTTGTTCGTTAATGAACAGCCCGTCAAAAATGAACAGTTGTCGGCATTATTGTTGTGTTGCGTTCGTAACGATCAATTAATAATTTTGATGATAATAATAATCTTTTATTAAAATATGATTGAGTAATAACAAAAATGCATGCTTGATGAAGTCTAGAGATAAGAAAAAAAAGTGCAGCGATTCAGGTTTTTCTTACTTGGTTTACAGAATGCTTCAACCAACACGAAGCAAGGCATTTCGCCATTACCTTAGTCTGAGCTATACTTAACAAGTGCCTCATCATCTGGTTCCGTTATCACAGCCAATTAAAGGAACCCTTTGAGCCCTCGCTGCCTGAAATCGAATAGCCGTCAACCCATTTATGTATGATGGAAGATCTGAAGGGCCACTCGAATCACGAAACCTAACGGGAAATTTTTATTTTAAAAAATGATAATAAAAATAAAAAAGCCTTAAATAGCTTTTGGAACAAAAGAAGTGAAAGGCGGAAAAAAGAGAAGAACATTTCTTCAGCTGAAAAGTATTTCCCACACCCTTTCAGAAGTCGATCGGGTGATTTTATGAAGAAAAAAAAAAAGCAAAAACGATAGAACTTTTAACTCAAGGTTTCACGCTTGCCTTATAAATAATAGTTAGCGTGTCATATGCATGCAATTATGAAGGGGAATATAGCTCGTCTATTTGAAGGGATATGAACACTTAAACTACGAATCAAAACCAATCATGGGACATTACAATTAAGTAGCTGAAAAGGAACGATAGAAGCAACTCTTAATATAAAATTATCATGCATTATGTTACTTCGAACAAAAGCATCGTCCAATAAGATCGATGTTATGTAATACATAAACTGTTCACATTCGAATTTTGGTTCATGTAATTGTTGTATACGCAAACTTTCTGGATTCTGTTTTAAGACTTTTTTTTTTTTTTAAAGATCAACACGATTCTCAGAGAGGCCGGTATTAAAAATTCAGAATCTTCCCAATCATTGTAGTGAGATATTGAGCTAGTTACCTAGAAAAACAGTGAAGCTTCGCAAAATTAATTGGCGCACCTGGTTAATTAACTATATTTTTTACATCAAAAATATTAATCTTCACCGTTGCACGACTTATTATGTTGTGAAATAAAATCCAAAGAGGAAAAACGAGGTCACGAGGCCAGGAGATTTTTTTTTCTTTTTTACCTGTCCACATGTAACGAACGTTGGTGTTTTCTTCTTTCTCTTCGGCAGAAACAATGGAGGACATGGAGATGGACGCTAAGCCATGGTGTGATTTTTGCTTCGTCTTTTCTCTCAGAAATGGAGAAAGAAAGAATAACATTAATTTCATATTGCATTTTTCCAGAATAAAAATACTGCATCTTGAATATTTATAAAGCACTGCAATGATGCAAATTTTGTGCGTTTCTTTTTTAATTTTCTTCGAAGTTTAATCCTTTTAAATAACTTAAGCCAATAATTGATATATTCCTTCGAGGATTCTAAAGACGATTGTCATTTAAAAATGATATCCAATGTAAATGAAGCTTGCATTGGAGATGATCAGTAATTTTTCTGTTTATGTTACTTTATTTAGCGTAATTGCATAAATATAATTTTTTTTCTTTACAAGTTTAAGATATACATATGATTTACTATCATTAAATTATTTTCTCACCAATTCGCCTGAAAGCTTAATTTATGTGTTGTAAGAAAAGTAGATTCCTGTTCGTAAACAATTTATGATAAAGGGCAAAATACGCATAGAGAAGATGAAAAATAAATTCCAAAAGACTTTCAAGATTCCTTCTCGTCCACTGTTTTTGACCTCTAAGAAATCATTTCAAATGAAGAAGAAAAAGTTGTCCATTTTTTGTTTATCTTTTTCATCCATCTCTGTTTTTTTGTTCATTTACATAATCAACCAAAAAAATTTTTAGAATACAAACATGTTTTTAAGATAATATATATCATTTTAGGATAACTTTTACTCCAAGGCTGTATATTTGTTCTGACAAAAAAAGCATCTGGATGAATGAAAAGAGAATGCTATAAAAACACAGGCACGAAAGAATATTGCAGCAATTATTCAATGACAGTTTTCAATAGAAACAAAAATTTAAAGCCTAACCTCCGCATTATTATTCTCATAAACACTGTTTCCTTTTCATTATTCACTGTCTATTGGTCTTTCAAATTTATAGTGTCGCGCGGTTTATAGTGATGAGATTATCTAGTGTCCATCCAAGTAAGAAAGGCTTCATCTTCTCCCTCTTCTTTTTCTTCTCTTTCTTAAGATAATTTTTTGGAAGAGAATATTATTCATGAGGCTCGGCTTATTACCAGCCGAAACAAGTTTCTTAAATTACTGGACGATTTCCCTTCGTCGCCACGGGAATATTAATTCGCTCGAATCTCTTGATAAGAGAGGAGCCACCCGGCCAAAAAAAAAAAAAAAACTTTTTTTAAATATGGCATTCCTTTTCTCAATAATGTAAGTAAAAATTTTAAAACTTGAAAAAAGGATTATTAAAAACTTTTTAAATTATTAAAATTACTTTTTTTTACATTTAGCATTTGCAATTGATTAATATAGATATCATTATCCGAACAAAATAACGAGGAAAGTGTTGAAAAAAAACAACAACCGGACTGCTTAATGGGGATTATTTTGTTTTCATTAAAGCAAGAGTGATAATCTTATTAAGTATGGAAAGATTATTAGATATTATTTAAAAAATTCTATTTTCAACTGGATCAGAAAGTTGAATAGCACTTAAAAATTGAATGTAAGTTTGCTACTTGTCTTAAATCGGCTCCGTGCTTAAAAATGAGAGATTGTTGTATACATGAATCTCATCGTCAAGTTAATTGTACAAGTTCATTTTTGCCTCTGTATCCCATTACTCAAGTGAATTACTAGAATGTAAACTTATTTACACTTTCAATCTTCGGTGATAATATATTGTGATTGCTCAATTAAAAATTTATTAATTGTAATAATGGATAGTTTTTTGTTGTTGTTTTTGGTTTTGTTTTGTTTTTGGTTTTATTTATTTTTTTAATATTCTTCATTCTTTCCTAAAGGTTTCACTTGATTTAAAATATAATAATTACGTTCGAAGATGCTCAGAATGACAAACGGTATAATAAAATCATTTACAGTCTTTCTTTAAATACATGCTGGATATAATAATCAAGGAACTTAAGCAACATAGTAACAAGTTAGAATTATAGTAGCATTTAAAATCTTTCATTTGAAAACTGCAAAGATTGTGATTTGTAGACTTGAATAGAATCTATCATTTGAAAATATTTTTAAATGTATGTAAAAAATCATGAAAAGAAATATATTTATGTACTTTGCCTTCTTACTTAATAGAGAATTACTTAAGTAAGAATTTGTTCGTTTATTTAATAAGTTAAACTATTTTTAAAAAGATCAATCCCAATAAATAGACACAAAGTTGCTTTTTTTTCAGAACATTAATTTATTAGAGCAAACAGAATAGAAACAAAAAAAAATAATAACAAAAGACTTTCTCTGCAATGGACACACCATTTGTCTTTTTTATATATATATAACATTCCTCCGATACTGTTTAATGAGACTTATTTGATTTCTTTTCTGCTTTTTTTTTTCAAATCAGAGTCGTGTGAGATTCAACACAGTTCACATAAAGGAAGGAGGTTAAACCAGGCGGACTTTCCCCCGAAAAGACAAACTATAATGACTTGAAAACTTAATCACTCACAAAACTCCCACGAAAATAAGAAGTAGAACAAATATTCGGCGTCTTTAAATAAGACCGCTTTATTTTGAATGTGGACGAATAATTTAACTAAAAGAAAGTCCATAGCGATGACATAACATCGAAAATTTTATCACTTTGAATTAGTTAACAAATATTATTAATACAAAAATAGTAATGAAAGAATATTTAATAAGGGAAAATTCGTATAAAATTTGATTTCTGCCAGAAACGTTTTAATTCAACAGCGTTGGCATTAAATATTTAAAACTTTCTATAAAAATATTTTAGAGGGGGAATGTCAAAAAGAATGTAAAAAAAGTTTCAAAAAATAATTTAAGTTTGAATATTTCTATTCTCTCTAATTACGTGTTGATTTTTTAAACATTTTGCATCATAAGTTAAAAAAATAATAAAGTCTAAACACTCTTTACTATAAATACATTATTCTCTTCGATTCATTTTGATTTTAAGTGAAACATTTTAAGCGACTTGGTGGTGGAAATAACTGCATGGACCCCACCACCTTAGCAAAAATATATTATTTTTACAAAACAATCATCCACATAGTAATGAGTTAAAAATTCTTGCTTTGTAGAAAATTATTGTCGTTGGTTAGCGACGATTATGAGGGCACGAGATAATGGGGTCGGCTTTCGTAAGGATTCAATAGTTGAAGGGGTAATGAAGTGCCTTATTAAAGGGAGGCAGGGAGGGGGGACTCACCATTCATGACAAACTTTTAATAAACACACTCACACAATTTGGCCTAGCAAATGACACATTTTTTATGCCCTCTAACCAAATTTTTGAATGGCTATGCGGCTGCATTGAAAGTAGTAGATTTTTTATTGTACAAAAAAAAAATCTGTAGTTTATTCACTTAATAATCCCTGTATGAGCCACTATGTTGAGCTGCGTTATTGAATGGGTATTTATCTGGCGCAGATATTGGCAAGAAATGCTTTTGTGGCTAAATAACGAGACGTCATAGAAGGCAAAACGTAAGATGCCCATAATTAGCTTTAAATCGGTTGTTGCCAATAAAAAGAGTAGTTTCCCATTGAAAATAAAAAAAAATAAAAAGAGTCATTCGTTTAAAAAAAATTAAAATTAAAACACATAGCTCTAAACTAATATACCTGTCAGTGTACATGTACACTCAACGTAATAAATAATCTCTATACAATGATTTTTAAAGGAAGACACCAAGAAACAAATTCATTAGCAACAACCGATCAAAGCAAGACTCGGTCAAGTTATTATATTAAAAAGAATAAACACAACCTTAAGAGTATTAGAGAAGAAATTACAGTGGTTAAACTTCAAACCCACCACCTGAACACCCAGTGTCATTCAGTAGGCCTTGTGGAGAAAGGAAAAGCAAATTTTTTTTATAATGTGGAGGGGAGGGGGATAAGAATATCTGGGAGGGGGTGGCATCTCCACAGGGAAAACCGTTTCTAAATTCATTATCTACAGGTTGGAAAGGTCAAGGGTGAAAAAAAGAAATAAAATAACACAGAACTCCATTTTCCCTGAGAGAGGCTCGGCAAGCATTTTCGTGTTGACAGTAGGAGATTCATATCTCATTTTTACACAAATTTAAAGTACGTGGTTATGTATATGTACAGAATTATTCCATGAGCCGCTTAGTTTCACGCTAATCGGTTTTAAAGAAAAATGAAAATTGCATTTAAAAAGAACCAAAGTTATTGGGAAATGAGGGAGGGAAACAACAACAGTAACAACAGCGAGTGTTGAATTGGCTGATTGTTGGTAATCGAAAATGTTCACTGTTTGATTCGCTCAGCACCGATGGCGATTTTTTTTATATAATTTTTTTTATAGTTTCACTTTTTAGAGGTTCAAACCACTAATTAAAAGTAGATGGAAACACTGAAGCTAGATCAATATATTTTTCTTTTTTTTTTTTTTTTTTTCAATAGCCATCCCATTCACCAACCGGAACCTCTCGAAACTGTGGTGGGTATCCTCGTTGTATGGGAAGGCGGCCGTAGATGCTGGCGTAGGGATCCTCCACGGGGCCTGAATAATTGGTCTCTGTAAATAAATTTATCATAAATACGTAGTTATTAAACATTTATCGATTAATTATTCAATTTTAATCCTTAAAAATGGCATGAGAAAGACTTCGTAATTTTTCTTAAACAAAAAGAAAAAAATTGATTTTTTTTTTTTTTTTTTTTACCAATCAAGTTATTAACTTGATAAACTCTGAATATGAGGAAATGTACTTAAAAATTCATTTAATTGAAATATTTTTTCTAGGAACATAATGCCGAAAGCTTCTAGATCTCTTTATTGATCAAATTGGTAAATCCTGTTTGCCATCTCGTAATTTTCATATCTTCATAAGTCACTTTTTCATGCCATTTTAGGACAAAAAATAAATAAATATAGTAAAATGCTTTTAATCGAAGCTACTTGAAAATACATTCCACAATTTTATCAAGGATATAATTTAATAGTGTACCTGATATTGCATTCACAACAAGACCTAAACTTCCAAAAGTTACCACATATTTGGGAGTTTTGAAATTCATTGATATAACATAATACTTTTGAAATCATTTAATTTTGAAATATGCCCTTGATCACAATAAAGGGAAGAGCCATGAACAAAAGAAAAGAAACGAAGTCACATCCACAAAAAAGAAGAAAGGATAGGCCAAAAATCCTTTGAGTAATAGACAATCTCAAAAATGCCCAAAATTAAATTAAAAGAGTTCCCTTTTGTAAATTTACCATAGGATATAATTATTATGAAAATAAATTTTTATTAACAAGTAATTCTTAATTAAGTTAAATTGAGAAATCATTTATTGAGAACAACTTATTAATCTACAAAAGGTTAGCAGTATAGCAGAAATTTTAAAAGGAAAGTTGCTAGTAGAGATCAGTTTCAAGGCCCCTTACCACTTTCAAGAGCTGTCCGTCCACGTGACACGAGTGTCAGCTATCTAGATTCAATGTCCCAAAAATTTTCCCATTCAGAATCTGTAGCAGAAGAAGAGTCATAAGGGAAAGAGAAAAATAAATGGCAGTCTGCTTATCATGCATTCAAATTGCACAAGAAAAATCACATTGAGTTGGAGATAAAGAAAAATAACACAACACAAAACATTAAGGGGAAAAAACATACAAACAAACAAAGCACACAAATAAATTTCTATTGTAAGTATGAGTTCTAAATCCTCCCTCTTCAGGAGGGTTTCACCTGTTATCAGATCTATTTAAATTTGGATGTTCCAAAATATCTCGTCACAATTTTGGAAAGCTTTCTATTGGGCATGGCATAGGCAAAGTGTAATGTGAACATCTGTGCTTGTTTTCTATTCGAGTTTCAGAATGTTTTGAGAATGCAAGAAGCAGATCTGCTTCAGTTTCATGCTGGACTATGTATGTCCAAATTATAACGGTTTATGTTCATATTAAGTTCCAAAGTGTTTGTAGTGTTTCTGTCTATGTGTAGTAGAGTGCGATTCGAAGTTAATCGTATTCTATGGAAAGAAATTTTTTTTTGGTAAATCTAAAATTTGCGTTGTTCGTTTAACGTGGATTGCTTAATTTTCATTGTCTCGTATAGAAAATGCCAAGAATAAAGTTTGAATACTAAAAATGCTTTGAAGACGCCGTCGAGAATTTTTTTTGACAAATACGTGCGTTTATGAAAAGTTTTATTATAGTCATGCATATTACCGTATCGTGCAGAAATTCAACCTGATATGAAACCATCGGTAGAATTTGGATGGACAGAGAACGGAAATAAGAATCATCGTAGACAGACAAATGCTCTGTGATTGGTCGCTGTAATCACGTGATTTGTTCGGCCAGTTAACAACGCGCCGTGATACAAAAAATTTGAACCCTCCCCGATATATCGATGTCTATCTTGATATATCCGCACGGGAGTTATTTTGTATTATTTTAATATTAAATTATAAATTTATAAATTAAAAAAAAACTGGAAAAAACTAAAATAATTAAAACATATGAAGTGCTCGCAGGAAGCAGCAAACAGGTGCTCGCGGGAAGTGTGATTGAATCCAGTGCGCATGTGCAAAATTAATTTAATGAAATAAATGTATTTAAAAGCATTTTCGTGAATGAAATACGCCATTGATTTCATTGTAATAGCAATTGGTTTGTTTGAAAGAACAATACAATTACTTTCCCATAACTAAACAGGTGGTGGCCTTACAGTATAACAGAGGGACATCAGGAGTTCCAACTAGTTTCGCCATTTATTCCCGGCTTTGTCAAGGATATACAGCAAGAGGCATGCAAGCCTTTATATATACAGAACAGTGGTACAAGTTAAGCAATGAGCGTAAATACATACAAGAACCAATAGGATATAAAGCAAGGGGGCCAATGAGAAAAAAGACGTAATGCTTTATATCCTATTGGTTCTTGTATGTATTTACGCTCATTGCTTAACTTGTACCACTGTTCTGTATATATAAAGGCTTGCATGCCTCTTGCTGTATATCCTTGACAAAGCCGGGAATAAATGGCGAAACTAGTTGGAACTCCTGATGTCCCTCTGTTATACTGTAAGGCCACCACCTGTTTAGTTAATAGGAACAGTATTATGATCCATCCTTCCACCGATATACTTTCTCATAGTTTACTGAGGAACTACATAAAGATGCAACAAGAACGCGGATTTTGCAGGTGACGTCAGAACCGAACAACTCCCACAGAACAACCAATCACAGAGCACAATACGAGGTCGGGGTTAAAGTCGACCGGACTTTAGATGAATGTCAGAACGATAGATCGACGTATCCGACGGCAACAGTAGCAGCTCGACAAGACATAACTGGCGACATTCTATGAAGTGTACAGAATTATGCACATTCTCCTGCTTGCAGCGCCAATTCGAATCCTTCTGGCGGCGATTTTTGAAACTACTTTTTAATTTAGAAATATGTACACATCAAAAATAACAACATTTCACCTAATGTTTTCTCTGCAAATGTTGCTGAACAAGGATTTTTTTTTTAAATTTTGATTACCTTGTACCTAATAGTTAATTGGGAAATCACTTTCTTTCATCCTTAAATATTCCTAGTACAGTCATCAAAGGGAAATAATCCACACTTGAATTTTACTCTAAGTTTTACCGTTTCAATATTAATTTATTTTTAATAATTTAATATTACATTTAGAGTTAACATTATTAAGATTATTCAATTTAAATAATTATAATTAAAAAAGCTATTAAAACAACACATTAGCATGAAATGTAATATTAAGTATTAAACTCGTGTGGATTATTTCCTTTGGCTGACTGTACTAATGGTATAGTGCCAAAAATATACCATTTCTTATTTTGGATTCCTAGTTTCATCTTCTTATTTTGTTTGTTTGTTTCTTTAATATTCCCACTGTTGTTTCAAATAGGTGAATTGATTAGGTCATTGGAATAATGCTACACCTAATTTGATCCGATTAGTCAACTCTCTAATCTTCGGGCCCCCCCCCCCCCCTCCTTATGTTCATGCATTCATTATAATTTAGATGTAGCAAGTTGCAAACGTTGATAGCGTACATTTCCATCAATAAAATGTAACTTGAATTAAAGCTATCAGCAAAGTTACAAGTCTTATTACTCGATCTCAGAATCGCAATGCATCATCTATTTAGGGTAATTCAATTATACATGTAAATTTACTAATTGAAATCCAGTATCGAATAAATCCTCAGTGGAATATAAACATTAATCTGGATTTTAGATCAGATAAGCTTAAATTAAGTCTCATATAAAGTTCTCTGCTTTTTGCAATTGCTTTAGCTTATTAGTGTGCGCAAAGAAATCAGTGGCAAAGATTTATAAATCTCCTTTAATTTAAATTAACTTTAACATGTGTGGTGCAAATAAGAGAACACTATATCGTTTGCTGTATGGGCAAAGACAGTATACAGCATAATTCTAACAATTTTTAAATTTTTAAAGTGTTCTATGATAAAGTGAGACCATACCTTGGGCACAAAGCTGAAGAGTAAATTAAGGTTTGTGGAGCATTTCTCCAATACCTATTTATTAGTTTATTAAAAGCTAGAATGGTTTTTCTTTAAAAGATATTGTTTGAAAATGAAACGTATACATGTGGTAAGTTACATTAGGAAATTAAATATAATTTTTGTATTGTACATAAATAAATACATAGAAATAAGTTAAGAAACAAAGAAAATAGCAAAGAAAAAGATGAATCATTATGAAAAATTTTTTACGGACATATAATCAATCACTGAACCGCTACTATCACTTCTCTATATTCATTTCGAATATGCAACGATAGACAATAGACAAGCAGCTACCCACCTAGACTTGACTCGTAATTGCTCCGTTCCATTCCCCGCTGCCAAGGACTGGGCGGGGGTGGATGCGGCGGCGGTACCATCAAAATCTTCTTCGAGGAATTCATCCCGACGGTGCTGTTGCCACCCGACGGCGAGCGGCTTTTGGCGAAGTTCGGGATATGTGCCCGCATGCCGCAATAATAGGGATCGTCTGCTGAAAAAAGAAACAAAAAAATCAACCTCATTTAAGCCAAAGTAAGCCGTGGTTTCAAAAATAAATTAAAAATCATGATATCGTTAATTTATTCAAGGGTCATCTAGAACGAATTTGCAGAAACTTTCCAGGGAGCAAACGGTTTCCACAAATAATACATCTAATTCATTACTGCATATTTCGGCTACAAATAAATATAATATTTCATAAACAACTACGCCATCCCGCAGCATAACAGTAAATTAGAATATTAAATAGTAAATACAACCTGTGACAATAAAGTTTGGTGAATGACGTCAAATTGCTAACGGTCGTAAAAGGGCACCATCGTCGTATCCTGCCCCAGACAGGTCGAGACATGTTTAAACAAATTTGAGAGAATCAGCGCTGCGAGTGTGTTTATTGTGTTTAAACAGGACATTGAAGAGAGAAGGCGTAGTACGCGCGGTCGAAACCCAAAATGGATCAGCGAACGAAAGAAACTCATGAAATGATGACAACAGTTTACAAAGAAAGTGCTATTACTTTGAAGTGTGTTTATGAGTGGTTTAAACGGTTCCGAGGAGGCCGGAACACCGTAGAAGACGCCCCCCGAAGTGGCCAGACATCCAACGTAATGTTACGACCCAACTGAAGGCTATCCCTAAAATCGACTACGCCAGGAGTTTCCAGGACTTGTACAGGCGTTCCCAGAAGTTGATTACCATCGACGGGGATTACTTTGAAGGATAGTAACTGCTGTTTCATGTAAGCGAGCAATCCACTCTCAATATGCCATCATTCACCGAACTTTATTTCACAGGTTGTATTATTCTCTCCACCATCCCTGGAATAACCGGCCAAATGACTTATTATCTGAAATATATTATGGCCCGTAGATTAAGTTTGAAAAAAAAATCCGTTAAATCAACGGCTACAACAATTTAATTTACCACGCGAAACTCATTTTCATGCAACAATGCGTTTTTTGCGGACAAAAAAATAATATTTTTTTTTAGTAATAATAATAATAATACATAAACTATACTCTAGTCAACGAAAATTTGACTGGACGTGTCCAGTTAAATTTCCGATTTCAACTGTTAGACATTTTAGCAAAGTAAATTTAATAATGTCTAACAATTAAAATTGGAAATTCAATTGGACACGCCCAGTCAAACTTTCATTGGTCAGACTTTTGTTGCTCTTTCAAGAAAGGGAATTAAGTAATCTGTTTGCGATAATTCTTGAGTTTATAAAGTAATTCTTAACCAACTGTTAGCGACGATCAATTTTTCGATTCACGAGCTGCATCCATTAATGTTGATATGTAACATAGTAGATAAAGTCTAAAATAAATGAAGGCTTAAAAACTCCATTTAATCTTTTGTGTTTCGACAATGTAATTTATTTTCTACCACCACCACCATTCCAAGCATTTTCAAACGCAAATTGCTAAATGGGCCTTCGTCCTCACTGTCTTTTTCGTTCCCTAAAAACATCGTTAAAGATAGATATTTCATCTTTCGAAAAAAACAAAAACAAAACAAACACCGCCTATTTTTCGACTATACTTGGCAGACCTAATGGAGAAGGGTGCGTTAGAGGCAGGAAAGGAGAAACTCACCGGGGTAATGAGCTGCTTTCTTTCTCGACGTCGCCTGAAGGTGAGGCAGATGGAGGCGGTTCTCGTCCGTCCGTTCATCATAGTCAGGCTGAAAGAGAAAAGAGAATATGAGACCCGAAATTAGATGTTTTATAAATTAATTCGTAAACACACAAAAGCAGTGACATAGGCTTATTATAGCGGAAATGCATTCTTACAAAACACACACTTCCGTTGTAATTTCTTAAAATGAAACCCTAACAAACCTTTGCCGTTAAAGAGCATTGATGCCAGTTGTTTATTTTATATTTTATTAGGATAACTGAATTGTTGTTCTTCTCTAAATACCAGTTAATTTAAAAAATAACTAAGGTGTGATAATTACGACATAATAAGCAATATTTGTTGATACATTTATTTTTTTTAATCCAAGGATTTATGCTTGGAATTAGAGTCGATAAAAAAAAAATGTTAAAAACTTTCTTTTTCTTTTACTTTATTCCTATATGAAACTTTTTGAAAACAAATGTTATTTGATCATAATATAACATTTATTATAAATAGAATTTACTCTTAGTATTGTTTTATTATTTAACACAAGCGAGAATGAAAATTATATGTTGCTATTACATTCAATAACCAAAGTGATAATTTTTTTTATAATCAATTAATTTAGTGTTTTTTATTATATCTGTTGTTTTGAGCTAGAAAATAATATTTTCGTATGTTTCTCAAAAACGTATTATATTTATTTATAAGTTATTTGTAGCAATGTTAAATTTATTAGAAAATTTTTAAATATATTATTAAATTTTATAGCCGCTACAATATTAGGCCCTCCACTTCCTTGATTTAATGCATCTTTTGAGTCTATACATTTTTTTTTAATTCTCTATTTTGATTCATTGATTTTGAAAATTACGCTTACATTCATATCCATTAATTCTGGGTTGTGGGCATCCTTTAAACGTATGTTAATGTTAACGTATGGTTTTTTAATGTTATTTTTCTAGAATAACTATAACATTTTACAAAAAAATCATATAAGTGGAATTCAATTAACTTAGAATTTTAGAACCAAAAGGGGGAAGGCAAATTGAGAATACAGGGCTTAGCCTTCTATTTCTTCAAAAAAAAACAAAAAAAAAAACCATTTCAGAATAAGAAAGAGAAAAGATAAATTCTGATAAATATAAACAGGAATTGAAATTATATTTTTTTTAAACTAAAAATTAATAAAATCCGGATTATAAGTGCGTTTTTCTTTATTAATCTGGATTATAAACCGCAATCCCCATCTAAGTGGCAATAACATGCATTTCATAAAACATTCATGGAATCTTATAAATAAAATCTTTGTTTTTAAATTGTAAAAAATTGAGCTTCGTTTCTTAATTTACATGCCTAAAATTCATTAATATTGTCTTTTCTTTTATAAAGAGCTTTGATAATGAGGGATATTAAAAAATATAGGGAATATTGAGATATCAGCACAGATATCAGCTACTATCTATAACACAAAGAAAATATAAGCGAGTGTTAATGCAATGAGTACGAGGATTATACGCATACACCTTGATTTATATATAAGTACACGGTGTTTACAAATGACTGCAATGGGTTTGCCAGAGTGGTGTCCAAGGAATCACAGACTTTGTGAAGAAATGTGGCGGAGCACCATTTATTGAAAGATGAAATCCTCACTGTCGGCATGCAACTGAGACAATTTTCACTATTTGCTTAACCAAAATTCATCACCACAATTTAAAGAATGGCTCCAAGAAATTCGCAAAACAACTACAATCCTTTGTAAACATCCTGCATTAACGTAGAAGCACTAAGTAATTTCCGTGACAGCAAAATCGAAAGCTTACATCCCAATATTATTACATGCATTGAATGAAGACGAATCCGATAAAAGAAAGCTACAACTGCCACCTAGGCATAGATTACTTGATTTCGTCTTGGGTAATTATTTTGGAAGAATTAGTAAAGAACGAGCAGAAGCAATAATGTAGTCAATGAATTTTTTTTTATGCAAGCTGCCTAAGAAATTTAAGAAAACTAATACGGTAGTATTGCCAAAAAATGTTAGCAATTTGGTGTCAGGGCCACTAGGACATTAACAGTTGACTTCATTGAAGAGAGTTAAGTGTGTAACCTAATTTACGAGTTTGTCATAGATAAGTCAATTCTTGATCAGTTGAGGAACTATGTGTTTGAGAGCATTATCAATACATATGAATATTCGTTAATTCGTAAACTCAATATTAGAATTTATAACCAGTCGTCAGCAGTAAGATAAAAAACGATGGATTTGATGTTAGATTATGGATAATCTGGGGAGACTTTCTGCATCTCAGCCTTCATTTCAGCAACTGAAAGTAATTATCATGTTTAGATATAATTCGTGCACAAGCTTAAGCTAGATGACTCAATCATGCCTATCTGTGTGAAGTCATGCATCCAAACAGAAACATGTGTTTTGTCTGTTCATAATGCTTCGATATCACAATTTTCCCGGTTGTATTTAGTAGTTTATAAATCAACCAACATGACTGACAACGAACATAAATTTACATAAGGAAGTGTTTCCTTAACGAAACAGATTCAAAATAAAAGCAAATACAATCTGTGAATTGTTAATGTAATAAATACTATAAATATTAGCAATAAAAGAATTCAAAGAAATGAAAATATTATCTTATCTAAATGTAGCTGATAATTTTTTCATAATCTTTGAATGTTAGTTGTTTCTTTTCTCGTAATTTATTAAAGAAAAATTATTATTGCTGACTTAAGGTTTAATAGATTCTTAAGTTGTTAGCATTTTGTTAGTATTTTATTCTGTTGGGTTTAACTTAACAGATTTCTAAAGCCGAGAACATTGATTATCTCATTTGTTCTCCACTCAGAAAATGATTGTCTTTACAGACAACTAGATACTGAAGCACAATCATACCAATCTATTAACAGTGGTGAAGAAAAAAAAAAAGGAGAGGCCGAGCTCTTATAATACTGCCAAGTTAAACTGAAACAGAACATAAAATATGACGTTTGACACAGAATGCACCTCTTAGAAAATTCATCAGATGTTAGCAACGACCTTATAGCCTATGAAGAACATCAGGGTTAAGACATTTTAGCTTTCACCATTAGTTTTGTTTTAAGACATACAAAAATCGAGGACAGAGCACATGTATGACAAGCAGACACAAAATAATTGGACATCATTTACCATCCGTTGGTCGTTGAGGCTCAGTTGGCGAGTGAAGCCCTTGGTGTGATATATCATTTCATCCCTTTCCTACGATGAGCAAAAACAATTACGGTATCGTAGAAGTGGGTGGTAGAGGTAATTATCCAGTTTATCAACAATTTAGTTTTCAAATTAATATAAAAAGAAAAGAAAAATCCATGTTAATTGGAACGAAGAGTACGTTCGCAGTGTTTGGTATTAATAAGTGCGGTAAATAATTTTAGTAGCATAATTGTTGTTATTAAAATATTACATTTTTCCAATTAGTTATTCATTTAGATTTCCTGTTCCATTTTTTTTTATCCATAAACCCTTTCTAATTTACATTTTAAATTATTTTTAAATTTTAATTTTTTAATTAATATCAATAAATATTAAATTCCCTTTTCAACAAAAAATCTTCCCAGTTCTTATTTATATTTAATTTTTTTAACTCAATTTGTGCTAATACTGGTGAATGCTTCGTTGATTTATTATATTTAATTAAGTATATCGTGAAAAAAATAGATTTATGTTAATCTTTTAGTTCCAGAAAGTGTGTCTTAGTTTTCATGCTTCTCCCTATTCGCTTAAAGTGGTGGAACGATGTGAAATTGGTGAAATCCAAGTTAGCAAAAATTCTTGTAATTTTTTTGGTAATTTATTTATTTTTTTTCAATTTTTTTTTTTACCTTAGGAATGTGATAGGCACCCATGGTGACATCCCTCGGTGGGAGTTTCGGGGGTCTGTCCGTCCGCCGCTCACGTGAAGAAGAGCTCCCACTTCCGCTCCCGGGGAGGCTGTAAGGGTCCTCGTCGGGGATGGGAAGGCGGGGCCGAGTGCGTATATCACTCGAGGGTTTCTTTTGAACTATAGTATAGGAATTTAAAAAAGAAGAAACAAAAGAAAAGATATCTTAGAAATATCTCTTAGAAAAGATGCTACATTTGTTTTTTTAAAACGAAATTAATTGTATTGCTGAATTATGTACTGGATGGCTGTACGTTGCACTCCAGAACTCTTCGAAAATTAGGTTATTGACGCCCTGAATTAGGTGCTTTGAATTTTTAAATACGTTTATTGCTTGTAAATATTCATCAAATAGAAATTGGATTAGAGATGGGATCTCTTTACAAGAATATAACCTCAGCATTGGTTTCATTCTCTTCATTGAGTATCCACATTAATCCTAAGTTATCTTCAAATTCCTAAAGAATATTTCTAATCAGTAAAGTAGCCTAATGATTTTAAAAAATATTGTTAGCTTTGAAACCATGCCATAATTAGACACTTGAGTCATTATCTGAAGTTCCACCTTTCTTTTGAAGCCAAGTTCCGTCTTTGACACACCCTCTAAATCGGAAGTAAAAGGCTTCTGTTTGATGACAAGTTTATTGAATTTGGAAAAAAAAGGAATCAAAATCTAAGAGTCTATTAAAAGCAAACAAGATAAAATTTATTATTTAAAAGCTCTTGCTAAAATTTATTCAGTCATTAAGGCCAGTGATAGTTTATACATTTATCAGATTTTATTTTTTCTAATTTTTTTTGTAAACTTTAGAAATTTCAAAACAGTTTGAAATGACAGCTTATTGTTTTTGTTTTTTTTTAATTGGTCAAGAGTCCCTTTCATATACGAATCCTATGGTCGGTAAAAATTTTTGTGAAGATGTCTCAGTGTGCCCCATGAGGTAAGTTGGTTCTGTTTTCACATTGATAGAATTTCTAACTGGAAAAATTTTGTCAGTTTTGCTCTTTAAAGTGAGTAGTTTCCCATTAAATAGAGGAAATAACGAAAAATTTGACAATGAAAGAAAGCGACAATCGATGTGAAAATGAAAGATCCAGAAGGGAAAATGTCGGAGGCGTTCCATAATATAAATGAGGGAGGAGGGCATCTCCATTAGTCATACAGATGTTTGCCTATTTCGAAAATTAGTCTAATGGGTGGTCTAATGCTACAATGTCAACTTTATGGATCCGTCTTTTTTACAAGGGAGTCAAAAATTTTCCCTTCTTAATGGAGAATAGAGAAATTAGATTTGCTAAAGTAATCAATATCAAAAACATATCAATATCAAGAACTGGTTTTGAAACGCTTATAATTAATTAGTGTTTTGGGCGAATATCAGTATTTCGACGACTAAACCGGAATCCAACATTCGCAATCTTAATGTAAGCAACAAATGAACAGTCATAAGATTCCAAAAGTAATTTTTGGAATTTCATTGAAGAAGACTTACTAGGTGGCAATTTGCTTTTGAGCATGTCCATTGCGACAATATTGATCAACATGATCCAGCAGGGGCAGTCGAGGATGTCCTGCTCGTGCTTAACGAACACCACCGTCGACATACATTGGCACTCCAGCTTCCGTCGGTCAGGGTAGGCACGCTTCAACTCCTTCGACACGTTCTGCTGGAATTTCTTCATGTCGAATAACTGGCCAAAGAAATTAAGAAAAATTAATATTAAAAAATATTTGGGGCTACAAATAAGCAACATTTTCTTACACTGAGTGACCACTTTATTAGGTACATTTTCTTAGTATCGGTTGTTGGGTCGGTTAGAGTTCTATTCGAGAATTCTATTCGTTCAAGCGCTGCTGATCCCTAACTTTAACAATGAATTTGTTGGCCTATCCTTGGCTCGACGTTTGGGCATTGCACCAGTCTCGGTACAGACAAGCAACATGTAGCATTATTCAAATGCTGAAACCAACTGTTCTAGTATCAATTATAAATGGATAAATATCTTGTGACGTTTGAAATCGTAGAACGCTTTCGTATTTTCCATCTCGATTAAATTTCTTAAACTGTGGTACCATTTCTTCTGATTAAACATGATCAATACGTTACAATAGTTGTGCCTAAGAAATTGGTCACTCACTGTATAACGAAATTATGCATTCTGTAAATTCATGCCTTTCGTAAAATCATTCAAAATGTTCATATTAAAAAAATTCAGAAATACATGTATTCATATTTAATATAGTTCAAAATCTTTGTATTGGAAATAAAAGATATGGAGGCCTTGCAACACATTTTATTAGTGAAAAGATCCAATACATTTTCATAACTTGACAAATCCGGGAATAATATGGCAAAACCTGTTGGTGGATCTTTTGACTAATAAAAATGTATTGCAAGGTCTCCATATCTGGTATATTCATATTTGTTAATCTAGTAGATAATTAAGGGACACTAATTATTAAGCTTATAGAAGTCTGCAAGACATTCGAACTTTCCAAACGAATTCATTGTTTATACAGGGAACAAGACTATACAAGCATATATTTGCTTGTATGAATTAACTCAAGAAACAAAAGAGATATAAAAAATGTTAAAGTAAAATTCTGTAAAATGTCCTGAAAACTTGTTTAACTGTAAAATGTACAAGTTGTAGAACCCTGAGAGTCTAAGTTTTGAAATCGCTCGTTTTATTAGAAACAGCTATTTTTGAAAACACGCTTATTTAAAGATACAATCGTCTTCTATTAATCCTTTCCAGATAAGCTTATTTCTCTCTGTTAATGTTACTTTCTGAAATCTTAGCAGATCTTCACTGATATTTTAAAAATAAAAATATTAAATGTTGGTTCTTTTATCAATTGTAAATACTGAAATTCTTCGGAAGAGACAATAGACTAACCAAATGAAGATAGTCGAACGAGTCGAAAAATGAATTCTGATTTTTCTGAATCGACGGTGGGAAGAAGAGGAGCATTTCGTGGTCTCGGTTTGTGTTTCAACGACCTCGACCGAAGGATGTTGCTGGTTGCATTCTTTGCTGTTTCCCATGACAAAAGTCTCGCTTGAGAACAGTCATTAAAGAAATTGTAAGAAAAGCGTCTTCCTCTGCAGTAGCGAAAGGGTTGGAAAAAAGGCAGGGACGATATGACTTTGCTCCGGGAATTCGAGTGAATCAGAGATGAGAAAAAAAAAAGAAAGAAAAAAACTTTTTACGGGGGAAGGAGGTGGGGAAGAGCAAGGTCGTTCTTTGGTGTGGGTGGAGAAAAATGATGAAAGAGCGACTATTTATATAGAGAATATGCTGGGGTTTCCCCCGAAGCGCTTTTTGCTTTATCGGTAGACACATTAGAAACTATTTACATTTCTAGACATTTTTCGTGTTAGATTTTTAGATACAGAATGAACCATTTAGCAGTGAATTTTATTGCTAATTTTATAATGGTGTAACGTGAATATTTTATTGTTAAATCATTTTGAGATTTGTTACTATCTGAAGTAAAAAATCTCAGTTAACTTCGTGAAGAAATTATTTCATTAGGATAAAAAACGAGTACCATTTCCATTTGCTACAGCAGTTATCAAAATCAAAAGTGGAATCATTTGTGAATAAAGACGAACACCGTGGAAATGTAGTTTTGACGAATTCCATCTTCATTTTACAAAAGTGGCAAAATAAAGAATCTTTCAAATTTTGGTTGTTGATTTTATTCAGGTGACTTTTGATATGATCTTACACTTAAGATGGGCAGCAAATTTAACCAATCGATATAAATAAAAGGAAAAGGAAAATAAAGAAAAAATTTTAAACGTAGAAAAGGCTTTTTGGTGATTTTTCTTTTGTATTTCAAGCATAGGATGATATTCCTATATACTAATATGATTTCAAAAATCATTTAATTCTCTTTCAACGTCCAATTCTACTTTTAATTTTCCTATTGAAACCTCGTCACAGTTATTCTGTTATCCAACATTTATATATTTTTCGTTTGTCGTACCTATACAGCGATTAAATTTATCATCACTAGCTTCTGAATCTGAAATATACGTTAATAGAATGCTTTTACATGAAAAGATTTCCTTGTCACTTCCTATTCAAATACATCCATTTGGGGAAAAAGTTTCGACGAACGCTTTGCCAATGACGTCTTCCTTATGAAATCATGACTTCATTATAGGTCGAACGTCCGTGGCATTTGCGGTTTCTTTAGCGCTTAATCTTATCCTTACATTTGCCAGCAATTAGAAAAGGAGAAAGACAGGGGGGGGGGGAGAAACCCTGAATGTACATGAAATGTTTTCACGCAGTGGAAAAGACTAATGTCTGGAATATACTACTTTTTTGCCTAAGGATAACTGCTAGTTGTGATCGCGTAATTATAATAAGTAGAGAAGATCGATAAGGTCCATTGAAAGACTGGCGTTTGGTAAAAGAGACATCATCAAAGTTCACGGACACGTTCGAGCAAGGGAGGGGGAAAACCACAAAAAATGACCAGGTGGCGACATAATGGAGACAATATAGTGGACGAAATAATTATGAACAAAATTTGAACTTCTCTTATCTAAATTCGCTTTCGGAAGAAAATAGAGATAATCGTCACATGGGAAATTTCCCGCTGAGTTGATAAAAGGCCTTATTTTGTATTCCATATACAGTAGTTGTCGAACTTCGATATTTCAGCAATGGTAAGTTCTTCCGCGATGATTTTGATTATCTGTTTAAAATCTGTCCAACGTAAGTTGGACTGGGCGTTTCCAGATAAATTTCCGACTTCATTGTTAGACATCGTTGCAAAATAAAATTAACAGTGTCTAACAATTGATATTGAAAATTTAGTTGAACAAGCCCACTCCAACTTTCATTGGACAAGCTAGAGTAATCTATTTATTCATCTGAGTAATCGAAAACACTGACTAGGCATTTATTATCGAGATACGTCAATTTAAATTTTAATTTTTTTATGTTCACAAGTTATTTTCCGTTACAGCAATTATTATTATTGGTTTGACAAATTACGACGTATTATTAATTTATGTAATCGGCAGATTAGGTATCAAGTTATCTTTTTGTATACATATAGACTCTGACAAAAAACAAAATCGATGTACCCAATAAAATAAACCGAGCGTAACGAAACTTCATATGCAAATATATTTTGCTGTGTATACAATTGATCAATATTTCCCAGAAGTGTCTGAAAACGGTCCGGATAGTGCAGGACCCCACTCCTGCTATTCACACACTGAATGGCCCGACAGCAGAGAGTTATGGCCTGGGGAGCCATTTCGTTTGATAGCCGGACCGTTTGGTAGTTCTCCGTGGCACACTCACTGTTGTAGTAAGCTGAAGACATCCTACGGCTCGTTGCGCTGCCCTTTTTTTTGCGGCACCTGGGACTTACTTTTCAACAAGATAACGCCCGGCTACACAAGGAACGACTCTGCGTGGATGTCGACATAACATTTCGTCCAGCCTGTTCGCCAGAACTCTTTCCAATTGAACACATTTGGGATATGAAAAAGTGTCGCCTGCGATCAATCCAGAATGCCAACGATTTAGTCTGTTAATTGGACGTGGCAAGATATCCACAAGAGCACCATCAGGCAACTTTATGAATGTATGCCACGATGGATAACAGCTTGCGTTTCAGGCTAGAGGTAGACCAACGCCATACAGATTTGCTTACTTTCTGTAATGCTTTCTGTAACGCATTCCAATTGTTTAGGAAATTTGAACATTTTTTTAATACAGGATGTTTACTTTGAAATGATCCATCCAAATAGCTACAAATCTATTAAAATTGTCAACAAACAGTTAAAGCGAGGACGCGCAATTTTATGCTCACGTCAAATTTGATCTTTGGCCTCTTTAAGGGGTCAAATCATATCGTAACCTTTTAACCGTGTAAGATACAACAAACGTGGCAATGGAAAATTTGTAAAATACACCATGTTTACCCCTAAATCACCATTTTTACATAACCCATTTCTTTATTTCACAAGAAAATTACAGAAAATGTTCAATTTGGTGACCATCTAAAGCAATATATAATTGAAATCGTAATACCTGGTTTTCATATATATTAGTAAATATTGTTTGAAAAATGTTTGAATTTCAAACAACTTTCGTATTGAATTCGGGTTCTACTCATTCAAGTCTCTGGAAGGAGTTTGACACACATCATCCTTCATATAATCCAAAAAATAAAAAGAAATCCATGGGAGTCAAATCAGGTGATCTTAGGAGCCACCAAACATGACCAAATTTGTCCTATCCAATTTGTTCCAAAAGCACTCCTCAAGAGTTGTGACACTTCAGTAGTTCTGTGGGGTGGTCCCCCATCTTGCTGGAACCATACTTGACGAAGTTCAGCCAAAGACAAACTTCTGAACAATCACAAACCACATTATGAATAAAATATTGGACTATTATTAAGGTTAGCATGTCGTGCACCAGTCAATGTACTCGTGTAAAAAAACTGGACCAATTACTGTCGAATTATATATCGCGCACCAGACGTTGACCAGAATTGACCATCTACATTGATGGTTTGTTTCCCTTTTAAAGTGTGGATTGGTTTGTGATCAGAAATGTAAATTATGGTTATTTTATAATACCATCTTGAGTGAACATAGACTCATCGCTCCAGAGAATGCACTTATTGAATTGTCTCTTGACGTCTAGCTTTTAGCAAGGCATAAAGTTACAAAAGTCCATCTTCAACAGGGGTTAGATGGTATGGACGATATTTATGTTTGTGAAGTATTTTCCAAATATATTTCGGCATGATAACTCACATTCCGAAAACGCATTTCTAATACTTGCATGAGGATATGCTTCAAAATAGGCGATCACATCGATGTCATTAATGGTTCTCTGTAATTACCTTCTGGGATGACATTGATGTACACACCCTGTTCTTCGTAATCTGTTTATTACTCTTGAAATTATGCAATCTGTGACATTAGATTGAGGAAAGTTAGTGCAATATTCGCGTGCAGCAGCATGATAGTTTCTGTTGTATTACCATATGTTACAATCATTTCCAACATTTCTGCATTACTATAGGCAAACATTTTGGCCATTTCTATCCGTCTAATGTGCGTGCATTACTACATTTGATTATGCATTACTGTTTTATTCTTAAATGTTACTAGAAATAACAGCGGAACTATCCACTTGGAAGAAGGGTAAGGGAAAAATCATATGTGGTAGAACACTTCAATAAACTATCTTAAAAGCTATATTTTTCTAATTTTCTTGTGAAATAAGTTATGTAAAGAAATTTTCTTAAAGAAATAATTATGTAATAATAGCGATTTAGGGGTAAATATGGTGTGTTCTACAAATTTTACATTGCCATTTTTATTGTATTTTACACATTATGATTTGACCCATTAATAAGGTCAAAGGTCAAATTTGACATGAGCATCCGACTGCGCATCCTCACTTTTCTATAGCATTGTATTAACAGATTGTTGACAATTTTAATAGATTTGTAGATATTTGGGCGGATCATTTCAAAGTAATTACCTTTTATGTGATTGAGCTGATTTGTGGCTTTATGGAAGTTCACAGCTTCGCACTTCAATGTCCGCGATAGCTCAATTGGTAATCGCGGTGTCAGATATAGGCATAGTCTCTGGTTCGAATCTAAGTTGCGAAATTTTTCCTTCCATGTATTGCGAAAATAATCTACTTTGTAATTATGATGTTTGAAGACCTTCTTCAGTTTAATTATTATCTTCTCTTTGAGATGCAGTTATATTAATATAAAGCATGTTCAAATGAAAGTGATTCGGGCTGTAGCGCGCGAGCACGTGAGTGTGCAGACACGAGTCAAACGGGTGAATGTTGACGTATCGTCTGCTTGTTCTGATAAGCACTGCTGTGGTAAGTTACGTTAGGCTTATGCTCGTATTTCGTTTGTGTTACAATAGACCCTCCTATTAAATTTCCGTCCAAAACTGACCAGCGAGCGGTGATAGTGTTTCTGACAGCTGAGGACATTCCACCAGTTGACATTCCTGCTCAGATATTGAATGTTTATGGAGAAGCATGTGTCTCGAAAGAAACCGTGGTGCGATGGGCCAAAATGTTCCATGATGGTCGCGTGGAAACGGCTGATAAACCAAGTCCGGGCCAAGCAAGCGTGGGCATCACCGATCAATTGAAGACAGACATGGATAAGTCAATTCGTGAGGACAGGCGGATATGCATACGGTCACTTGCGAAGGATCACAACGTCAGTATTGGTTCCGCATATGCTGTAGTGAAAAGCCTGGAATATGGCAAGGTCTGCTGTCAGTGGGTACTCCGAATACTCACGGAAGAGCACAAAGGGCTGCGTTTCGGCTACTGTTTGGATCATCTGGAACGTTACAGTCGTGAGGGGGAAGCGTTTTTGTAGAAGATTATCGCGGTAGATGAGACCTGGTGCCATTATTGGGAACCCTCCGGGAACGTGTCCACAATGCAGTGGAAGCATCCATCGTCACCACGGCCTAAAATTCAGGTCGCAAAGTTCGGCCAGGAAGGTTGTGTTTCTTTGATTTCGACGGTCCACTGCTTTTGGAGTTTATGGAACCCAAATCCCGTATTAAAGCTATCGCATATACAAAGACACTGCAGAACTTGCGTCAAGCTGTGAAAAACAAGCGTCCTGGTAAGCTCAGTGATAGGATGATCCTCCTCCAGGACAATGCTAGGCCACATGTTGCGAGACTGGTGCAGGAAGCAATAACCAAAATGCGGTGGCAAGTTCTGCCACACCCTCCTTATAGCCCGGACCTCTCACCATGTGATTTTCATGTGTTTGGTCCTTTAAAGAAGGCACTGAAAGGTCGACGATTCGCCAATGATGAGGAGGTTAAGGACGCTAATCGGGCATGGTTCAGAGAGCAGCAGAAAACAGACTTTTTTGCGGACGGTATTAGCCGATTGATGCCCCAGTGGGAGTCCTATATTGCGGCAGGTGGAGATTTTTTTTACGACTGCGCGTCTATAATAGTGACTATAATATGTTCTTCTTTCATATAAACAAAGGTAAATATCAGGTTGTTGCAAAAGTTTCTTCCGGTTCTAGAACCCGTGCCCAAGAAGGGCTCATTTTCCGAGAGAGGTGTTCATATTTTTTCAAACAAATTTTTGCATTCGGTTTCTGAATATCTTTGCTATATTACATCCAAGAATCAACTTTTTGACTACACATCTGTGAGTGCCATCAACGGTCTGAAATGTACCTTTCACGCGAGCATATTCGAGCAATAATCTTCTACGATTATTCTGGAAAGATCAGTGCTGCGCAATGTCACCGAAACATGTGCCAACGTTTAGGTGATGGCACTGTTATATTACGTACAATAGAAGAATGGTATCGCCAGTTCAGACACGGAGATAGCACTCTTCAAAATGCACCTCACTGGTCGGCCAATCATGATTTCAGATGGTGATTTACGCCAAGCAATTGATGAAGATCACAATGTAACAACGAGGGAACTCGCAAACAGTTCAAGGTTCACTTTTCAACCTTTGCCCGGCATCTGCATGAGCTGAATCTGGATTTTTGTGTTGGAATAAAAATCCGGAAAAAACTTTTGCAACAACCTGATATTAATACTTTCATATAATCCGTCTCAGTCCCCTTTGAATCACTTTCATTTGAACATGCCTTATATTTATCGTCTTTAAATCTCGTGCTCTTCCCTCTATTTCCAAAATTTAATTTTTATTTAACACTGATTTGAAATAAGACACTTTATTGATAGAACTGAAAGAAATCATTATATTTCGTAAGTAATTCAAGTTTGTTCAAGGATTATTTTTCAGTTGAATTTAATTACAGCTAATTTCCCATAAAGTTTTAGTTAAAAGAGTTTTCAAAATTGGCTAGATACATGAGCTTTTAGGTACATAACTAAAATAAATACCGTTTTATTAAATCAACTGCAATAGCTATTCTTCCTGTTTTACCAAATGTCTTAACACAAAATACCTCATCATTTTAATTAACCTTTATATTTGAACTCCCTGATGTTTAACGAGTGACTATGTAACTCTACAAGTGTTTGCATTCCACTGAGAATAGCAAAAATGACCATTTGGCAGGCAAGAGCTTATTCGACCTTCTTTTTTTATTTTCAATTTGGATGTTTGTTCTGATGAAGTAGGGTCATGTTGTGGGAGGGAGAAGCTGAGGGGGTTTTAGATGAAGGGATGTGAGTGGGGAAAGGTCTTTATACCTTGACGGGTTTCTCCATTTCCAGGGCCCCGTTGGGTAGCTTGAGTGCTTCCGGGGAGATGCTGTTCTCGTCAGAGCCCATGGCGTCCTTGACGTAGACGTTGCACTTACTCACCCGCTTGACGAGGATGTTGCCGGCGTTGTCCATTTTGATTTTCACACCCTATCAGAAACGAAACCAAAAATGGAAAAACGGGCGTAAAAAGTAAAAACGATACCTCCCTTCTTAGTATCCCAAAATATTAACAAAGTAGAAAAATGAATCCTCGCTGGCTTATTAGCTTTTTTTTTTTAGATTCGTATCCTCAAGATAAACAATATATAGAAAGGACAAATTCACATTATTTGCCATTTCCACATTTCTTATCAAGAAAATCTTTTTTACAAAATAAAAAGAAAGTTTTTCTCTTAATTACAAACTTATCACGCACAATTTTTTAATTTTTTTTATTAGTAAACATCATTGGTTTTTTAAATAAAGCTTCTCAACGTGATGCGTTCATGTTGTCATAAGTTAGAAATTTAAAAACTTCAATTTTAAATTTACTACGTTTTCATTCACACATGAAAGCCTGAAATAATAAGCTATATTTTAAAACATTTTTATGGCTTAAGACAAGTAGTGAGAATTTTAAATCATTTTTTTTACTAGTAAAATATACTTTTAAAAAGCATGAAATCGTTTAAATCTGAATCTTAATAGAACAGAAACTGTATGCCTGGACAATTCTGAAAATATTACTTTAACTAAATGGTCACGGGAGAGCATTGAACTCGAGACAACAACACAATTAAAAAAACTATATCGAACTTAAAGAAGAAGAAAAAAAAAAGGCCTTAACCGGAAAGCTGAACGTTCGAATACTCCAGCGTAACACTTTCACTGGAAAACAGAGAATAAGATTAATAAGTTATTCATTATTTTCTCCCCGTACCGGCAATACATAACTACATCTTTAGAATCAGTTCTTCAACTCGTTCTCAAATGTAAATTTCATATCCGAGAATAATAAAAGAAGCATTTAAGGATTTCAAGATTTTAAATAACTTTAATTTTATGCAATAATTATAAGCTCAATTTTATTAATAATATCTGTTTGAACTTTGGATTTAGTGAATTGTGCTCAAGCGCTCCAAACCACGCATTTTTCATAGAAATTTTTCTGAAACATAGTAGCTCACTAAATAAGGAAATATTTCGGGAAAAGTTAAGTTTAAATAATAAAAATGCAATATCTTTAAAAAATATCTATTTTCCCGTGCCGTTTAAAAAAAACTCTCTTCAAGTCTCCCTTATGTAATGAATTGCTGCCTAGAAAGAAAAAAGAAACAACCACAACAAATTCACAAGTAATAGCGTTAGGAAAAATAATTTCCATTTCCTGCATGGCGGCAATAATATTTTTTTTAAGTAGAGCCTAAAAATGATTTTAATTTCTGTCGTTAAAAATGATTTTGGAAACGGAAATGAGGACGACGAGTAAATTCGGCAAATATGGGATGCAGATGATGGAATCAAGCAAGGTGTTGCCATCGATAGGGGAAGAAACGATCAGCTGTATACGTTAGGCACGTGCGTGAGTGTCGCGCGTGAGCTAGCCTCCACCCAATAGGAAAGAAAAAAAGAGGCCCTATGAAAAGAATGGAAGGAGCGAAGTATTTAGGGAAGAGGAATTAACTGCGATGATTAGTATCAATCTGGAGCGAGATTGGTTTTTATACGGTGGAAGAGAAACATTTTAAGTTCAATGACCCACATTTCTTTCATTCGATAGTTTAAACGGCTTCTTACGAATACAGATTAGCGATTTGTGTTTGATAGGTTTTAAAGCATATGAAATTTCGTTATCCATATTTGACAGAGGATATTTGATTCACTATTTATTTCCTCAATGTTAAAGAATACCTACCGAAGATTACTAGCACGACTGTTTTGTAGCTGCATTTCCACCAGTTTCTCATTAGTGCTTCCTTAAACTCTTTTCTTAATAGATTTTGATTTCTACTTATGCCATAAATTGGTCAAATGATACATTCAATCAACCATAACTCAAATTTTCAATCGTCAATGAATGGAATTTTCTCTGAGTTGGAATACTCAGGTTACACTCGAATAAGCATAAATATGAGGCGTTGAGCGCAAAGGTGGCCCAAGCCGAAAAAAATATGTTCTGAGAAAATCCACAGAATTCTTCCCTATTACGTATGCAAAATGGAATTTAGCGACCTCTGTTGGTACGCACACCAAACTATGGATGGGCGACAATGGCACTGTAAAAAGCAATCTATCAGCAATCTATCAGCAAGTTATTTCCACATGTTACTCTTTTTCAACATTATTGTTGGTTGGGCCACTATTGCGCTCAACGCCTCATATAATGTTGCTTTTTAAAGATTGGCTCTTCCAAAAATACTGCGTTCATTATAAGACGTGCTTCACATAAATGAAATCAGAATTTGCTTTGTTGTATAGTTTCAAAGTGCTGATAGATCAGCTCCATTCCACATTTTGCATTCCGTATAATGTTACAAACATAACATTTTCAACTGCAACTCCAATAAAGTACTTGAGTTCAGAACACAACCAGTTTACCATATTTGACGGCATATAAGATCGATCCTCCGTTTATTGCTGAAAAAATTGTTCAAAAAAAAGTGCAGGAATCCTGTATGTGAAGTTGAATTATAATTATTTGGTGAGTTGTAGGTTTTTCTGCTCTAGTGTAGCAACATATTTCATAAATAATAAATACTTAATTACGAGGGGCGATTGATAAATAAGGTCTCCATGGCTGTAACGTTTTTATTTGTTAACCGATTTTCAAAATTCTTTTTGTATCTTATACTCACATTTGTCCTCTGTATAATGCACTATTCACTTTTCGACATAGTCCCCATCCCTTTCCACGCATTGCGCCAACGCGTGACTAGTTGGGTGAACCCGTCGGAGAGGAATTCCGGAGTTGTTGTCGACACCAGGATTGAATGGCAGCTTTGGACCTTCTTCTGGAGTACGATAACGTCCGCCCGCACACGAGTCACCACACACCAGAGGCGTTGCAGCGCCTACAGTTCAAAGATGAAAAATTGCAGTTTTAAAATGAAAGACTTTCCACATTGCGACTTTCACCACTTCCCAAAGAAGAAAGAGCCCCTTAAGGGACATGAGTTGGTTCTGACGGCGAGATAAACGCTGCCATTCAATCCTGGTGTCACAACAACTCCGGAATTCCTCTCCGACGGGTTCACGCGTTGGCGCAATGCGTGGAAAGGAATGGGGACTATGTCGAAAAGTGAATAGTGATTTACATAGAGGACAAATGTGAGTATAAGATACAAAAAGAATTTTGAAAATCGGTTAACAAATAAAAAAGTTACAGCCATAGAGACCTTATTTATCAATCGCCCCTCGTACATTAAAATTTAATACCGTGTTAATTTTCAGTTACATTAAAATTAGGGGTCTTATAAGTTATGACATTATTATGACATCACGAATAACCGCCTTTAGCGGCACGGACAGCAGCTAGATGGCGTGGGAGTGAGTTAACAAGATTTTGGTAGGTTTCTACTGGTAGCTGTTGCCATGCAGGCTGTAAAGCATCCGATAGCTGCTGAAGGGTAGGCGGTGGTTGTTCCATAGCACGCACATGACGATCGAGGTGATTCCAAAGGTTCTCGATTGGGTTGAGGTCTGAAGAATTAGGGGGTCAGGGTAGTATTTGGAACTCTTGGTCGTATTCCTCAAACCACTCCCAAACAATTGCAGCCGTATGACACATCGTATTGTCTTGCTGTAATGTGCCATCCCCCTCTGGAAGACAGTCGCCATGTATGGGTGTACTTGATCTGCAATTATGGATAAATAACCGAATCGGCTGAGAGTACCTTCCACTGTTATCAGTGGGTCCAGACAATGTCATGAGAACACTTCCGACACCATAACGCTGGCGCCACCCGCCTGGATTCGTCCAACAATAGTTGCAGGATGTTTGTTCTCGGATTTTCTTGCCTCACCCACCAATGGCCGTCACTTCTGTGGAGCAGAAATCGTGACTCATCGGAGAAGGGTCTTTCAGTCAGAAGTGGTCCAGTTTCTGTACTGTTGGGCAAATTGAAGCCGTTTTTGGCGATGAACCTTCGTCAGCATGGGTGCGGTGACCATCCGTCTGCTGCGGAGGCCCATGTCTGGGTCCTCTGTACTGTAGTTTTAGAAACATGTCTGGTAGTACCTTCGTTGATTTGAGCAGTAAGTTGGTCCACTGTAGCTCTTCGGTTGGCTTTCACACACCTTAGCAACCGATGTTCACCTCTCTCATCAATGACACGTGGTGCTCCACAGTTCCCATACCGTTTATTCTGAACGGTCCCATTTTCCCAGTCGTGGTACACTTTAACTACAGCATCACGAGAACAGTTCATAGGCTGCGCGGTTTCCGAAATACTGCCAACTTGGCCCGAAAGCCGATTATCATCACCTTTTTCAGATCTAATAAATCACGTTTCTTACCCATTGCAGCAATGAGTGATATGTTTTTAACATAGTGGAAACCTACCTTATATAGTCACCTAACCAATTCTCAACACGTGACATAGTTCCTCGGCTGGGCAACCCCCGAAGACAAACGTAGGGAGTGGTCATAATAATGTGAATCGAATCTGTATGCCCAGAGGTCTATCATCAAATAGAGTACAAAAATACTGCAGACCAATTCGCAGTCATTTGGAACATGATTGACCTACTTTCCTGAAAGCCACTGCAAAACTACCAAAAAAACTTGATTTTGAGTTGAATTCTCTTCTCTTTCTGAGAACTGAAGATCAGCACAAGATAAAGCAACTATCAAGGAGAACAGCACTCTTGTGCGCTTTTTTTGCATGCAAAACTACCAAAAACTTGATTTTCAGTTGAAGAACGTAGGCTATGCACGAGGGGAGTTCAATAAGTAATGCAACACATTTTTTTCTGAAAAAGGGGGTTGTTTTATTCAGCATTCAAATACACCATGTTATTTCCCAATCTTTTAGCTACACAACACTATTTTTCAACGTAATCTCCATTCAATGCTACGGCTTTACGCCACCTTGAAGTGAGGGCCTGTATACCTGCACGGTACCATTCCACTGGTTGATGTCTGAGCCAACGTCGTGCTGCATCAATAACTGCTTCATCATCCGCTTAGTGCGTCCCACGATTGCGTTCTTCATTGGGCCAAACAGATGAAAATCCGACGGTGCGAGATCGGGGCTGTAGGGTGGATGAGGAAGAACAGTCCAATGAATTTTCGTCAGAGCTGGGCACGGCCGGCCAGCTCGCGGGAGATCAGACAGTTTGGCTTGACCTTGCGGCGATGATGGCACACGCTTTGCTCACCGACTCACCGTGCTTTTGTCCACTGCCAGATCGCCGTAGACATTCTGCAAGCGCCTATGAATATCTGAGATGCCCTGGTTTTCCGCCAAAAGAAACTCACTCACTGCCCGTTGTTTGGAACGCACCTCCATTGTAGACGCCATCTTAACAGCTCACTATAGCGCTGTCACCTATCGGACGTCAATGAAACTGTACGAGACGAAGCGGAAATGTTTGAAAATGTTCCACAAGAAATGTCCAGTTTTTTCAACCAAAATTGGCCGAGAAAAAAAATGTGTTGCATTACTTATTGAAATCCCCTCGTACATAAACATCTCTTTGTTTTAACGATTGCTACGTAATACGATATTTAAGATGAATTGTTAAAATATTCTTGACAGGTAGGATTACATATACAGGATGTTTTTGAATTGAGTACAGATTTTTTAGGAGATGATAGAAGAGATCCTTAGAAGTATTTTTTGTCATATGAACATGGGGTCCCCGCAGCTC
>JAHWFO010036886.1:2522007-2711258 GCA_023313115.1 Rhysida immarginata
TGTATGGATTTTCAGTGCATAGGCTTTCTTTTTAGGAGGTGTTGGTTAGTTACGCCCAACGCCACCTAAAAAACAAGGCCTAGTGACTGCGTCACCAAACGAGGGCTGACAATGCAACCTTATTGTTTACAACAAACGAAAAAACACTGATTACAACAATGTATTACTTTTCATCGCAGAGGCCTTCTCTCTCGGTGGTTACGCCTGGCCTGTCCTGTAGTTGGCCTCGGGTAAAAATGTATGACGTTTTCGTGCACAGGCCTTCTTTCTAGAAGATGTTGGCTGGGACCCGTTATTTCGTTGGCCCAACAACTCCTAGAAATAAAGACTGCGCACTGAAACGTCACGTATTGTTACATGATCATAAGAAGTCATAATTTAGGGCGTATTATTGTGAGAAATACGATTAGCAATAACTTCTTATGAACATGTAACAATGTAGGACGTTTCAGTTCGCAGGCTTTCTTTCTAGGAGGTGTTGGTTGGCCCCGGAATTGATTGGATGACTTTTATCATTATTGACACACCTATAGCAATTCATTTTAACAACTAGTTCATTCCCGTTTAGAAAAATAACTTACTTTGAACTTCCCATCCACCCGCGACGAAATTATTACTCCAATAAGTTTGCGCATTCAAATGATTGCAAGATGTTTACAAATGACTGCAGCGGTTTCGTGAATTTATTGCAACTATTCTATTTGCATTGCAGTGATAAAGAATGACAGGTAAAAACCAAGCATTTCTTGAAGTATTCTTTGATTTGCTAAGCATCTCAAAATTCAAAGTTTATAGCCCGTCATTTTTCTTTGCGGAAGAACCTATGTTAGGGTACATATTATCTGGAGATGCTTGAGAATTGGTTCATGTCGCTGCAAACAGAATATCTGATACGAGGAGATATCATAAAGTAAAGCCATTTATTTTTTTCCAGGAAAATTGCAAAACATACAAAAGTACATTTCTACATAGGCACCTTGACGATTTAGGCATTTATCCCAATGCTGCATCGGTTTCAGAATATCCCGCTCACAGAACTCCGTCAGCTGTGAATACAGCCAATGGCACACGACAGATTTGAGTTCTTGGTCAGTCTCAAACCTCTGAGCACCCGGAAATCTCCCCGTGGGATCAAAGAAGTGGTAGTGCGAGGGCGCTAAGTCCGGACTGTAGGCTGGGCGGTCCAGAACCTCCCAACTGAAACGGACCAGTTTTGCTTTGACGACATTGGCCATATGCGGGCGTGCATTGTCATGAAGAAGTTGAACATCGTTTCCTATCTCTGGTCCCTTATCCCGAAAAGCACGCCGCAGTTTCACAATAGATAGCGGCGTTGACGCTTGACCCACGAGGCAGGAACTCTGCGAGTAGGATGCCTTGCATATCCCAAAATACTTTAAGCATAATCTTCCGAGCTGAAGGAGAAACTTTGAATTTTTTGCGAACCGGAGAATGTTGGATATTTCCATACATTGCTTGCAGTTTTAGCCTCAAGTGTGAAGTACAAGACCCAGGACTCATCTCCTGTGACAATGCCATTCAGAAACGCATTTTCCCCCTAGTTATACCGCTGCAGATGTTGCAGTCTACACGCCATTCTGTTGCCGGTCTGTTTTGGTGTCAGACTTTTTGCAATCCAATGCGAACAGACTTTACTGTATCCAAGCTTCTCCTGCACCATATCCCATGCAGATCCATAGGATATGTGAAACGTTTCACTCACTTCTTTCAAGGAAATGCGATGGTTTTTGTCTGATTGTGCTGTTAATGTCCTCGAAAATGGCTGCTTTTGTAGCTGACCCAGGCCGCCCAGAACGCTGTTTATCCACAAGGCTGACTCTTCCATCCCGAAACATTTTACACTATTTGCAAACACTGGAATAGTTCAAACAGTCGGCACCGCAAACTTCCACCATTTCCCCATGAATTCTTCTTACCTTTGCGCAAAGAACCTTATAACAGCTCGCTGTTCTTCAAACTGTAGACGATATGATAGTGGCGGCCACTTGTAAAACGACCGGTACAGTGCGCGTTGGCAGGAAAAATTCTTGTTATGCAATGTCTGTCCACGTACTCAACTTTCTTTATGGCTATGTTGACTTTTATCGTTTAAATAAGTGGAAATACTCTATGATATCCCCTCGTTCGGACTTTATCCTTCAACAGGATTGTCTTGGCCACATTTTCACCGCCACGTTCGTGATTTCTTGAATTCCACCCTGCGATTTTGTCAAACCTTTTGTCAAATCATTTGTAAAAGTCCTGTATTTCATAAAGTTATGATTGTTTTTTCAAACACGTTTAAAAGACCCAGAGTGTTGAGAATTTTTTCATAACTAGCCAAGATCAGAGGTTCAAAGTTAGTATCATGAATGATGCAAATTGCCAATACGTACAACAAAAATTGGACGCTAGAGTGGCAAGACCTTGAAAATTATTTTTATTATTATTATTATTATTATTATTTTTATTATTATTATTATTATTATTATTATTATTATTTTGCTTTGACAAAGGGTATTCTCTATTCGAAACGTCAGCTGTTTTCAGGGTCTTATCACTGTGTCTAATTTTGGTTTATTGCAGGATTTTTGTATCTCGTCCTTTTCTTCTACATACATCAATACATACAATACATAGGTTCAAACTCTTTCCCTGATATGGAGTAACAAATTTAGCGTTGCTACGATGCTGTCCATAATAATAATCAATCCGTTACTGTATAAAAAGTGCTTTAAAAATCCGTCTCTTGAATATTTTATATCTAACTATGATTCAAACTAGTTTTAGCGTTAGAAAATTTCTCCTGTTATTCAAAATTCTCGGATAAAAGAGGTGCTAATTCTCGGATAAAAGAGGCGCTAATAGGCAACCTAGGAGAAATGAACGCAATGAACGAATTGAACGGGAGAAAAGAACAAATAGAGAACAAAATAATAAAAATTTAAATTTTGCTAATAAATCTTTCGCGGTTATAAACATAAGCTCACTTATGGATTAAAAGCAATTTCTCTAATTTCTTTAACTAGAGTTATGAAAATAGTATATTATAATAAAGAATTTGTATATGCAATATGAAAGTTTATTTGTCTTTTCAATTAAATTAACGCAGTACGTTCTTCACATAATTTCCTGAATATTAAAAAAGGCATTTGTTTATTGTACATTGAAAATATTTGCCCTCGATGATAACAAAAGCATATAGCATGTGCAAAATGAAAAGTCCTCTTGACTTTCTTTTGAATCCTTCTCTCAATGATGCTGAATCTCCAAATTGGATGCAACTTCAGCAATAACCCTGAAGCATTTGCTATTTTTTAAAACGAACGGTGAAAACTTAAATTCTTAAAAATGCCACAATATTTTTCCACTTCCTTTACTTGCTTATTCCGAAGCATTATAGAAGCATAAAAAACGTTTATATAACAAGGAAACTAGCTAAAGTGCAATTTCCATTATTAAAGAGAATATCCACTATTTGTTCAAACTAAGACAAAACCGTTAAAACAAACTTTCTGTATTATTTTTCTCTGTGGTTTTTTAATGTTTTCTTTAAACGAGGGGCAAGTGGCTCATTTTCCCCCCTCATCCACTAAGAACCCTTCAGAAAGTGGAAAAAAAAAGGGAGAGGGGTTACCTAAGATGGGGTAAACGAAGGAGGGGGGTATTTCCACCTCGTGAGGGCTTTGTCCTAATTGCGGCGACCCACTCGTTAAGGGGCCGTATCATAAGGGAGCGAGAAAAATTACAGTCAGGAAATTGAAGCCGCTGAGCAAAATCAACACCATTTAGACAGAAGAAAAATGAAGGTAAAAGCGAAGGAGGAGAAAAAAGAGAAAATAATTATAAATGTTAGCTAATTATATGCTGCGCTTTAAAGTAATGACTAGCATGTTTGCTTTTACTTCGCAAAGTATTCATTATATTGGCTTACTAATGTGTGTTTTTTTAAATAAATAAAAAAATATATGTTCCATATTATAAAAATGAACCATGATATATCACACATTCAAGCTTTGCTGTCTAAATTTCTTAATTAATCCTTATTAATGCATATAAGTCATGTTTACTGTAAAAAATGCCTTCACGTAAGTGCGGATAAAGAGCAAGTGCAACATAATTTGCTTAAAACTGAATACCAAAAAAATATTAACATTTCGTTAATACGCACTATCTTTTGAAAATCTGCACAGACATATAATATCCATTTTAACCTCAGAGAAATGTATCTCATTACATTGGGAGCGAGTCGTTTTCCCCATGTACAGGTCGCTCTTTAAATCCGTTAGTGAAGCGTGACGTATTTGACGAAGAGAGATGGAGCTTGCCATTGTCGAAGCAGACAATGGGGCTTGGCAAAAACGTTCCTTCGTTGAGGAGATTTTCCATCGCGTATCTGTTGTCGAAATAGGTCAGAAACTATTGGGGCATTGACCAGAAACACATAAGGAAGACTGAAAAGAAACAGGGAGGACGTGAGGGGAGTCGAGCAGAGTCAAACGAGAGAGTGCACATGGAATGCTGCCACAAACCCCAAGTGGTGGCATTACTCCTCCCTCCTATACCCTCTAAATTCCCCTCTCCCCCTCCCATTCTGTTTAGAGCCATCAGAGGGCTTTTAGTTTCATTATCTCCCATTTTATTTTGGGTTTTCAGTCTCTGTCTGCTTCCTCTGTCCCGCCTGTTTATCAACACGGATTGTGTAGACTTCAATAAAGCTCAAAGCACCGTTCTCCGAAAGTTACATAAATACTAAGTAATTGGATCTGATTTCAGGAGATTCTGGATCAAAATCGAAGAAGTGGAATTAATAATTAATGTTATCACATGGTATACTTCTGTAACTTACTGAAACTCACTGAAAATATCATGTCGGGGTAAACCTCTTTCTTCCCCCCAAAAAATAGAATAAATGGTAATGTTTTACTGTTATTTCCGATTTTTGTAGAACTGATTTGCAGAGAGCCACGTACTCAAATGGGCTATGCATTCGCATCCTACAGAACAAATCGATTTCTGGAAATTCATAAAAAGCGTCTATTTTATTTAAGAAATTGTTCAAAATATCAATTCTTAAAAAATGTACAATGTATCTTTGTACGTGCACTTTTTTGGTAAGAAAATGGAAGAAATCGGTAATATACGAATGGATTTCAATATACAATTTCTATAAGAAGCATACAAATATGCCATTCTGTGTGAGGGAATATGAAAAGAAAAATTTCAAAAATATATATGTTTAAGACAACATGAGACAAATAAAACTTTGCTTATGAACAAGCAGGCTACCTTGCAATAAAAACTTTCCCGTTTGATATTTTCTTATTGACGAGGGATCATTTTTTTATGATTTCTTATATTATTGTCCCCGTTTTGAACGGAATCACTCCCACATCCATTATGGTTTACTTTCAGTTAGAAATCTAAACCAGGCAGAATTAGACTGGACTTCTTTTCAACCATGTCAACAAGCTACACGCAGTCGAGTTAATTTCAAAGCACTTCAATTGAATAGAATTCTGAGTTTCTCATTCTATTTTCTCTTGCGACGGTTTCGAAGGATAATTTATGATGAGATTCTTAACATTCAGTGTAATTTCTTTCTCTCTCTCTTTCTCTCTCTTTTTCTCTTTCTTCTTTCTTGTCGTCCTGATTTCTTATTTCTTTTCGCCACGTCACTCGCCTCTGTATTTTCCCTGGTCCAGTTTTCCGCCCTCACTTAACCAAGCGCGCCTGCTTAGTCCCCACGTTGCTCAGACAGAGCAGGACACCTAGAGGGGAAGTCGAGATCTCTCTTCAATCCTTTAAGCCCATATCATTACAGTCATTGTTATTAACTACAGGATCTAGAAAGGGAAAGTTACGAGCAAGGAACACACCAATTAACGGTCTGCTTAGAGCGACGTGAATGTCGAACAACTTTTTAACCAATTATTTTCGCCCAATTTCACTGGTCAGGCCACTAGACACAAAAGAATGCTCTACTTTGAAAGTTGAAAGCGAGTATTTTGTTCATTGTTATTCGACATAAAAAAGTGTATTTGATTTTAAATTAAACCGTGCTGGTCTTTATGAGCAAAATTAAAAACATGCGATTTATCAAAAAGTATTTTTCTCATCCTTTGATCGTGACAGTTTTTATTAAAAACTCTTATTCAAAAGGTCTGGTCTGTGTGACAAAGAATTTTTCAAGATTATAAACATTATTGATTTGGAAACTGTGATGAGTCTCTTGGTTATCGATGATACAAAAGAGATAACACGATAAAAAGCGACACGTGAAAATTAAAACTTAAATTAAAACTTAAATTTTAAACACATATATGAAGTTTTTACTTGCACCTCTTTTGTATATATTCATATTTAAGTAATACGATGCGCTTAAAGCCATTATTTACTTTAGAAGTAATAAATTAACTGTTAGTGACTCCGGAGAAATTACTCCAACAATTTGATAGGTGTTTAATTTCATTTGAAATGTTTATTTAATTTTTATTGAAACTTTGATCTACTTATATTTTTATGCAACATAAAACTGTTAATTTTCTAAAAAATAAAAAAGTGAATTCAAAATTTATCTTAGTAGTAATTAAGTTGCTCATACTACAGTAGTCTAGTATTTTTGTTTTGTTTTTTAGTCTTGTATTGCTTGGAACAAAATGTAGACAAGCTCCGGATTAAGCAATACGATATTCTGTTGCAGTAAACAACTTAAGCTTTTCGATTTGTACCATCATAAACAGAGCCAATTCAAATTCAAATTGAATCCTTATATTCTTGTCTTTGATGAGTCATTGCTACTTCATTTGTTTTTTAAAATAGTGCACATCGAAACACGTCAGTTGTTTACTGTAATAAAATATCGTATTGCTTAATCAAAAGCTTGTCTGCATCTTAAGTATAGCAAAATATAAACTTATAGCGGAATATATACGTATTTTTTATAAATTATTTGAAAATATAAGTAATGTGAAATTGCATTTGAAAAGTTTAGATCTCAGAAATAATTTTTGTAAGTTTGCATCCCTATTGTACCTAATCCATATGTTTTTGTTTTTTTATACTTTTGTTATTACATAGGTTTTATTTATTTATTTATTTATTTATTTATTTATTTATTTGGATGGTTACTTATTGCATTTTACTGGCACTTTTTGCTTTTTAGGCTGAATCAGTCATCTGCCTCGACCCTCGTGAAAGACCCTCACTCCCGTATAGTGAACCCTCTTCTAGCCATTATACTCCCGGGGGTCACTCACTAAATTACACTGTCATTTAAATCTTGTCAGATAGTCGGGAGTCAAACCAAGCTTCACACATTGCGCGTTAACGCCCCTTAATTAGTCATTCCTTGAATTTTACCCAATTTTTAATTTATTTACTTATTTTATCTACGTGTTCAAGAAGGTTTTACAGCGATGTGTAATTTTTAGCTAATTCAACCATCAAAAGTCCTTATCATTTGTAATTTGTATATCATTTAAAATTTGTCAACCAATCGGAAACTAGCCCAAGCTTCGCAAGCTGCGGGTTAGTGCCTCCTGATTGGTCATTCCTTAATTCCCTTCTTTTTTTAAAATAGTATTTGCTTCCTCAGTTTGTTCAAATTGGCTCTGATGATGATGTAAATCGAAACGCATCAGCTTCATTAAATTTATACTTTTTTATTACTTAATCAAGGACTCCTTTATTTTTCTAATTTATGTAAGTTCTAGTCACAATTTAAAATCCAATGAAACAAACAATAAAGAAATACGAATTTAGATACTAGATAAAACAAATAAATCAATCATCCATTTATTTATATTCAATATTCTGTTTTGTTTGGATTCATTTTCCTATCAAGAAAAGAACTGAATGAGATCTAGACTCACGTGACCGATGTGTCGTTTAACTTCTTCCGTTTTCGCGTCTCTCATTGGATTATCAAAACCACAGAGACCGATTCTGGAAAAAAAGTAATCAAATCAAGTTCATACAATGCATTTTACCCCCATTTAAAAATAAAGTTCCCGCCTATGAGAGTTATTATAGAGTTTATGGCAACCACTGTCAAACATGCGACAACACTGCAATTCTCGAACAAACGTTTGAAACTGGACGCGTTTCACTCACTACTACATGGGGCATATGGAAAATAGTTGTGTATTGTCGTGTAATCAACACATTAGTCACTCACATTCAGCCAGTGATATTTACCGTCTTCCCCATCATTGGCAATGGACCATTTCTGTGTTCATTGTTTGCCATAAGTTTTTAATAAACAATGTTTCTGTTATAGTACGAATTTTTAATGTCCTCCGCCAACTTCGTGATGACTGAAGCACATCCAATGGGCTTTCAAACATGAACAAGGTTATTCAAAAAATGGAACAGATTTCAACTACTTATTTAAAAAAAAAAAAAAAAAAAAAAAAAAAAAAAATTCAAAAAACAGAAACGCATTCTGCTCATCACTGGAAGGTTTCAAGTTTAAAAAGCCCGCCTAGAAGTTCAATTTAATACCGCACAGCGGCACTGTTTCTTGCTTATAGAAAAACGAGACGCCACAACAAGTCACAATTTGCCCGTTGTTCAAGTACAACGTGAATTTCGCTATCAGTTCAGCAATCAGCCGCCTTGTTATAATCAAATTTCGTGAATTTCGTGAACTGCAGCGCACAAACAAACTTTCCATGTGGCGTTGGCATTTTCTTATAAAAAAAAAAAAGAAACTGAAAAAATGTGTGGCACTTCTAAGCTTTAAAATATTGAATTATCAAATGATTTGCAGATTGTGTTTCTGTTATTTTACAGTGTTTGAAATAAATATTTAAATATGCTCTTTCTTATTGAATAACCATGTATTTTGGAATTGCAGTGTTGTCGCAGGAAAAAAAGAATTCCATAATGATCCTCTATTATGGGATAAAGAGGCACTTCAGGACAGGTTGATTCATAATGAAATATAGACTACACACTGTGTTGCTCGAAATATTTGGCACGGTGGATAGTAGATGGCAGCAATATATAGACTGAAACTGGAAGAAACAGTATGTCACGTGCTCAGTTTACACGAATCTTCGCGTAAAGGAGACCTGAGAGGGGTTCGATTCCTGTAAGCTTATAAGGAATGCACACAGCCAGCAGAAATCTTTCAGCGTATAGAAAAAGTTTACAGTAACGCTGTTTGAAATGCAGGACAGTATTTAAATTGCGTATGCACTTACGATAAGAGCGGACTTTCGTTGCTGGAATGACTGAAACAGGGTGATTAATGCAGCATGACACAGGCGCTCTGCAAAGGCATCAATAGTTGACGCTAGGAAAGTTGTCCCATGGCATTATCCTGCTGATGACGATAATACCAAACTCGAAACTGCGAACATTCTGATTCGGCTGGGAGGTCCTTGCCCAACCTGCATGCAGTCCAGCACTGCACGCACCATAAAATCTCTGTGTGTGATTTTTCCAACTTCGGTCAGTTGAAAAAGGCGTTAAAAGGATGACATTTCATTTCCGTTCAGGAAGTCCATGCTGTCGTGGGAGAAATGATTCCAGCTCCAATCCACGAGCTTCTTTGCGGAAAATATACAGAAACTTTCGATCGTTAGGACCGCTGCTAAGCACAAACATTTGACCACAGCTGAAAGTCTGTCGAAAGTGTACTGCTCTTGCCAATGAACTCATGGTTTGTCTATGTTTCATTGGAACAATCCTTATAAAAGCATCTGATACAAACCCAATTCAAGCAAAATAATAGAGCCAATGCCAAATAAATAATCGCGCTAAGAGGTTGTCTACATCGCATTTTACATTTATTCACAGTGTAAATTACTGCTGACGACTATTGTAAATAACTTTTGATAATAATGCCCTGTTCAATCGCGTCCTTGACGCTGCTTGTTGTTATCTCATTGAGCTTAAACAGATTGACATCGTCATTCTTTTTTCAATTTTATTCAGCAAGTGACGCGAGATTTAAATGTAAAGAATTTAAGATGGATGGCCTTTCCATTGGCAATATGTGAACCAACCAACATTTATATATTGCATTATTTATTTATAAACAGACTGTATTTGTCGCTTCATTCCCAAAGAAAACAAAGGGACCGAAGCAAATCCATCACCGTAAACGGTGTTAATCAGAAAAGAAAGCGGGCTTCCTATTCATTTTTGATTCTATTCATGACTACTGCTTTTTCTTCGCCTTCTTCTCCCATACCTTTCACTTCATTTTTCACTCTTCTATTATCAAAATATCATTTTTTATTCAAGATTTTTTTTATATTCAAAGCATATGGTTGATTCATCTTCCTCCACCACTCCCTCCTTCATCATATTTATTTAATTCTTTTTGTCCCTATCACCCCCTTCCGTTTCGTTTGAAAAGAAGTTCAAAAAATGTTCTCTCTTCTTCAAAGTCATCTATTTAAAAATTGCACAGAAGGTCATTCTATGTCACCGGAAAATTACATCATGGCCAACATTATCTGGTCACCTTTACGGTGGGAAATAAACAATTTCAATAAAGAACTTTTTAACGCAACGTGAAAAAAAAAATAAAAAAGTTTGTGTTAATTTTTTATCTACGTCCTGAGGAATGTGTTTTCTTTCAAATTTCAAAGAGATGTATTTTAATCGCGCTTAATAATGATAAAAGGTCTATATTGCCGTGCACTGTTAAGAAAACAAATTATACTTAAATGCATTAACTCAATTGGTTTGGGTTCGTGGAAAAAGTCCATTTCCGAATTTTAAAAAAATTCTTATAAAAAGTCCAATCCAGCTTGCTTTTCTGATTTAAATATTTCGGACTGCTCTTAATAAAACTAGATTTGAATTTTTTCCCCTTCGCCGATCATATAGGAGTTAAAATTTACGAGGGCCGATCACGTGTTGACTCACCTGTAACCATCGAATCCGTCGTCGGAACCATTGATGGTGAGCACGGGCGTACGTGCATAGGCTTTAGCGACCCTCCTGTTCCGCTCCAGGCAGATCACTTTGGCCCAGATTTCGTCATCTATCTGAGTCCACTTGTCCAGCACCTCCTGAATATGGTCCTAAGTAGGATAAAAGAAACGAGAAACATTAAAAACTACAATATGACATTGATTTACCTTATATTTTTTTTCATTTTTAATTATTAAAATCATGATATAAAAAAGCGTGGTATCGAACTGACAATTTAAATCTTCAAGGACGAAATGTATTGTATTTCAGCTGAATTGTACAAAATAACTAATAAGAAGCAACCTCAATTGTAAAGTTTTAATTGCACCCATTGTAACAAGCGACAAACCCAGATAATTAAATTAGTTCGGATTTTAAATTAGGCTCACTTAATCTATATTTATTTGTTGCCAACCGTATAATACAGGAATTTGATAAGTATGTGCTAAGATAAGCTTCTGAAAACCATGTCGTTTTGTACCGCTGGGTGTTGCAGTGAAATCCTTTTGACATAACTAATTTTATAACTTCATCGTATGTTATAAAATGATCATCACCAAAAAGCAAGTTAGTAAATTTTAAATTAAATTTTTGAGATTATATTTTAAATATTTAATCTTATAAATGTAATTAAAATTTTTTATTTGGTAAAAATTTATGTGTGAAAGATTTTTCTCTGACTGAAGTTTTGCAGGGAAGTTCTACAGAACAGCCGATTAAAATAAACTGGTTTACGTCCACAATAAGTGGAATTGTTGACATCTGAAAATTTTATTCCCTAAAACCCCTCCCACAATTCCCACGTGACTATAATCTAATAAATCATTCTATCTGCTCAACTTACAAACAGGGCAATTTGTTTAAAGAGTCGACGAGGTATTGCTATAACTCGAATCCAATGATGTTATTTTCTCATTTGCAATTCTACCTCGTCGACAATCTTATGGGAAGTCAAAAAATTAATAAAAAAAAAAGACTCGATCTGGTTAGGGTTCTACATTCCTGACAAGGGCGGAAACACTTGGATCGAAACCAGTTTTACTTGGACGCAAAAGCAACGAAATCGCTTCGAGATTTAGCAGGAAGTAAAACGGGACCAAAGAAGAGACAGGAAAAAAAAATATTAAAAAAGATTCGGAAATAAAGTCTAACCAACGAAGCTAAAAATTTTATTCCGAATACTTTTTTTTTACGATTCCAATAAAAATTTTTGAAAAATCAAATTTTAACAGATGCTCTTTTTCAGTCTCTCTTTCTTTACATTTTTCCCACGAAATTGAATTAGAAAATGAATTATGACTGTTGTTCGATAATTATTCGCATCGGATTAGATTTGACCTCGTAGGTAACGGTTCCAATCGACTCAACGCCATCTATGTGAAAATGCCATTACACGAGTTTGCGATTTAGAATGAACCAGGCATTTATGGAAATATCGAATAACTCCCTCTGCAGACTTTTCTTTGTTGTACCTTAATGCTTTGCAAAGTACAATTAAATTCAATTTGTGAAACTTTGCTGACTCCAAAATTCGACCTTATATCTCATTTGAATTCCTCAGAGGTCACTTATAAAACACCGGGCAGGTGTATACAATTGTCTCTCTAACCCACAAGGAAAAACTAACGGTAGGACAATAGAAAGTTTTAAGGTTTATCGTGTTTTCGTTAAATATTTCCGCCTATTCCCAGTGAAAGGAAAAGCTCATTCGCTCTTCTGTTTTTTTTTAAACTAAAGAAACACTAGTTTTAATTATTTACTTAAAAGTGTCTAAGGGATTTCATTGTAGGTAAATCTAAAATCTTGACCCCATTTGTCAAACCGTCACGAAAACTTGCCATTGTGTTTTTCTTCATTCGACTCATTGTCGGAATTTGTGTAGATATAGGCCCATGTGCAAGACATTTATTAGCTGACGGTGTGTAATTAGAGATTTACAACGGAAACAATTATATGTAAATTCCAGGATTCGGTATAACCAACGTTTTATTGTTAATATCTCTTTTCCTTGGCACTTTGCCTCTGTTTCATGAAAGTCTTTGACTTGTACTTAATTCTCTGCGTGCTTGTAAGATGACTATTATTAGTATACTTAGCAATTGAATTAAAAGAATTGGTACAATTTCACCCAATAATATCTGTAACAGGAACCGATTAGAACATATTTTCTTTAAAACAAAAAAAAAGGTGTCCTTGTTGCTCTTTTTTTTTTTTACGACTACTAATATCGCCTTTGCGGTTCATTCTATTGTTGTTCGGCGTGGATGGTACACATTATAAAAGAAGAGAAAAATTAAATTTCGATCAAAATGTCAAAAAAAAATATCAACGTAGAATTTCAGACAATTGAAAATCCGTGACCCTCTTGGGGTTGCTCTGGCTAAACCTGTTCGTTCTGGTTCATATGACACAAGAGTCGAATCGAGTTCAGCCTTTTTCCCATTTTTTTCAATGGAAATATATGCTCTGCAAAACGCGTCCAGGCTCGAGCTCCTTAACCTTACCCTTCTCCACCCCTCTATAAAAAGACCTCGATAACAAAACTTCAGGATAATTATGTCAAATTACAATAACAATGCTTGACGTTTGCATAAGTAAACTGAGCACTGCTAATTTCCCGTTTTAATTTTTGCCGTTTGTACGTCTCCGGATTCGCGTTTTCTTTATTTTCTCACATTGCAATGAGCACATTCAATTGCTATAATGGTTACTCAATAACTGACAATATTAAGCATAACGTTTTTTTAACTGACAATATTAAAACGGCATATATCTAGGGCTTATTTTCTAAAAAAATTTACTGCCGATACTCATAAGTTTACCAAAACCTTCGATGTATAACATTTAATCCCTGAAGTTCAGTTTCAAACATTTTTATTTAAAAAAAAATCTTTCGAAGCACAATATTCATAAATGTGCATACACAAGATATTAATTTTTTTTATTATTAAATCGGCTATCAAGACTATTTTTATGTACTAAGTGGCGGTACGGCATACCGTCGCGTTCCGGCTGAAACAGAGGACTGCATACAAGTATTCAAAATAATACTAATATTTATATAAAGTTAAGAAAGAAAATGCGGAAATGCATTCGTTTGAAAAAGGGAAAGTTCAGCACTTCCATCATTTCTTAAGAACGAGTTTGTGTCGAATGCGATCAGGCCCTTTAACTACAACTAAACTTAGCAATAGCCTTCCTATGAAGGCCAGGTCAAGATGTATTTGGATATATAAATTAATCCCTGAGGTAGAGGCTCTCCATTATGGAAAGTCGTTTAAATTTTATCAAAACCTAAAAGGAAACTGCGTTGACATTTTTCAGTAATAAATTTCTCCGGGCAAGGACAATGCAGTCGTGGCAATGAAAGCAATTGATTAACTATCTCATGTCCTTCATTACGAATTAGTGAAAAAGCGATCCTGTTTAGATATCATGTTTCTTTTAATTCCTTCAGAGTCGAGTTAAATTTTTTTCGCCTATGTAGGCTTACGCCCAAAGAAACGGATGCTTTGAAAGTTTACATAATGTTCTTAAGGTTCAGTAGTCTATACGTTGAAAAGAGGTTTAGTGATAGATTTTCAATCACTTCCCTGCACACCTAAGTAAGCTCTTATCCTCTGTTTGCTACAGAATGGAACACTGCCTCAAATACCGTTAAGAAGCGCTTGTTTGGTTGATAATGTTGAAAATTCTAGGACAGTTTTACCTCTAATTTAGCATATTATCCTATGTGATCCTCAGTTTTATTTTTTCCTTTTGAAGTAGCGCAAATTACTAAATAGCTAGTCAGAAATATCTCAGCATCTTTAGTTGCGTTTGGATCCTATTTTTATCAGATCAAAGGCAGACACTTTACAACATAAATTATTCCTTTTATTAATCTAATGGAATTTTATAAGGCAAACTTACTAATTATTCAAGAGTGTCTCATTAAAAAAAAAACGGGATAGAAATATTTCATGTTTGGATTGAATTAAATTATTCATTTTGTAAGAAATTAGGAGCGCGCCATTTCAATTTAGTTGTTTGTTGTATTAATGGTAGGATCCCTTTAATTTGTGTTCCTATTAATTTTATAATAAACAGCTATTGTCTTTAAAATGGAATTTCCTAAGCAAGTACAATAATATTTTTTAAGTAAAACTGACATTTTTAGACGGAGAAATTTCATTCTTAGAAATTCATTAATGTACCCTAAACCCCACTCGCCTATAGATGTATAAAATTTTCTGCCATAAAAGCATAGAATCTTGAGTACTTCCTCAACGACTTTGAATGACTTCGGTTAAACGGCATCTTGGAACAAAACGGAAAGCAGGAAAGAAGCGTGTAAAAGTCAAAAGACAAAAATGCTTGACGCATGCGTGAAAAGCACCGTTCGTTGCAATGCACTTAAGAGAGGAGTTGATCACCTTAACCTTTTGCGGAAATTGCCATATTCATAAAACAACAGAAAGCGAAACGTTTTAACCTTTTTTTAGTTATCACCCACAGCAAGAAGAAAACACTGTAATGCCTTTACTTTTAAATCGCTTTAATTTCACAGTCGCTTCACAAAGGGATCATTGAAATAATAAATAGCGTGGCGTGGTTAGAATGCAAATTTTTCCTACGTTTATTATCAGCTCTTTTTCTTTTTAAGCCTTCCACCGAAATATGGCACTTATAAGTTCCTCGTGCACAATGAAAACGTTCTAACAAAGGGATAATGGAATGAACAAGTTATCGTCGGCTTCGTTCGCCTTCGACTTAATAATAAACGCCACCAGATTGCTTAGATATAATTATAATTACGAACTACTATGTATGCATCATTTACCATGATTTGCATGTTTGAGGTTTATTTATCTACAAGAATAGGCGATTGCTTCCCTTTCCCATAGAACTTCGTCGGACAAGAACAATTATGAGGTTGTAACGCTTAATTTATTGATCGTAAATTCAGCATTTATGTGAAAGACTTATTAAGACGACACTTATTGTTTAGAGCACTTAAAACAAATAGGTAGCCGGGAAAATTTCATTTCAATCCTCTCAAAAATTTGCGTGAAATTCGGCGTCTGAGCGCTTATGAAGACTATTTTTTTAGTTGTTTCAGCAAGCCACAATTCTCAAGCCATAAATATTTTTTAAATTTTTACATTTTTTATGCCGTGAAATTTAAGAACGAGTTGAAATAACCTCCAAATTTTATGAGTCTCAGCATCTTTTCAATAAAAACTGTGCTTTAAATTATGTTAAAAAATACTTCTCTGAATATTTCTTTTGAGTTTAAAAAAAAGCAAAGGAGGTGATGATGCCGAAATAAATTTGATTGGGCAACTTTATCTAAAACGAGTTTTTAAAAAGTTTAACTAATTAAATTAGTTCCAAAATGAAATTTCCTGCGGAAATAGGTAGACCTTTTTGTTGTTTTTTAATTCTAAAAGGTTGCAATGCCTGCAGAGAGAAATTGAGAAATAATTTTAACCTCATTAAAATTTAGGTGGTCAGCAATTTGGACATCGACGGGAGAACTTGCTGCCCTCTTTCTCGTCACTTTTGCCTATAGAATCGTAAATGAAGAGCATATTTTTCAGCTATTAATATCGAACCTGTATTTCTTGTGGACTTTGATATGAAAATAAAAATATTCGTGGGTTAACTGAAACAATATTTAATTATATATCGCATATAGTATATATAAATCAATTTTATATCTTCTTTTGTGGCCTCTTCAGTTTTTGAGCAAGAAATTTCTAATATTTGACCATCTCCCATTTCATTTTAGATACACACTGAGACTTATCGATAAATATGATAAGGATCCCAACTGAATCTCGTAGGTTGATTAACGACAGTTTAAAAGGGTGAATTTTGCATTTTAACGGATGCTATATTAAATAATAAAGGATTTACGAGACCTCGTCTAGTTAAAAAAAAAAAAAAAAAAAAAAAAAGAGAGAGAGAGAGAAAGAAGACATACTAATTTCAAGCATCTATTGAAGACCTGCCATCTCTGCCACTGGACAATTTTTTTGCATTGTTAACTTTCTATTTTAAAAAACATTTATCTGATCAATCTTATTTTTCATTGTCACTAATCATCTATGAGAAAAATGAAAAGTTATTTCTTTTCTTTTATTTATTTTCATTCTGCTGTAAACAGTGTTAGAGAGAAAAATTCCACTGAATTAGTAATCAAGCGACTAAATATTGCTGGCGGACATTGATGACGTAACCATCGTTGGCCTTTCTGGTTTAATTTTATCTAGAGTTTCAGTCCTGTATTTAAGGGGTCACAAGTTGAAAATGATCTTGTTATGCGCTGATTAAATCCAGTGAGCCATTTCGTAAAAATGAAAATTGTTTATGAAATTCAACCCAGTCTTGCTGAATTAACGGGATTTTTTCGGAGGGGGGGGGGGGGGTTAATGTAAAAGTAAATGCATTCTTTTGAAATGACCAACTGCAACTTTACGACATACCAGTATATAAGAAAAAATACCGCTGAATACCAAGACAAAGTGCACTCCCTTTTATTGTGGTGATAAAACGTATAGGCTTTGTAATTTTTCCATCCACAGAAAATTGAATAAACCGGAGCATAAGCACTTAAACCAATGATCTAATATTATGCTTAAGCATTAAGATGTCAATTAAACAAAAGCAGACTTTTTAATTAAAGTTCATCTTACTACTGTACGAGAAGCTTTTCAGCGGCTTAACCATAAGCCATAATTTAGTCTTAGCTTGTAGCCTATTATAAATTATAGTGCAAAGAAATAAGTCTAACTGAAGACTGTCAACTTTAGTTTCAATTTGATTTTTTATCAATCAGTATTATTATTTTTTTTAATGTATGTTTTTTTATTGTGTTTTAACTCCCACCTAGTTCAACAACACCAGAGACAAAATATGTCTTGTGTACAAAAATCCGCAAATAAAGAGAATTGAGGAAAAGATAAAAAAAAAATTAATTATATTAAATTTCCCCCCTCTTCCTGTGTAATATGTTTTCGTGTGTGTGTGTAGTCGAAATTGCCAATTCACGCAGCATAAATATGACTGGAGATAGGAGAGAGGGGATGGGAAGTAGTGAGGATGTCGCGTTTTCCTCTCAGGGAGCCAGTGGAGAAGAACGGTGGGAGCGAGAACTCGATCCAGGCACTCGTCAAAGGACATCTGTGTGAAGTGGTCGGCCTTCCGAGGCATGCGAGCAATGCCACTTCCATCGACCACTTTTTTCCCTCTCTACCTCTCTCTCTCTTCTATAATGCAATTGAAAAGATGGAATGAAACGAAGGCGGAGACAAGATTCGAGGGAGAGAGACTGGGAGAGTGAGGAGGGTGGATGGTGAGAATTGCTGGCGAAAGGGATGACGGGTGGAAGAGCCGAGTAAAATTCTTCTCTCCCACCTCGTTCTCAACGGGTAACGCCTCCTTCGTGACCGATTCCGCTCACAATGTTGCGAAATAGGAGCAAGGGAACATACAACAACCATGTTTGTGTTTCAACCATAATGTTATTTGAGTGGTTTTAAAGGTTCCGTTAATTTCCTTAGAAGAGAAATACCAGATGTGATGATGAGGCTTTAAAGGGGTTGATATAATTTCATCCAATCACAATTATTGTGAAATTTAAATTCCATAGTATTGCATTACATTTCTCAGGCGTACTGAATACCAACTCAATTATAAAAACAATTTAATTTCATTATATTATTTCTTGTATAACTGTATGGGATTGTTAAGTATTGACATAAATTTCCGATCTTTAAAAATACCCATAATAGTATTCTAATATACAATAATAAAGGCATCAGCTCTTTTTCTTCAGTATCTCTTCAATTATTAAATCATAGAAAAGAGAAAAAAATTAAACTAAGTTTATTTACGGAATATAAATCATTAAAATAACCATAACACAGTCTTATTGAAATATAAATTACAAGTCGCGAAACTGGAAAGAAACAGTCTCAGTTTACTGGGTATTGACCTAGACAATCAAATTATAGAACCTGTATATTTCAGGAAACTGCATAAATAAATTACTCACAAAAAATTTACAAAAGTAAAATTGAGATAAACTTGTTTATTTTAAGCCTTGACAGTTGCATTACTTCTTTTAAATAATTAAAATCATAACCATTCAAGAAGCAAATTTCATTTTGTGGCCATAGAAGGAAGATAAATTTGTGCGGAATAAAAAAAAAATGCACTTAAAATGGGTTTAACAATTTAAATCTTGCAATTTACATGGGTTTCTCAAACGACATCCAAATCTATTCGTTAAGCAACATCGAATCATCTTTCGGTAGCAAATTTGAATTACTATATTTCTATTTAACATTTGATGAAGTTGCATTGAAAACACTGAGACTGTAATACAGTAAAGGTGTTTTCCTTATTAAACTTTAATTATTAAAGAAGAACGAAATTTAACTTTAAAAGCAGCATCGATTAATATTTGCACGGCAACCAGATCAATGTGAATCACCTTAAGAAGACCTTCCGAAAAAGGAATAAACACACAAACTAGATTTGCAAATCGATCGTTTTCGTTTCTGTTGAGTGGCATTGAAAGTGAAAGTTTTTTTCCCTCTTCTAAATCCAATTGGCCGCCGATTAGACAACAGTCCTTGAAGGTCAATATGCATCAGAGGTCAATGGATCTGCCTGCAGTTATTGGTGGTGAAGCAATAAGAAGCGTGTGGGTGCAAGAAGTGCGGGGGTTGTCTTGGCAACCGACAAACAGGAAATTCCTCCCACGTGATTGGCTACTAAAATCGGAGAAAGCGTGGGTGGAGAAACAAAGTAACTCCAGGAACCGACACCTTTCTTCGCAGGCAACATCATTTACGGGTCATTCAATAGCTCACGAAAAAAACAACAAGCTCATCTGTTTTAGAATTCGAAATTTGGCTAAGAGTGTTGTTTTAATTAAGCTACTGGATCTATTAAAATAATTACAATCATTAAGTTTTTCTTTAAATTTATCAATACATTAGTAAACTTTAGAAAATGACACGTGAGATAAAATAAACACTCTAGCTCTTTTCACTAAATGATGCAACCTGTTCTAGATTGTCTGAATAGAAATTTGGTTCGTGCGAGAATTCCGTTTCCACCAATTCAAAATATTGGCCTTATTAAGTACCGAAAGGTGCTTTAGGCTATCAGTGTGGGGAAACGTGTCTGTCTGTCTGTCTGTAACTCAAACTCCTCCGAGGCTATGATATATTTTAAAAATCTGTTTTCGTCAGACGATGCGTATGGTTCATGGCACGAACCTATCACAAATATTATCTAAATTGGTTCATTGGCAAGTGCACAAATGGTACCTTCACGACCCCAGCTAGCAATTTTCAATGGAGAGAAATATTAAGTAATATGTCAAACAAATCGTAATGCAGAGATAGAAGCGAATATAAATTACTATTTCGGCCAATTGATAAATATGGTTCAGGAAATGAACCATTTTGAAAATTGTTGTAATCGAAACATTGGCACGTGCTCTAATGGTACCCTTATGACACCCTCAAAAATATTCAATGATAAGATATGGCATGTAATATATCAAACAAATTGGGATGAAGCATCATGAATGAATATAACGTAAAATTAATGATAGCCCAAATTGGTTTCAAGGAACCTAATTTAGTGGAACCATTATGGTGTAGTGCAACCATTATGGTCCCTTCGAAATTTCAATGCTAAAATATGGCATGTAATATATCAAACAACTTGGAATGATGTGTCATGAATGAATATGACGTAAAATTAATGATGGTCCAAATTGGTTTCAAGGAACCCAGTTTAATGGAACCATTCTGGTGTAGTGCAACCATTATGGTTCATTGGAACTTTCAATTCTAAAATATGGCATGTAATATATCAAACGACTTGGAATGATGTGCCATGAAGGAATATAACGTAAAATTAATGATAGTCCAAATTGGTTTCAGGAAACCTGGTTTAGTAGAACCATTATGGTCCATTAGAAATTTACTATGTTAACATAGGGCGGTTTAAGCGTTAAAAATATAGTTCCGCGAATGGTTTAGTTTAACCTTTCGGTACTTGGTTATGTCATTCCTTAATGGTTTATTCTTTTAGATTTCGTGGTTAAAGTGCACGAAATAGTGCTCATAGGCAATTTAATAAAAATTATTTGACGATAGTTACAGTTATTTTGAATTAAATTTTCTCACTAGTTCATTACGAGCGACAGCGTGACAACTGCCTTTATCATTTCTCCTTTTAGACCAAGCCCATATTTTTACTATAAAAAATAATTGGGTACATACAACTGTATATACCGTGAAAATGTGCATGCTCATATGTGAGTACTAACCAGCATATATCACGATGTTGAATGCGTCAATCAGAAACTACTCGTTGGAATTCGATCAAATTTTAACGGTGTATACAATTGTATGAGCCCTATTATTCCCCCAAATTTCATCATCCTAGATGTTATAGAACCTGGGTTATTAACTTGTTGATCTTGGTGGCCGCATTTATATTTCTGTTCATATCCCACAAGTCAGTTATCGTTCAAATTCGGACCTATGTTCATACGAACTTTTTTGCTTAGAATTACCCATACTACCATTTACTAAATTTTCGTTCACTCATTACGGGCCCCCTTGTATAGGATACTTATTAAAATTTCAGTATAAGTAGAGAAGTAGAAATTTTGTTCAATATTTCTGATATGTGCTTTTTTACAAGGTGGTACAGAGTTTACGACTTATATTTTGTAAGACGATAGATTTTAAACAAATAAACCTATCTGAACTAAGTAAGTTTCAATTGGTGGTTGAATCGACTGTCTACAATCTGTTCTCCGTGATATGATCGACTTGTGCACCATCCATAGGGATAAATACACAGGAATAGCAGTTTAAATGCTGCTATCCTTGAATAATTAATATTTGCGATAGGTTGATGGCATATTCGGTTCTTTAGATAACCCTCAGATAATCGGCTTGAGAATAAACAACCGTCTTCGAATAAACCACGCTTTGGCGATCTGCTATACTTCCAGTCTTGTTAAACAATGATTAATTCCGAACTTGTTGGTGGCCGCGGTTCGAATTTTACTGGCATTTATCAACACGCCTCTGTAACATTAAATGCGGTTTTTTTGGCCATTTGATACAACAATGAAAAGATGTTACGTTAAACATCGTTAACGAATACCGTGCTATCTTTTGTATGTTATTAAGCCATCACTGGAGTGCAGCTTACTTTGTTCAATGGAGATAATATATTTATAAGCTTCTTATACCAAATGTGAGTGTTAAACTCTGGACACTAAGAAAGGGAATTCAAAGGTTGATATAAAATTTAATAATTCATAAATATTTTTAACATTTAAGTTAATATGGTCTTGATAGTTTCATATTTTGAATGACAATAAATTTTTTCGAATGTTTAATCCTATTATGAACGCAATTCTAATAATTTTTCCGGAACAGCCTTAAACCATGAATCGATTTCTGCAGCATTTGAAAAACCTGAAAGCGTGGGAAACCTACTATTCCCAAATCACTGAGAATAGTTCACTTAACAAGAACTATACCATTTCCAACACGAATTAATTTTCTGCAGAGATAATAAATGCAGGGCAAATACATTAAACAGAAAGCACTGAAATGTGCGTATTTCCACCCAGTTTGTTATCTAACCAAATAAAAATATTAAAAAGCAAATACAGCGAGTGATTACTTTTTAAAGACCTCATACCTAATAACGAGTTTTCCATCATTATAGCTCTGCGAAAATTTTTCAAAGTGATGGAACTTTTCCGCAGGAATATTGGTGTATGAAATATAACAGCAGACTTTAATGGATTCACATTGGATGATGGCGTATGTTTGGTTCGAATGGATCTTTCAACTTCGTTTCATATATGTTCTATCGGGTTGAGATCAGGCGTTCGAGCCGGCTAATGAGGCAAGTGGAAGTCAGTGTCACGTTCACAGAACCAAAGACGAATCGAGGACCAATGACCAAGATACTCATCAAAAAGCTTTTGTTTTTCTGCGATGGTATTATGGATGGTCTCTTGCTGTCATAACCAATCAGGAAGAAGCATCGTTATGTGCTTTCGCATAAAATTTGTTTTTTTATTTTATGCGCCTGTGTCGTGTATTGCGAGGGCGTTAATCTCTCGTAGTATTGCTCTTCTGTTGCCTTAGTCGTTACGTACCAGTCGCCTGTTACCTCTTTCATCCAGAAGCCTTTCTGACCAAACTTGCGCAATCGCATGACGTTTGTTCAGAGAATACCAGAGAAACTGTTGCACGTGAAAACCCAAAGATGTGAGCTGTTTCTGAAAGATTCTTCATGCCCCTACGATCGTGCCACGTTCGAACTTGCTCAAATCCTTTGTTTTTTTATCTATGGTACAGATAACGTACATGTCTGTTATGCACTACACGTTGCTGTTAATGTTGCCCTTTCAGTATGTAAAATTACATTAACTTTCCGTCTCTAATCAAGTGGGCATTCAGTGTACATTTAACTTTACAAATTGATTACATGACGAATTACTTTCAAATTTTACTTCTTAAAATTAAGAATTGAACAGAATTATATACCAATACGAATTAAGCGGAATTAAACAAAGAAAAAAAGGGGCTAATAAACGTATTAAGATTAAAGACTGTGAGAAATATCTTTATGATCGAAGCAGCCGTTTAAATCATCTTATAAAATTAATTTTGACTTTATGGTTCATTATAACAAACTAAATAAGGAGAGAAACCACAATTCCACTAATGAGTTTCTGTCCTCCACAGTTTTTGGCATTATACCATTTGTATTATTTGTGGTTCATTTTGTTTTTATTTCCTAAATTACAATATTTTATCTAATTGGATGTTTTATGTTATTTATTCCAAAAGGGATGCTAAAATGTAAAAATTATATTGATACAATTCATCCTTTTAAGTGCATCAATTTACATTAAGGTAGTAGCAATGTTGCCTACTGTTGATTTATTCACTCTTATCATGCTGTGATAAAAAAGTGAAAACAAAGCTCAAAATTGAATTTTTCGTAGCGAAAATGATTAATATTGACTTAGGTGTTCTCTCCATAGGTGTTTTTTCAACCCCACGTAAGCATTCATCTTTATTTGCGTGTAAATATTCTTTAAAACTCACTGGAGGATGAAGACGTGATGATGACTATTACGATGATGATAGTGTCGATGATTATTTCCTCACTTCAGATTTGTATGCCAATTCTGTTTTTCATTTTATGATAAGAATCACGAACATTCAAGTTATTCATTAATGATATTTTTAAGGCTTACGCTAATAAAATCTTGTAATCATCAAATAAAACCACATGCTAGGTTTCCTGCGCGTGTTCAAATATCGCATTCAAAATATGATTGAGAGGGGGGGGGGGGGAAGGGTGAAAAGAGGGAGGAAAAAATTGCTCCAAGAGTTCTTTGTCTTCACAGGTGAAATAATAGCCACGATCTGAGCTTTTGTTTTTGGTCATTAAACCAGTTATTACGCAGATATAAGTCGAGCAGAACCCTCTCATAAATTGGTCTAAAATGAAAGCAAGTGAATTCGGTGTTAGTCAGTTTCGACGCCTGGAGCTTCAAGGTCTCGTCCTTGATGTCGTAGGAGGGCAAAAAAGAAATCGACTAATCCTTACCCTTTTGCCTACAGAAAAGGGAACGCAGTTCTTTTTTTACCTTTATATCTTAGGTGATTTGTCATCTTGAATTATGCAAACGAGCAATACAACAAAAACGATTGCGCAGTGCTGGAGGATCCACTTGACTTTGGTCTGCAAGAGTGAATGTCTCTTTCAAAGGCTTAGCTTTAAGGAGACTAGTAAATTCCTGGAATCTCGATATGGTCACTGAGATGAGTGAATTTTTTTCGCCTGAATGCAAAAATAAAGTGCTAAATATTACATTCTTTAATAAATATAAATTTCCTAAAACAATTGCATTTTAACAACTGTGCAGCTATACCAGTTTTTTGTAATCTCAAAAGTAGTAAAAGAAAGCGAATTATTTTGTGTCTTTTATTATGAGGCACTGAAGCTTTTCTCGGAATTAAAGTCGCTGGCTCGTTTAGGAGAATTCTGGAAAAGCGATAGAAATGACTTCGTCCACTTTAAATCAAATTGCTGAAAGGGGATTCAGTTTTTTCATAAAAGAATTTTTTTGCACACAGGAAATAATTATGAAAAAAAAGGTAATTAAAGAATTTTTTATGGAGAACACCGTTTTCCTTATAATAACAAAATATAACTAAAGTTGAATATAATTTACGCTAAAAAAATTTTTTTTTTAATTCATGGACAACATGTTTAATCTAATTTAAAAGCAGATGCTTCATCCTCGCTTTCAAAATAAAAAACAATTTCAGCGGATTAAAGAATTGCCATTATTTGCAATTTTTAAAACCATTAATGCAAATCTCACACATACAAATAAATTTAAATCAAAAGGATAAATGATTTTTTTATTTGGATACATAGCTGGTATATACCAAGAACTCCTAAGCATAAAATTCGTTTTCTTTAATTTAAGAATTTGGAACAAGCTTACTCTATGAGCGAACTTAAACAGAACGGAAACGCAAGAAAGGCAAACTGTCTTGTTTCTAAAACACTGTCAATTACAATTCTTCATTACAACTCTAAAACACTGTCAATTAATAAACATATTAATAAAATGTTAAATTTAGTTGCTATTCTTTTAAAAAGTACAGCCTTAACTTCAATAATAACTGCCATCATCAGCATTCCTTTCCCATGTTCCCATCTGTTGCATCCGCCCACAGATTTTGATAGTTGCACAAATTATTATAGTTGTAGGTACCACACTTACGGTCCACTAAGTTTTAATTCTGTTCTTTTATAATAACAATTTATTAAAATATTGCACGAATTCAACATTTTACTTAGATACATTTCTGTACCGCGCAGCTAATTGGAAAAATTAGAGAGAACACTGGCCATCATATTTGAATTCATAACAATTCAATGAAATATAAGACATTCTTTGTCCTTTTTTTGTTACCTAAAATGCCTAAACATTTTTTTTTGCCAAACTGTTTCTTCTTGGTAATAAGTAATTCTGAAATTTCATTTGTTGGTGGTCGTTAATTTCCTTTCTCCCTCCTCCGCCACCTCTACGTATGAAGATGGCGGTCTACTGTATTCATTTTTCGGGTTATCGTCAATTCTCTTTCTTTCTCTCTCTCTCTCCCTATCCCTATTTATCTATTTTGTGTGTGTGCTTTTCTGCCTGTTTGCTATATTTTATTTGACACCTCTGTTGCTACATAATAGGCACATATTGCTACTCCCATTTTCTCTTCGTATTCATTTTTCTTGAAATCGATTTAAATTCTTCTTAGTAAACAGTTAAGGTATTTTGTGCGCTTCATTTTCCGATGAAACTTCAGTTTCTTTCAATTTGATTTTGCAATTTATAACAAAGACAAGCTCAGGGCTTCTATAATAAAAGAAACGGATGTATCTTTAATGTGGGATTGTTTTATCCGAACCAAAGAATTAATAAAGATTTTGGTGGTTGATCAATCGCATTGCTATCTGATGACAACTTTAACATGCAATCATTCTCTTATGTGGAAGATAACTTCTTGCGATTTCCATGAGACGGACTACATGGTGGCTAAATTGGACGATGCCATTGGTTATTTTCTTGGCGTATAGTCATAGCCAAAACAAAATTCTAAAATTCTCATTGGTATAGAATCAAGGAGCTACCAGTATGAAATTGAAATGATATGACGAAATTCAAAAAAAATAAAACCCGCAAAAACTTTTTTAGAGAATTAGCCTTACACAACAACAGAGCAAAAAACTTGCTTTTTATAATTAATAAAGGATTTTAAAGGGAAAAAATAGTTGACCTTAATCCAACAATTTAGTAAAAATTTCAAAAATTAGTTTAAAATTTTTTGATTCTTAAATTTGCACTCAAATGATGTCATTTAAATGGGCCTAAAAATCATTAATCTAGAAGCCTAATTTTCCCTCTATTGATCTGCCTAATTGTATAGCGTAATAAATCCTCGAGAATTTTTTGATTTTATTGCTTGATATGGTTTTAAGTTTCCATAAGTTAATATTTTGGCTTTATGCAAGAGGATTAATTAATCATTCCTCGAGTCCAGGCCGTGGAATTTTCTTACTATTTTTCACTATTCATTCATCAATATCGGAGGTAATGGCGTAAAAAAAATCCTCCAAAGACCATTTTCCAATTATTATTATTAATTATTTAAACTTTATTTTTAATTCAAGTATAACTTATTTTTAATTAAAATAGCTATAAATAGTGCAATAATTTTTATATTTAATAATTATTTTTATTAAATAAATGTTTTAAAGGTATATAGAATAGTTTTTCTTTTTTGCAGCGCAATCTTTCAACCCGTTTCTCGTGATTAAGAAACGCTATATGTACATACTATATTATCAAACCTAGAATAACTTAAAAACTACCTGAGGGGTGAAAATAGGAAGAATTCTAATATAAATTCTATAGTATTTCTAGGATTTGTTGCCAGAGAAAACTCCATTATTTGAACCTGAAACGGTGGGTCAAAGTTTGTGACTTTAACAGTATTGAATTTCTTTCGTTAAAAAAATTGCACAACAGCTTCCATAAACAGGTTGCTCTAAATTCTAAGCTCTTTTTATTTTATTTATTCATACAGAAGCGTGATCCCTTCAAAACTTCAATTCACCATGTGTTTTACCATAATAAATATTTAAAGCCAAATGTCGTCGTCGTCATGTCTGTTGAAATACATTTAATGGTTTACTGAACCAGTTTACTGGAACAATGGAAATTGGACGGTCGAAGTCAGCAATGGTTGTTCCCAAACGGCAGAAGCTGTTTATGAAACTGACAGTGTCTAAGGATTGTTTTCCAGCCAATTATCTTGGATGGTTAGATAATGATCTAGACTAGTAACAGGACACAGTGGCCTCGTGTGTGAAATAGAAAGCACCTAAGAAGATAACTGATTACCCACGCTCCAATTTATAACCGTAGGCATTAGATTAGCCCAACGGTTGAAGTACCATTGTTTTCATCGGCAAATCTTGGGTTAGCTCTGTTGACGTTTTCAATATACAGATAAATAAATGCGCACATGGGCAATCGAAGTAATGCGTGATGTCAGTCATATGCAATTACATTATTTCTCGAATTTTCTTGAATCAATGTAATTCGAGTTTTAAATAACAGTTTTTATAATTTTAGTTAAATTTTTCTGTCCTATTTAGGATTTGCTTGTTTCTTCTTTAAGAAAATGTAAACGTTAAAGGTTGATGCTAATAAAACACAAACAGGCACGACGAGGAACAACGGCGAATGTCGCTGCAATTCGTTTGCACTTAAGCAATTCACCAAAGATGTTGTAAATACGTATTTGGATTTTTAGACGAAGAAGACGAAGAATTCAGGTCGGAGCTCCAGGCACGAGACAGTGTAAATGACAGTCATCTTTTGAATGCTCTCTTGTCGTCGATGGCATCATTCTTGTCGCATTCATAATAACCTCGTTCAATTTAAAATTCTAGGGTACACTTCAAAGAAATCTAAGTTGTGAACAATTACAAAAATGTTGGGTTTTCAAGGATAAACTATTTACTGCCCTAAAATTACTGTTTCCTTGGCCAGAAAAATAAAACAAAATAATTATTTTATGAATGATTTTAATATTATCATAAAATGTATTATTTATTTAACTAGGTTGAAGCATGGAAAAAAGTACTCTGCTCTGTATTAATGGAGGTGAATTGAGCAACGTGAATTTATATTCTGACAAAAATATTCACGAGCATAAACTATAAATTTTCAGAATCACTTTAGAATCTAATTTAAATATCGAAAAACTAAATTGGGTAATGTGTTGAATAAGCGTTATCTGGTATTTTGTCTTTTTTTTAAGCATAAACCTGTTTTGTAATAAAGTTTCAAAGGAAAAATGTTTTCTTCATCCTACCCCAACACAACTAAAGTATAAATGAATGTCTGTGGTATTAATTTCCTTTTTAATTTTATCGTTTAAATGACCACTATTTTTGATAATTTCGCCACTTTACGGGCGAGCTAGCCAGCCATAAAAAAGGCAAACAGCAGTGATTTCAAGTAATTCTCGTCTACTTTTAACCCCCATCTTCCTCTCCTTCGTCTTTTGAAGGACCTTACTTCATCAAGCTCTTTCGTCGGGGTTATGAGAAAGGGCACATGGCGCGCGCACAAGTAAGGAACCCTTTCGAGTAATAACAGACTAAAAGAACCAAATGAGGAATGTAATCATCCGAAAATGATAAACACGCGCTCTTTTCTTCAGTGGTATTTCTGCTAAATTGCTTTATGGTCGATATTTTGTTTCGAAAACAAAGACTTCGGTGCCCAAAGATTGTGGTTTCAATTGTGTATGTTAACTTGTCTTGAGATGTAGCCGAGCATTGCTTCTGTGTGTAATTTTTCTATCTTTAATGGCAAAATGATATGAATTAAAAAAAAAACAACTTATTTAGTTTGCATACTTGTTCGTCATTATTTATATTTTGCCTCAGGATTGACTTTCATATGATTGACGTTCGTGTTTAAATTTATATTAGCTCAGCGTGTTGCAGTCGCTGTTAGCAGAAGGCATTTTAGTGCCACTCAAAAACCTCTGTGTGGATAAAATAATCCCGACTCTACGGCAAAGTAGAAAATTATAAATAAATTGCTGAACACAGAACTTAATTTCAAAATTCCCGTTTTATTGTGTTCCTTTAATCCTATTTAGTACAAAGCAAAAGGGATTAAATGCAATTACTCTTTGCTGTTCTTCTTTGGCCAATTGAGATCAGCTGTGGTTGCATGAATAGAACTAATTCCACGTGATAATTTCCCCCTCCTTCGCTTAGGTTCTTCCTCTCCCTTTCCCTCTTCTTTTTTCTTTTATTTTCACCTTTTTCCCATCCCTTTCAAGGAGAGCATTAACCTTCTTCTCGTCTGAGAGCTCTGTGAGTATCGAGAAAAGCTCTTTCTCTTTAGAATGTTCCCATTTTATGGCTCACTACTTCGACTCCGGCGATCATCTTCACTAACGACAAATTAACGACAAAAGGTATCGAAGCATTTCGATGGAAATAAATAAATAATCTATACTTAAAAAATGTCTGAAGTGGTCATGGAGGGTGGGAGAGAAGTGGATGAAAAGGAAACTTCCTTTCACAGTTGTTTTACCAGGCATCTCCACTTGATGCCGGTAAGGGAAGTTCTCCTCGTCATTAATGAAGAAAAATAAAAGAAAACAAACCTGTTCGACTCTGACCGAAGCCTTCAACCTCATAAAATTTACCTGTTAAGAAGATGGGTCTGTTTGGAGCACACCATGAGGTACTTGTTTAGCTATGCAAACGAACAGAAGTCCTTGTTGGTCAACTCTTCCTGTCGTTGGAATTTTAAACGACCGTAAAACTAACTAACAATAAAGCCTTATCGAGAGAGTTTTATAAATTTCCGCATGATCCGACAAAAAGAAAATGTTAAATATACTATAATACTATTTCTAACTGTACAGATCTAAATAATAATAATAATTTATTTAGTATTACATAAATTTGAGGTTAGTATAAATTCAGGGGTTTTATATAAAACTTAGGGCTGATCTAGATCTCTGATTACGGAACGTCAAAATGAGAATTTCTGAATCTCAAAATTAACAAAATTAACAAAATTGAAAATTGAATTAAATAATGTTTAATTATGTGTGGGATTTTTCCTATATAATGTCTTTTCCAATATTTTTAATATTTACGATAGTATAAAATATAGCAATTTTCACTAGTAAAAAATAAAAATTCAGATGTAGTTATTTATTAAAAAAAAACAAACCTAACGTAACTTAATGACGATATTTATTAAAATATCTTTTGTGTCTTTTGTAATGATATCGAATATAGATATTTGGGCAATCGAAGAGGAGCAGAAGACTTAAACGGAGGATAGTAAAATGAAATTAATAAATAAAAAAAAAATTCAAAATGATTATCGAATTTTCGATGCAAGCAAACAACGTCTGATTCACCCTTTAAAATCCCTTCGTTGGATCAAACTACACGAGTTGATGCCATTCTTACGAGAACGTTCTCAGTGATGTTTAGAAGAAAGAAGAAGAAAAAGGATGAGGAAAAAAATAAGCAAGACCGGCTATAGAAAGGTCTGAAGTGAAAACTTCTCCTTCCTATATGATCTCATCGCTTGACGTTTTTGGCGATGCTATTGGGGAGGGGGAGAGAACTGGCAGGTAGGTAGGGGGAAGGTGGCGCCTCAAAGGCAATGGACGAACACACGGGAGGAAGTTGACCCCGCCGGCGGCGCCCGTCGCTCTCTCAGGCCGGGGGCAGATGTGGCATTTCCCGCCGACCCCTTAGCCGCACAGAGGACGGGAACCCATCGAAAGCGATTGCTTCTGGACTTGAAGAAAGGGTTTAAAAATCATGATCAGGAAGAACAACGACAATCATTGTGATTACACTTTAAATCGGTTCACTCTTAAGTACTTCGACGGTATTTTAGGGAAGTAATCGTAATGAAACGTTCAAAGGCGCCGATTGTCTGTGAAGGTTCCAACGTACCAAATTATAACATTTTATTTAAGAAGATTCAATTCCAGCTCAGCTGTGATTATCATCCTTTAAAATTAAGAATGAATATCATAGAGCATTTCCTATATATACCCTTTTAATATTTCAAATGACGACCAGCATCAATTCGATCTTCTTTTTTTTAAAGATACAACAGGGCTGTATAGCTGGATAAATTTTCTTCTTTGGTTTAATGCTTTCCCCAGTGAATACACACTAAGCTCAATTAACTAGACATTTCTTATACATAAATAAATTTATAAATCCGATATTTAAATACAGGGTGAGTCAAAAGTCACTGAACATAGCGGTACTTAGGGATAAGTATGTGAAATGAACGATATGACCATGCTAGCAAGGAATAGGATAACTCCAAAACTATCCCAAAAGATAAAGCATATATCCTATTCATTTTACACACCATTTCCGAAATACAGCTGTGTCCAGTGACTTATAACTCACCCTATATATAGAAAGGGCATGAAGAATGGTCTTTCTATATGTTTTTAATGATGAATAATTATGCTATATGACTTTTAAACAAATATTTCTATCATTTATATTAAAAATAAAATGCAACAAATGATCTCATATCTCCATTACAATTTTGATGACATTATCTAAAATCACATTTGGCAAAATGGATTTCGTTACGCGGACTTGTTGTCGCTTTCAAGTGCCTAATTCTAATATAATGTTTACAACTGAAATTACCAATGCAGTTCGGTGTGCAACCCATCCGACCTCCTTGGTTGCGGACAGGCGATGAATACCGTAAAACTCATCGTTTTATTTTCGAAATCCCTCATCGTTCTTTTGTTTTTTCTTCCATGCATTTTCCTTAGAATGCTATATTGCTCTGGAACCAATTGCTTTTTGTCTTGCATCAAAACTCGTTTGCTTGCACAAACTCCATCATGTACGGAATATACATTTGTGATCACTGTTATTGTCTTTTCAAAGAACAACTATTCAAGGCTTAAATATTTGATGAAAACGGATGAATATCAAATTTTAATAGTAATAACACACAGCTTGATGGTTCAGCGAAAGGCGTATTTCCTAGTTCGATTCCAAGTCGCGGAATTTTTCCTTCCCTTTCCTACTTTTAATAATAAAGCTATTTTGCCTAATCTGCTTAATAAAGCTCATATTAGCATTTTCGCTTCTTTTTAATTTCAGAGTACGTCATGCCTGTCGTACGGTTATACTTATTTATCATCTTTCGAAGTGGGTAATATATTTTATTTATTAAAAATATATTTATCATCTTTAAGGGTCTCCTGTGCGATGATATTTATATTCGTAAAACTTTTTTCCAAGTACCGCATAAACGAAGACAAAGAGTTTATTCTATCCAAGGTATAATTTAATTGTAGATAATTATTATAATCCCAATTGCCCAATTACATAAGAAATTGCCCAAAAAAATTCTTTCGCCAACTTTTTGTAGTTTTCAAGACCGGAAAAGATGTTTAAGCACTTGCGATTTTTTTAATGCCATTGCCTTCGTAAAATGAATATCAGAAAATGAAAATTATTTTTGCAAATTATGATAATTTAAGAACTCGCCTTTGTAACTCTATAACGTTTCCGTTAGTTTCCTTTGCTTTTCTTTTCACAAATATTTATTTACTTAATTTTGTGTGTGTGTGTGTGTGTGTGTGTGTGTGTGTGTGTGTGTGTGTGTGGAAAAAGAATGCACAAGAAGAGAAAGATGTTTACACCAATAAAAAGGAGTTCGCTGGCCGCCATCCAAATTTCTCGCCTTCCAACCCACATATTGTGCGAATGAGATGGAAGCCTTATAACAACCGATTCCGGTCGCTCCCGGTGGTGGTCAATCACCTCGTGGGTTGCCTTATTCTGAGATGACGTCACGGCGAAGAAGCCTCGTTCTCGGTCCGCACTCGCAAGAGTTCAAGAAGGTAGTGACGACACATCTCAGCGGGGGTGGAGATATCCAACCATTCTGAGATCTTTTGCCTTCCATTTGAAGACAAAGAAGGGGTTAATTGATAAAAATTGCTTCCTAGAAACATCACTTAATCGGCTTGTTCCAGGAACCAATCGCAGCCGCTGACCATTGCATCGTTCATCGCTACGTGACAGCCCAGTCTCGGGCAGAAGATTGGGGCGTGGCCGCTGGAACTTTCAACATAAACTATCTCTATTGACATTTCGCTATCGGCAAAAACATGGAAAAGATTTTAGTGACTAATAAGGAGTCAACTCGGAAGAATTCCAGAAATGTACTTACGGATTGATACATTGTAAATGAAACTGTAAGACGACATAGATACACCACTTTCCAGTTCGCCCGTTTAACTATTACACAAAGATTATTTAAAACAGCTCTCTTATACATTTATTAACAAGAATATATAATATTATAATTATTATAAGTCTTGAGATACTCTCTTATAATAAATATGGAATTCATAAATATACAGAATTTTCATTGTTCCGTAATATTCTACATACATAAATTCATTCTCAGGTTTGGTGTTTCTGCTTAAATTTTACGTGGAACGAATTAACTAGCTAACTCAGTGACCGTCGAATAGCGTGTTCGAGTTCCGTTGCAACATGGATGTTTGAGTTTGTCTTTACACAAATATTCCCAACAGACAAATGTAGCGACATATCGGTTGGAGTATCTTTCCATCGCACTTATATATACTAATAAAACAGACCTTGCACTTAATTGCGGTATACTTAAACGCCAGGAAATATAAACTAAAGAGTGACATATATATTAAGCCGTATACATCTCTAGAGACAATATTTACTAGGGCAACTTTTCTGAGTAATTACGTTTTTAAAGAAGTTATAAATTCTTTTGATATCTAAAAACAGCTGCATTCTTTTATTAATTCATATCCCATTACGTGTATTTCGAATATTCCATAAATATGAAAGAATCACGATAAGCTCCAAAACGTACTCTTAGTTTGTCAGGCAGAAGTTGTTCACAATTCTTAAATCAGAATCTCTATTGCAGAGATAATTTTAATACAATAAAACATAAATCCAGGGATGCCAATCTTTGTCTGCGCTCCATTTAATTTTCGCACAATTTAATTCCACCCCCACAGTTCCATTGAACCCAATCGCAACCAGATGATTTTTCTGTTCTGCCGATGTATTAAAGGATTTCCAGTAGATAAAACCAATTTCCATTTCAATTCAATGCTTTACCTGAACTCGTTTGTTTCATTAAAACGTTTCAACCTTCTAAATGTGACGAAACATTTCATTACAAAAAAATGTTACCGTCAACGATTGATTGAAACACTGTAGCTGTCTGTCTGTCATGGTTTGATCTCCATTGGCTAGAAGGGCGTTTCGGCAGCGAAAATGCCTTCGACGCAGGAACTAGGCCGAATCCATTGAGGAAAATCGGCTGATCGAGTGTTGAAGGCAAATGATTAGCTTTACTTTAATAGCTTCAATAATCCACGTTCACATTACCGAAACGTCATCGTTTCCCAATGGGTGGTTCTAATTTCGAGATTGACCCCGTCTGCAATTGCTTTCACCGTTATTGTCGGACATCACAGATAATTATTATTTTCTCTAAGAGAACCTAGAAAAGATACCTGTTCTACTTCATTTACTGAAACGAAAAGCTGAACTTAAGTCGTTTTAGAATTTAGAAAGTTATGTGTGTCACCATTTTGAAAGGCTTATACTCGGTATAAGATTTTAATTGATTTTGGTGTGGTTACTATAATAAAAATAATTAATTTTTAAACAGGAGAAAGAAATAAATACAATTATCGCGCGGATTTTAAGCATTCAGTATACAAATGAGACAGCTATTATTATTAGACGTTACTGAAAAAAAATCTACTGGTATAGAAAGAAATTCATCTTTGCCTCCATTTCCTTTAATAAATAAACTTTGACGACCCTTAAAGGCAAATTGTGTAAAAATTTATTTCTCGCTACAGAATTCTAAAAACAGATTGCGATTCTGACCTCACCTTTTCAGGAATAAATCATCTGTAAATATTCTTTTTTTTCCCTTGGACTTGGAGAAACTTAATTAATTTAATCAATGCGTAAATGAAAGCGCTTTGTAATTGTGAATGTATGTGTTTGTCTGTACATGTGTGATGAGAGAAGGATAGAGAGAGAGAGAGAGAGAGAGAGAGAGAGAGAGAGAGAGAGAGCAGTCTCTTTGTAGAAATCATTCCTGATGGATGAAGAGGAGAAATTTGCCTTCTTATTTTCCCTTCGGCCAAAAAAGAACGAAATGAAACCAGTTTTCTTCCCCTCTCCGTCAACGAAAAATGCAACTCATGGCACCAGAGCGACATCATCGTCGGTTGACCAACCAATCTCGAATCCAGAAAGAAAAATGCATCGAAAATGGAAAGCTTTAACCCACAACGGATTATTGCTGTGAGTGTGACGTGTATGACAAGCCTTTTTTTAGTTATTAAGAAAAGGTTCTTCACGTTGTAATTAAATAATTGCAATACAGATTTTAAAAATGGGGAAGAAACTCCGGGGAATGGGACAGTTCGTTGTTTGCTTGCGCTCGACAGCCTGGAATGTTTTGCTAAATGTGACGAAATGTTGTGTTCTATTCAAAACCACATTCCGTGGGTTTTCCTACATATTGAATAAATAGAAAGAGGAGCTTTACCTTGTTTGCTTTTGCGTAGGATGTCAAAAAATAGGATGTAAAGATGTGAAACCATCATTGAACGGTTTGAAAGTTTTAGATAGCAGCTTGTTGAACTAGTTTTGGTTGCTCATTGATAAATAAACGTTAGACTCAAAATAACAAATTAACAGTACTGCACGCCTTGTTTCTATCTATCTATAAGCAGATGGATATTACTATAAAACCGAACAATATAATATTTCAATGTAAAGGAAGGAAAACTCAAACCTTTTGTGCATATTATCTAAGTAACAGAAGCTTGGAGCTAGTTATTGGTTTTGCCATGTCTGTCAATATGATATAAAATAGTGAAAATTCGTATGTAAATTCCTCGAAGCAAGACATGAATTTATGGCGACACGACTCACTGGGGTAGGAGTTAATGGGTGTCGGTTCGGCCATATGAAATACGGGTGGGCATAATTTTTTATTCTGACAGAGGGTAAAAAGTTACTCGAAGTTTATTCAAGAACGATATTTCAGTTCTCAGAACATCAACATACCTTTTGCATCTAATTGCTAGAAGTTGCAAACCTAAGTAAAATTGAGAGACCAACAAGTTCTTTACCTCTACCTTCCTTGCAGGGGTCTACTTGGCTTAGTTTGTGCATGGATATTTGAAATACGGAAAATATCTTATCCCCCCCCCCCTCCCCAGCCTCAACAAAAAAATAAGACAGAGGAAACTCGGTTCATGAGAGGTTTGCAGCGAAAGACAAGTTGTTTTATTATTTCATCAAAAGTGATAATAGCAATATGCCCAATGCTACGAAGCCCTATGCTACGATGAATATAAGCCTTTGTTACGAAAGACATAGGAGAAAAAAACACTGCTTTAGATCAGAACGGTCAAGTAAATTATTTGTATGTTTAAAAAATATTTAGTATGTACGTATGTACAAAAATAACTTAGACTGAAACAGTATTACGAATATAATTGTTGTTTTGTTTACATTACTATGTAGAATTGTCTCATATATTAAATTTGTGTGCAACTAGTAAGTTCACATTTTTATTGTCAGAAATTGCTTACTTCATTCGTGCTGGATAAATATTTAATTTGCCACGCCCAATAACTCTCATTAGGCAGACTAAACGGTTTTGTCGGATAAAATATTAGAATCGGGCATATGTATGGCAATAGCATTTTCAGAAACTTTTCTTGATAATCTTTGTTTGGAGGAGAGTGAAGTGATAGTCATTAATTTGAATTGCAATATTAACTTTTCTGACTTATTCAACTGTTCACGATGACAACGACGACCATTCACTTTTTATTATTAATTAGTATATAAAATAAATTTTTAATATTTATAGTCAAATCGCAAGATCCAGAGCCCTGAGTGGAATGATCGATAATGGAAAAAAGGGAAGTTAATTCTCAGAAAAGAAAAGAAAGTAAAAATCGATCATCCCACTCAGATTTTGCGGTTTGACTATACGTCGCAATGCGAGAAGAAAATTTATAAAATGCTGAAATCCCAATTTAGATCATAATTCATAATCCGAATAGAATAGAAATAAAAATTCATTATAAACTCGTTGAGAAAACATTTATTAAAAAAATAAATCCCTGTTCCATTAAACTTCGTTTGCTAGTATTTCATAATTCCGAAACAAGCACACACCCATACCTATTATTCGATTAAACCAGCTCAGGAACACAGTTGATTTATGATCCTTATATGAAGTCGTAATTCAATTGTATTTTATTAATGGATAATTGTTTCGAAAATAAATAATAAAAACCGTAAATTTTCTTGTCATCCTATAATTCTTTCTGCCACAACTGCTCAAGTTAAGTTAGCTCATATGTAAATAAACCACAAAACTAGTGAATTTCTTGAAAATATAAATTCACGTATGTTTCTGTATTTAGCTTTCCTTTTAGCTGGTAAATTGTATGTATTAAAATGTATTTTTCTGTTATTAATTTTCTATTTTATTTTACAATTCATTCATTCTGTTTATCTAAAGCTATTCTCCTCTTAGCTTCAGTAAACGAGCTTACCTGCTGAGCAATGCAGCTTTTCCAATTTATATATTGAATTTAATAAAACATATCTATCATTATTTCCGTAGCATTAAATAACCAATAAATAAATAAAAATTATAAACAAAAAATTGAAATTATCTTTTAACAAATACAGCAAAAAAAAAAACAAACAAAAAACAAACAATAATAATAAAAAAACAACGAACAAGAGAGGGGAAAAATCGGAGCTCACTCATTCGCTTCATAATTCTGAAAAGCGGAGGGAAATAAGAGAAAAACAGAAAATTGATGACCTTGATGCTTTTCTGTTTAACATTTAAAGTGATATAGGGGCCTGTGTCGTCGATATGCCTTCCCTCCCACGTGGAACTCAGTCGTCCATTCATGCATCTACAAGAAGCATCTGACAAAAAGGGTCGGCGCACGAAATCGCCAAAATTCATGGGATGCATCCAACACATTTTTACATATTTTGTTAAAAAAAAGTTCTTTTACTTTTTTTATGTGTATTCATAACAAACAAATACTTGTGATTCGGCCCAAATCATGAAGACGTTAAAGAGAAAATGAAAGAAACGAGAAGAAGAAGGAAAATAAAAAACAAGTTTCAGACGAAATGAATAAAGCAAACGCATGAAGGGAATTTATAATTTTTCACGCTTTAACAAATCCCGCAGATTTTACATTTTTATGATATTAACCTACATGTTGCGGTGATGAATTTAGAAACCTTTATGAAAAAATTGAATCCTATTTTACGAAACAAAATAATTTACATAAGACTAAAACTTAAGCAAAGTTAAGCAAAAAATTAGAACAAAAGTAAATTCATTAAAATAATTTTTTTTTAATTTTTTCTTTCACTTTCTCTAAACCCGCAATTAATTTCGAAGGTCGGTCTTTTTTATATCAACTAATTCTTTCCCTCTAAGAAGACCATACCAAAAAAATAGAACACACATATTTAGAGGACATGCTAATTGATTAAAAATTAAATTATTCCACAAAATTTTTATTATGAAGTTTTTAATTTATTCGATGCTATGTTCAGATTTTATTCCGAGACCTAGAATTTAGATAAAAGCATTTTTAACCAACAATGGATCATATAAAATAACAGGGAATTGTGAACTTTTTAGAAGGTCATTGCGTGAATATTTTTAGTGAAAAATGAAAGGCTATTTATATCATAAGATATAATTAATTATTAATATTTGGTTAGATTCTCTTGGGGGACTCATCTTTGATTCTCTTCCTTATAGGCAAAAGAGAAAAAAAAATTAAAATTTAAATAATTTTTAGATACGAAAGCGATTCATTTAGCATTCAGGTTGTTGTGAGATCGAGGACAAATGAAATGTTCGTGCACACAAAGTATTCTTGGCAACCTTTCACTTCCCAAAAGAAATTCACGTGTCCGTTATGGGTCAAGGAAGGCGAGTTGCGAGCTCTCCGGAGATGAAGAGAGACAAGGAAAACGGAAAAGGGAATTTAAAAAAAAAAAAAAAAGAGGGGCAACTGGTTCTCTCTCTTTCTCTTTCCTTCTTTCTTTCTCCATCTTTCTATGACATCAAAGAATGGAGAAGCGTCAAATGATTGATAAATGAATTGATATAGAACTCAACCGATGAGCGTTCAATGGAAACCAAGCTCATCATTAATGGGCCGAAAGAGGGTGGAGGTAGAAAATTACTACCATGAAACATGCAAACGGCTGTTTCCATTATTGGAAACATCTTTCAAGTTACATAGTCATTCATATGTCAAAAAATGGATGAGATCTAAAGGTCAAACAATTTAGAGGTCGTCACGTAGAATGAATCAGATAATGGAGACGGAAAGTAAAGACTGGCGAAGAAATGAAAAATTCTGGTTTTAAGGAAATTAAGAAGTAAAAATAAAACTTACACACGACCAAATAACTATATTCATGCTTTATAGGTTGAAGTTTTTACGTGAAAGAATATTCCTTAAAGTTTGGGTAGAAAATTATTTTCAGTATTTTTAACGTGTGACAATTAATTTAGCCTTCAAATAATTAATTTTTGGCAAAGCTTTTAAGTATTAAAATTAGAGGTCGACTTCTAGTTGTCGAAAATATAGATAGATAAAAAAGTTGATTCCTAATGGAATGCAGATAGCCTCGAAAGATGAGTGGGATCGATAAATTTAATAAAAACCCAGACTCTGACAATCGTCTGCATTTTAATTGGCTTTAAAAAGTTCTTTAGAAAGTGGGTCGACTTCGACATCAGAAAAAGTTATTTCATTTGGATTTATTGAGTTTGTCCTATTGCACTGTTAAGCAGTTTTATGTGAAAATATTAACTATGAAAATTATATTGAATTTATATTTTAAAGCGAGACCAATAACATCGGAGAGAAAAGTTTAAAACCTTAATTATCAATATTCCAACACATTTACAAAAATTTTGTGAACTGGTTAGTGGTTTTCTTTCCATAGCTAAACGAGGTTAAAAAACAAGAAAATTAAATCATTTGAAAAAATTTCTTTTATTTCACCCCTTTTAACAAAAGATGATTTGATGATGGTGTGTGTATGAGAGAGAGAGAGTGAGCGAGCGTGTGTTCGACATCGTTAGTTGGTTCTTTCTATTCTCCCCTTTACCTACTTTTTTACCAATTCAAGAGAAAACTCACGAGAGTTGATTCCATCGAGCATAAAAAAAATAATATTTTCTTAACGACTTCTCTTACTCGCTTTCGTTTTCTCTCTCTATCGGAACTGAGCAGTCTGCCCCTATTCTTTTACTTTTTATATATATTTTTTGCACTTTCTTGCTGAAGCCTCATTTGCTCGCTCTTTAACAAATAAAGGCGCCCCATCTCGAAATTAAGGACTTTTGCGTGAGATGCATGACACCGAAGATGCCTCGTTCTTTCGCTTCCTCCACTCCCCCCCCCCCCCTCGCCGACTATATTTTACACCTGTGATTTCTTTCTCTAAACCAACTCTTGACTTGACCCACTTAACTATCAATACTCACTCAGAAGACTCAACCGAATGCCTCCGTCGAAGAAAAAACAAAATAAGTTTATGTGCGAAAACGACATACAATAAAAGTAATTACCGAAGACAAAAAAGAAGCAAATAAATATTCTATTTCGAAAGATCTTGCTCTCTGGTATAAGTACTCTGCTTGAATCCTAAAGATAACTAGTTTTTACTTGACAATATCTACTCGCTGTCTGGTTCTTTCTTTTGCACATAGAGCTTTTAAGCACCTACTAGATAGCATAATAGCACTTAATGTTAAAAATAAAATACTTCTACAAAAGCTGTGCTTTTTATTTATAACCTGGTGTCTTTGTCTAAGCAGCTTTAATTTTCGTTATTAATAAACAATTACAGAAATAACAGTCGTTTGTGCTATTGTATTTTTTAAACGAATAACCTAGAAAGAAATATATCGAAAACGTTTTTATTTATAAATACTAATGAACTTCCCTGCATAGTCTATCCGTTTTGCTGTAATGGGTGCATTCCTTGTAAAAGGGATCAATTTGCAAAGAGGCGTTGAAGACTTTTCAATTTATTTTAAATACCGTTTAAATTTCACTAATTTGAAATCGAATTAAAACGTCATTTTCTGTGGTAAATAATTTTGCTAATAAATCGTATCTCGTTTTTTAGTTTGAATCTCTAAGTTAGATTGCTAATAAATCTCTTGAAATAATTTGCACAGAGTTTGAATCACTGTTTTTTAATTATTCACTGTATTTGGTTATGAGAAAATTAGTTTTAAGCAACAAATTAAATAAAATTTTACGGTAATGGCAAATTTATGGAAAATTTTAATTTAGGCTCCAGAACAAAATGAAGTTCCCACACATTTTCAACTCCGTACATGCATTAATACGTATTATGCTATTTTCGAACTCTTCGTCAGATTTGATGTTTCCAGTTGATATTTTCGTCAATGATATTTTCGTGCCTCACATATGAGGCCAATATATTTTCGAATTTCCAGCCTATTTTTCTGTTAAAATGTTCATATTGTTTACTTTTTAAAAGTTACTGACATTATTTTAATCATCTTAATTCTGGATAATAATTTAAAACATAAGCAAAATAAAATAAAATTGTTTCTTATGTAAAGACAAACAAGGTTGGTTAGGTGCTCCACTCCTCAGACCCACTTTTAATTTCTCGCGATGGGGAGGGGAGAAAATGAAGGACCCTCTGGCGAAAACGAAAGAAATTAACATAAAACCTCTTCAGCCCAGGGTCGAAGCGACATAATTGAGAACCGGAAATTCTGGGTTCAGGAATTGAACGTCGCCGTCCCCTCTCCAACCCTTTTCCTAAGCAAATATTCGAGAAAATTACGTCTAACGGAAGGAATTCTTATAAAATTATAAATGTTTTTTGTGGTTTTAGATCAATAAAAAATACTTTCTTTTTCAAGGAATCCAGAAACAATACTGAATGTTAAATGAAAAGTTTGCCTTTAAAAATTACTTTTCTTTAATACTGGTCTTGTTTGTAAAACTATAGCCCGAAGACCACATCTGAGAAGTTTTTTCCCTATGCAACATAGCAACTAGTTAAAAATTATTTTTGAAGATGATTTGACAAGACTTTAATAAATGATTTTTATATAAACTCATGCTCTTCGCTCTTCGTGATAAAGATTTATATGTATTGTTACTTTTTTGATAAGGAAATTTTTTTTAAACAAATAGACTTTATGAAAGCTTTGCAAGAGCGTCTTGAAAAAACAAATTTTTTTCATTCAAAATCATAAAGGTTATTTTTATGTACAGGGCTTCTGAAAAAGAATGACAACATTTGTGATTTTATAACTTTTTATTGGATGGCACTAGGATGTTAATTTTTAACAAAAATTCTCACAAAATGTGCACAAGTTTTTATATTACCTTTGTTAATAAGTTTCTATATAAGCACCAGTTGTAGCACGGCACACACTTAAGCGAGATTCTCTTTCTATCTACGTTCTCTGAATCATATCTGGGATAATCGAAGAGACATGTTTACATCAAACTACGAAATGCTTGCCACAATGCTGTATGGGTAATAATCAGTACTGCCACCATAAATTTGACACCGTCTGATCGTTATAATAAAAAAATCAAGTTCCTAGTCAAATAAAATAAAAAGATATAAAATCACAAATTATTGTCATTCTTTTTCGGAAACCTGTATTTTCGAAGACATTCCAAAATACAAAAACTGAAAATAGGAACACAATTAGAATGCCGCCTCCTAAATGCCATTTAAACAGGCATTAAAAGGAGGCGCTGGACAAAGGAGTCTCGAAAGATGCTTTCCATCCACTTTTTAGATACTCACAAGAGATAAAATCGAAGGGTCTTTAGTCAAAGCTGTAATTTTTTGCAATTCCCTATCTTATCTCCCATCTATCTATCTCTCTCTGCTTTTCCCTCTAACTGGACTCGCACATTCCTGTGGTTGAAAAACAGTGTATGAGGCAATCGCTTTTATTTTCTCCATAGCACACACTACCTCCTCTTAGAGAAGTAAACCCTTCTCTGAAAAGCAGACTCTTTCTTCCAAATCATTTTCCTCTTATACGCCTGTCACACACCTGTACAACCTGCATTTCACGCATCAACAACCTCAACATTTATTTATTATTATTGTTAGTTCAATGCTACAAACATAAATTCTGGCCGGGGCCTGTATGGCCAAAAGACCGACATCGATATAACTTTTCAGAGGAGGAGGGTCTTTTTCAAAACTACACTTTTTCGCTTTCATTCAATAAATATTTGAATATCACAGATATGAATATTCAGTAATCATATCTGGATAGAATAAGCGTTAAAATTTAATTCTTAATCAAAACGCTAAATTGACTAAAATTTAACTCTAATCAAATAAAAAAGTAATTTTTGTATGTTAATGAAGCTTCTCAATTTGCTAATGATATTAACGAGGTCTTTAGTAGACAAGAATCCTTGATGGCATTTAATATACCTCTAGCATTTAAATAGAGAAAATTAGTAAAGAACATTCCATGGCCTGGACTCGAACCCGGGACCTTGTTCTTTAGGATATGTTTGATAACGCCAGCTTTCAAGTCCAAGATGGCTTAGTGGTTTTAACATCGGGACGGCAATCCGAATGCCTCTGGTTCGAATCTAGGCCGTGAAATTTTCTTTATTATTTTTTCAATTTAATTATTAATATCGGAGTTGTGGCGTGAAAAAATCCTCCAAAGACCCATTTTCCAATCAAGATATTTAGTATATTTTAATCTGTTCATTTTAAGTTTAAACAACACAGAAGTTAAATATTTAAAATAATGCATATATTTTTTGGGTAACCCATGAGAGGTTTATCCAGAATGAAACTCATCAGTCAAAGATTTATGAATGATTTTACTGTTTTATAATTATTGAATATTTTATTCTTTATTAGCAGCAGAAATGAAATTGGATAAGTTTATATCTCATAACTGAAAATTAAAATTGCCCCCTTTACTTGAATGAATTTTAACTTTTCAAAAAAGACTTTTTTCCGGGAGTTGGCAAAAAATTATAAAACCAGAGTTAAACAAAAATTGCGAACCACCAGAAAAATTAAAAAGGGAAAGAAATGTGGATAAAAGTAATAAGATAAAATAAATACGAGGGAGTATCTTCGGGTTTTCTCCTTGCTACTCCGTTTTACCTGCTGAATGATGAGAGCTTCGCCCTCGAAAAGCGCTTATAGGATAAGGTCGTATTTTCCCTTTTATATTTTTGTTGTGGTCAAAGAGTCTTTTATTTATTTTAGCTTTTAACTTTTCAGTTTTGTAATGGCTAATTGAAATTGAGTACAACGCCTAAAGGTATTTTAGTTACTGGATCCCTTAATGAGAGCTTAAACTCTAAATGCCCATATTTTTTTTTTATTCTCGCAGTTTTTCTTTCATAAATCCTTTATTAAATAGCCCCTTTTCTTCAAATCCTGATTACATCACTGATTGGAATTAAGTAGCATCACATTATGGAAATAAAATATCTAAGGGGAAGAATAAAAAATGGTAAGATAGGTATGGGATCATTTTAGCCTGAGAAAAATTTCGGGTTTTTTCCAAGGAAATGCGAGCGTGATCTGACAACTGCAATCCGTTCACTAACGCGATCTATGTAAACCAATTCTACGAAAAGCCTCCAATGAAATATTCATAGACGATCACGACGAGGCAAGTATGCTGCTTTTTTTTTTTTGCACACATGAACACTGCAATTTAGATAATTCAATTCTCATATGATTCTTTTCATCAAACAACTAGAGGCATTCAAACTTTCATTACATGGTTTCAGCTTTCAAATTTCGCCGAAATCCTACTATAGTTAAGCTTTAAAATAAAAATCGAAACTAAACTATTTCCAAAGAAATTGGTTCATACCAACACAAGTAGAACAGACTCCGTCAAACGTTTCTCCTCGAAAATTACTCTTTCATAAAAGAATGCGTAACGTGGAAAAAAATTTACCTAAAAACCACCTTTTCTTTATTTATTTGCAGGAGATTCTTTTTCCCCTTTAGCAAAAGTAGGATAAGTAGCCGAGAAGGTGGTTCCACTCCAATGAGCAGTCGACCCACGAGGAGATCTGGGTTTGTGAAGAGTCCCTCCCCCCTTTCTTGCCGATCTGGGAGAACGAGATCAAATCCAATCTACGCCATAGCGAAAAACCATATCCCAGAAAAATTAAAATATTACATAGTATTGAATATTTTATTAAACTTTATTGTCATTTATTTAATGATCTTTCTTCCAAAAGATTTTTTTCGCGACCTCCACAAGAAGTGTATATTTAAATTTTACGGAAAAAGAGTTAAGTTTTATTTATACATGTAATCCTAAACTATATTTGCATTAAGCAATCGAAGACTTTTTTTATTTTTAAGTACTATTCGTCAATGATTAAAACATAATTATATGAATTTGATTAAACGGATCAGAACTCCTGGTTAGGGAAAGATGGAAAGCAGAATTAAGTAATTATACAAAATGTATAACATAAAACCTATATTAATTTTTTTTTTCCTCGAGAACTTTTTAAGCCTAAAGCAGACATTAAGGAGAAACGCTTGTGAATGAGAAGCTTCAAAATAGTCCCTTCGAATTAAGGAGATCCTGCTGAGATAATAATCAACTTCATCAAAAATGCAAATGGCGATCGATGTTAATCTCCACTTATGATCGCTATCTTCCTGTAAGTATAACCGAAGCATTGCTTCCAATGGAATTCCCTGCATTGCAGCATCTCTAATACAAAGAACATTGAACCTAAACGAAACATTTTTGAAGAATTTCTATGTTGTTTAATATGCGTCACGTGTAATTTACAGGGTGTTCAAAATTAAAGCTTTCCTAATCTCTCCGTAGGGAAAAATTTATCGGAAAGTTTTCAAATTAATTTCCAAAGAGACAAAAGGAAAGAATCTACACAGAAAAACTAATTCTAAGAGCTTTTATGACATAACTCAATTCAGTAGAATTTGAACTAGAAGATTATTATTCTTAGCAAACAACTGCCGTGAAATAGGGCTTTCATTTATTCAAACCACATGCCAGCAGATTTAACTTTGGGCAACTTATGTCTCTATATGGGACTTCTTTCTTACATAATTCTCTTTTGCACTGCCTTCTTCCTAACTCATATTAAATTTAAAGTTTTTCAAAAATATTATTTTTATTTATTACTTTGATTTATTTTGTCATTATTATTACTTTACTTTAACTTTCAAGAAATTTGTAATAGTTGTTAATTACATATATTTTTAGATAAACTACACTTAAAAATTTATCGATGGCAAAGCCAATTTTATAAAGATGGCAATTTATCTTATGACTGTTATATTTGAATAAAAGTGTCTATGTAAATTGCTCACTCTCCACTTCCTGTAGTAAATGTATAATCAGTGCGTGTCACTTAGTGTCATTTCTTTTATTAAATAATTGTTTATATCTTTTTCTTTACCTAGAAACTGAAATGACATCATTTATATGTTTCATGTCATGCTTTATGATTTTCTATTATGGATATTTGAACTCTCTCTTTGGTTTTAAACGACACAAAGCGATAACTCGCCTTCCATGTTGAACAGCATCATTAATGTTGTCTATTGCGTGCCATCATTAAAGTAGATTGATTTTAGAAACGAAGATATTAAATTTGACTAGATCATCTGATTTCATTGATATTTAAACAATTTCATTTCTAGTATCCAAAAACAATCAATTATTTAAAAAGCCTGGCATGATGGAAACTCAAATACTTTACACTTCTCACGGTATTTCTGAGTTATTAGATCACGTCATGATCAAATGTTATAATTTCTGTCTAAAATCTCAAATTTTCAGAGATTTCGGACAACTATGTCTTTTATGATTTTGTTTATAGTGCGATAATTGACCTATGGATGAATCAAATTAAACAAAAATCCACGTAACACCGATTTTTGATAAAGTATATAAAAAAATGTTTTCTTTTTTTAAACCCTTCATTCTAAAGAAATCTAGGGAAAATGTATTTTTTCTGAGCCATATTTGGCACTTGACAAAAAAGACTGGATTAAAAAAATCATCAGTTCGAACTATCTGCAAGTAAAATAGGCCAAACATATTTAAAACTTCAGTCTTTTGTTTCCTCAACGAATAGGAAGTGCTTAATAAGCTGATGATTGTCTCTGAAAGGTACGTAATTTTTGTTATCTTTTGATTTAAGAATAGAATGGTTTTTTTACTGTACAGAAATTAAAAAAATAAAAAAACGGGACATAAACGGAGATAAAATTGTACCGTTAGCAATGGGCAGTTAAAGTGACAATCGTCAATTGAGACCGAAAAACAATAAAACATTTATTTTAAATGAAGTGCTAAGTAAATCTAAAGCTATAATTATAAGCATCTTTATCTTTTCATAAAAACTTCCATTCGAACTCTTTAAATAACAACCCTAAGTTCTATATAAGGAAAACTCCAACTAGTACCAGCCTCAAGTGATTTTTTTTTCTTTGCATGTTTCTTATTTCTAAACATTCCCTCTTTCTCAGAAAGCATAAAAAATATTTCGCTGTTTACACATTAGAAACCATTGAAAAATAAGAGAAAGAGGATAATGGCATAACATTAAAAAAATTCATTCAAGTAGGACTGTCCTGAAGAAAAAAAGAAGTATAAGAAAGGAAATCAAATCCTCTCAATGGGGGAACCTGGTACGTCGACGAGAGGAAGGAAAAAGGAGGGCAGACAGACAGACAGACAAACTTCCGCCTGATTAACTGCGACAGCTGATGATGACACGATAATGTTGTCAATAAAGAAAAGAAATAAAGCTCTGATAACATTTCTTATCAACCATTGACACGTCCCGAAGAAGAGGAGAAAGCGCTTTTATTAGCTCTGTGAAGTCAGAATCGATAGAAAGAAGGCGCCCTAGCAGCTTCTTCCTTGTTGTAAACGGTTTTTGTTTCCTTCCTAATGATTGCTTTGACGTTATTTTACTTTTACTTTTATCTCTTCCGGAAATAAGAATGTAAAAGTCCATGCATTCAAAAGCAGGAATTTCAAAATTCTATAATAAGTAAACAAACTGAATTCCTCCACCAAATAGTTACAGAATTTACTTAATAATCTATTAAGAAATTTTATAAAAACAGATTACGTTTGTGAGCGTTTGTTTAATGTATATTTTTTAAACAAAGTGATCGTTTCATATTAGACTAACTGAATGGATTCATAGTTCCTAATATACGTACATCTTAAACAGCTCCCCAATAACCATTGGAGATTCCCATGTGATTGTTTAATCAGGATATAGAAAGAAATTATAAGAATATATGAATTTCTCTTATATAATTCAAAAGTTCTTAGAAGCGTAATTTACAGATAACGTAAATTTACGTTACACTTTTATACTTTTTAAAATAGATGAATGTTTTTATTATAGCAGGCCTTCTCATCTGTTGTTAATGTAGCAGGGACTTCTAAATATTTTTGCAATCCAAGATAAATATCGTTCGTAAAATTAAATAAATTCGACAACTTTTGAAAATACTCGAAAAACTTGAAAAAATATTTGATATTATTCAAATGACTTCCGAAACATTCTTCGTTAATTAATTCTTCTTGCAGGTGAGCGCTTTTATATAGCAAAGAACTTTTACAATCTATGGGCATCAAGTTTAATTTATGAAACTTTTGAGTAAAAATATTTAGAGATACCGATTAAAAACAAATTACTGCTTTTACAATTTTCGTCTAGATAAATTAGTTCGATTCGCTGAAGACTGTTTGTCCTTTAAAGAAACACATCTTAAATGATCGGTTAACAACACCTTTGCCTTCCGGTAAGAAACCAATGTCTAACACGCAGACATTGAACACTAACCAATAAGGGAGGGCAAGGAAGTGTTAGGTTTCCATCGGCTGTGCCACTATTTTTCTCCTTTGTCTCTCTTCTCGCTCCCTTCCAAGTTCTCGCTACCTTTGGCTATGGAGAAAAGACCCCCCAGACATCGATCACGCAGTTTCCCATTGTCGATCAGCAAAGCAGATTAAGTTGAAAACGAGAGTGTTCCCTCCGAAAAGACGACCCTACGGTAAAACGTACCTTCCCATTTTAACACTATCGATGGAATGGAACGAATTCTGAACAATGAAAATAAAAGAAACGACGTCCAACGAGCTCGGGCAAGGAATTCTTTTGGTATCTTAGTCTCCACAGTGACTGCTGGAATGCAGACAGAGTGGAAAGCATATCTTAACACTTCATAGTTGTTGAAATTCTTTTGTAGTTTTCTACAAATAACAAAATATATTTTTATTAAAATTTAAAAAATAAGATAAATAACATTTTTAAAGATATGTTTTTGCCCTTAAATGTCGATAAAATCCAGAAAAAGAATTCTGAAACCAGAAAACAAAATGTTTAGGCTGAGAATAAATTTAATAATGAACTGAAATAAACTGCTTGAAATATGTTTAAGATATTGTTAAAAATTTACCTAAATTCAAAGCCTCTTATTTTAAACGCTTAGAAATGAGACTAGTAGTTTTATTACTTATTTACCGGAAGAGAGAACTAATCTCTTCACGATGCTTCCTTGGCCAGAAGCGGGGAGTTGACCATAATTCCACCAATGCGGCTGTTGAGCTTTAAATTATAACGCTATTTCAATTCATATATTCTTTTATTTAATATGTAACCTATACAAAGATGCTCATCAGTGCTCATTGTCTGACACTTTTTGTCACTAATGAATACATTTCATTTATCCATCAGAATGGATTCAAAAATTCATTTGTGAATTCCTTCCTACAATCATCAACATTACCGCCATTTATTCTAAAATTTATTTGACGTTGACATTTCAATGCTCTTCGCACTGTCTGTCTCTGTCTCATGAGCTCTCTATCTTATTTCTTTCAAATTCTCTTTCGTCCATTGAAACATTCCTTTTGTGCTCTGAAGTGAACGACTTTTTTTTTCGACGTTCCGTTTCCTTAATTGTTCTTAGGAAAGGAACTGTTTCTTATTGTTGTGGAGAAATGCGATTATTCTCAATTTTTTTCCTTCCTCTAATCAAACACTGAATCTGCACATTTTGTTAATTAAGTCTTGTTAACGAGACCATCAATAACACCGAACAGGTAATTGCATTGGCATAAATCTACATAACAATTCTCATTGTCCTTTGACAGCTCTTAAAGTTATCGATTGCAACGTCACGTGACCTATTTGAGCTTTAAGGAGAGCTTCGATTAGCGTTTGCATAATTGACACTCTATTAGGGCTATGTCAAAAAAAAGCGAGTAAAATCAGAAACTATTAGAGATTTTGTTTAAAAGAAAAGAACGGAAATAAAAGATATTAAGAAGATAAAAATTTATTTACCTGTTTCTCTTAATATTTTTATATTAAGTATAAAAGTTAGCAATATTAAAATAAATTTTTACTAGCCAAAATATGCAATGTTTTAAAATATTGTATACCACTCCTTACAGCAATTTTCAACAGCAAACCTTACTTACTTACTTACTTCAAAATTCTCTGATGACATTTCTACAAGCAAATTATAACTAATTTTTAATCATTTTCTCTTTACCATGAGAAAATTTATTTCAAGTTTACACGCTAAGTCAACAAAGAAGCTTATTTCAAGTTTACACGAAGGTTAAAAGTCTTTTATGAAAATAACAACCACGCAATTCATAGCAGTTTTGAAATTCAAAATGTCATTATTTCTAAATTTAATTCATTTAATAATGGTGCTGGTTTAATTATTTAGGAAATTGTGTGTGTCTGTGTATGCGAATGATAAATATGTAAACATTTAATTAGACGCCGGAATGAGGTTGATAACCTACATGCAAAGAAACAGAAGTACGAATGGAATTAATTGAATTAAAAAAATAAGATTATGGTCAGCATTTTAAATATAGAATTGTATGACTCTTTCAAATTAAAAATATTAAAAATTATTTTATTATCATTTTAGAAACATGCAGGCTGAAGTGTTAAGTTCAAGTGTTTAGATGATAATCGTCAACTGAGAATGAGAACAATATTCTACTTCCTCTTATTTACGATAAAAAAAATTCTGATTATTTGCAAACGAAAATTTTACATAAAGATTAAATTAGATGCTCATTAACTTGTATGTTTTGGGTAGTCTTTTTTTTTTCTCTCTGTTTAGAAAAAATATAATTAAACCGTGGAATTGAGACTCTTGGTTAATTAATTGTAATGAGCTCACTCAATAATATTACTGCTCTCAGCCGGAAAACTATTCCAAATCTGTTCGAAAATGTTATGTACTCTAGAAATATTAAAAATCAGATTCAACGGATCTTTCTAGTTATCAATGGCTTGTTGATATGCTAACACGATGAAAATCTACACGATCAATGAGTTTGTTTGAGATAAATACGTTATTGAAGGCAGAGAAATTAAAAAATAAAGAGACAGAGGGACTTAAAGGAAAGCCACCTGAGCAGTTTAGTCAATGGGAGGTGTGTGAGCGAAGGGTCAGTGATCTCGGGCGGACGGCGGTTTGAACAGATGGTGGTGACACCGAAGACCATCTCCACCGACCGGTCCCTTCCTCTGGGGCGCAAGCACGTGGTCAGGAACAACTGGTTTCGATGTAAGAAAAACGTCCTCGAGTGGTTAAAAACTGAGTCAAAGAAACTGAACCCCTAACCAATAAATAAAACTAATCTAAACCGGCAAAAAGTGTTTAGCTTAACACAGAAAAATCCTAATTTTATTGGTAACAACGTCTTATTTATTCTTCGGAAAGATTTTTAAGACTCCTCATTAAATTTTCATTTCGCTTTCGGAACTAGATAATCTTAGATCGGAATATCGTATGCAAATTTATTACATTAAATTCGTCATTTATAAGTTTTCTTCGATTAAAAAAAAAAAATCAATTAAACGAGTCGTTACATGAGGCCAAGATAGAATTAAATGCTTATTATGCTAGACTTACCTTTATATTTAACTTTATTTATAAATATATAATATTTATTCACGATTTATGACTTCACCTCTACATGCTTATAATGAGTGAGATTTCAATAACATCAAAATGGAAACGCAAAGGGAGTATTTCGACCTGCCACAACATCCATTAGCAAAAGTTAATAACTTTAATTTATAAAACAACCCGCAGGTTATCCCCCCAACAGGCCAGAGCCCAACACGGGGTTTCTATAATAAAGAACAAAAAAAACATCCATGCCCCAAGCGGGATTCGAACCCATGACTGGTTGTGAGAGCGATAAAACCTGCGCCTCAGCGCTCTCGGCCAAAAAGCCGGCTTAACCGCACAACGGAAAACCAACTTAACCATCCAGTCAGTCTCCCCAAACAGGAACAATTTGTCTTTAAGTATTGAGATTTTTCACTGAGAAAAATTCTTCTCTCCTTTATGTTAATCTAATTGAAAATTAACTTAGCAGAGGATCCCAGCCTACTGAAGTCTTCCAAGCTAGTAAGTAAAGGGACAAACCAAAAATCCATGCCCTCACCAGGATTCGACCCGCGTCTCGCTATCTCGAGAGCCATAAGGCTTGCGCCTTAGCGATCTTGGCTACTGAGCCGATATAATTATCTATAATTTATTTCATTATTCGTTTATAAAGGAGAAGTCATAAATATTAAGCATCAATTACAAATACACTTCCATCCAAAAAGTAAGATCGAAAGGAAAATTTGTTGATAATATTGAAACCAGTTGGTATCTTCAAACAAATTTTCTGCGATGTTGCATCAGAACATTCAAATGTAGAAATGCTTCTGAAATAACTGGGGCAGCCAGAAATATGTAATCAGCTGGTAAGCTGTTAGCAGACTGCATGCCGGCCAATCCATCACGAAAGTCGCCCGGTCCATTTGTGTTCATCATTCTGTGATCTCACGGTTATGGACTCCGTTCCAAACCACATGAACAATTACCAGACTACCTGTTTCAGGAGTCCTAGAGTAACAACTTCTTCCGACGACCGCTACATAGGCATACTGGCTAAACGTAACCGTTAATCAACAATACCTGTTCTACGAGCACACCTTATTGCAACCATAGGAAAGCAGGTATCAAAAAGTACTGTGTATCATAAGGTGAATATACAAGAACTCTATGCACAACGATCAGCGAGACTGCTGCCATTGTAGACTACACAAAGACATGACCGATTATGTTGGAGTGAAGATCAAGTCAACTAGACCAGAGAACACTGGAACAACGTCGTTTTTGCAAATGTGTCCAGATTATCAGTGGAACCAGACAAGCGTCCAATTACTTTTGGATAGATAGTATATTAATGTAATATAGAAAGCTTAATAACGAAATAATTTAAATTTATAGTAGGCTAATTGCGTAATTTTTAAAATTGTTCAAATGAGAAAACAACACAAATTTAAAAAGTCAATTAATTTGATTATATTTAAATTGCATTAAAATTAAAAAAAAAGAAATAAAGCGCTTTAAAATGAATTTGATTATAAAATAACAAATATTACAAATATTTAAGTCCATTAATATCTAATTCATTGTATGATTACAACATTCTTTTAGGCGTTGCTAGTTGCTTGTTGATAATATATGATTTGAGTTTGGACAAGAAGAAAATTCCAAATATATTGGTTTAATTGGTACGGTTCAATAAAGTCGATGCTAAAAATAAGTAATAATTATCGATAAAGTTATGAATTTAAGTAGGTTCCTTTAAACAGGTTCCTTTAAATAGGTTCCTTGGGCAGATCGAACGGTTCAATTGGCGCCGGCTCCACCCTTCGTGCCACGGTTCCGCGATTCTTGCGCCACTTGGACGGCAACAATCGACTTGTTTACAACTCATCGAACGTTTAACTAGGAAAAGAGAGGAGGGAGGAGAAATACGAATAGACGGATATGAAAAGATGGAGGTAGTCTTAAAAGGATTGAATCCGAAAAGTGACCGAAGCACGCGACGATGTTCCTCAATCTCGCGCCGGTCCACCTTGACCAATCAGAGAGTGGAACGAAGCGGAACCACCGTATGAAACGGAGGCGGCAAAAAACGATTCCATCTGTCAAACCAATTTGATTCCCGAGTGATCTTTATTAATTATGGTTCACGCAATTGGGTTCTGATGGTGGTATGATTCCAAGTGTTAAAGGGCATTTAACAAAATTTAATGCATTCCGTCTGGCCTCGACCGTTTAACAAATCAAATGCGGAGGATTTCCTCGGAAGAAAATGCAATACATTTTCTGTTTTACAGCCCGAGCAGGATTAAGTATCACACTGCTTATGTACCGTGTCCAATATAAATCCATCAATACCTGATGTGATTTATTGAAACCTCAACTAATCCAAAAATCCAAATATACAAAATTACAAAATTATAATGTGAACTGTTTAAAATATACAGAGTGTATCAAAAAATACGTTTACAAACTTTGAGGGCGGGTTCATCACACCAAAACAAGAAGCATGGTCCATATAAACATATGTCCGAAAATCCTTGGATTTTTGATGTATAAATGAAAGTTTATGTTCAACGCGGTTTGATGTACATTCCATCAACGGAAGTTTGTAACCAACCAGATAGCATTGTGCTTGCCAAGGAGACTTGTTTACATTTGTCATTACATGTGGCTAAAGTATTTTATGATTAGACTGTCTTCAACGTATCACTTGTGTAGTAGTGAGTTAACCATGGCAGGATATCCATTTCGTGAGCAGCATAATTGTACAAACTACTAATCACAAATGTAAATTGTAAACCACAAATATACACAAATGACAAATATAAACAAGCCTTCATGGCAAGCCAGTGCCATCTGGTTGGTTGCAAACTTCCGTTAAAGGATTGTACCTCAAACCACTTTGAACGTAAACTTTAATTCCTCAAAATCTAAGGATTTTCACACATATGGTTATATGGACTGTTTCTTGTTTTGATGTCCCTCAAAATTTATAAACGTATTTTTGATAAACCCTGTATATTATCAAAAAAAATTTATCTAATATTAAAATTTTTTTATCATAAATACTTATTCAGAATAATTTATCTAAAAAGAACAGCAAGGTAAATCCATATTTTTTGTATATTGCACTTTTTTAGATAAATTATTCTGATTAAGTATTTTTGATAAATTTTCTTAATATTAGAGAACTTTTTTGATATCAGATATAATTATATTTGATAAATCTATGTTAAACTTAATGATATATTTAAAAAAATAAATTTTTTTTGGTGACCTGGATTCGAACCAGGAACCTCGAGTATCATATACTCGATGCCTCTACCAATTGGGCTATCACAGACACCCGGACGGCCAATAATATCTTCACCTGATGAGTTTCAGTTTATATTCATTATTTACTACTGTTTAAATAGTGTCATATTATAATTTTGTAGTTTTACTTTTGTATCCTTGAATTTGTTGAGGTTTAATAAATTATATCGCTTATTAAATAACTCCATCGATTTTGTGGTAAAGACTTCGTGTATCATGGTTTTTTTGTGGGGTTTTTTTTGGCATCTGATAAATGGCCCGGTTAAAAATGATTTCTGATAACGCAAATGTTAAAGTTATATCCAAGGAGGCTTCAGAACGATTTATATGGATTTAAAGTATAAATTAGTAGGAATTTGGCATTTTTGTACTGAGCAATACTTTATATTATTTGAACAGTGTGAAATAATAATATCAACCCAAACTATTTAATAAGTTTTCCACTCTATTCTCTCTTACATATAAAGCAATTTTATAATAGAAGAGCCATAATAAGTAGTAGGACCTCGTTTAGCCTGCAAAACAGCGATTACTCTGCGAGATCTCGATGAGGTAGTGATGGGCATTTTTGGTATATCTAGTACCATAATCTGAACGTCAGATCCTCCAGTCTCCGTATTTTCGAAGTAGTGGATGCCAAACAGTTCATCCAGTTGCCTTAGCCTCAGATGGTAATCGGCTCACTAGTGGTTGGCAGTTTGTGTAATATACCAAAAATCTGGATTCGTATGACATCCTCGGTCCAGTGCCGACGATCTACTGCCGATCGATTTATGTCCTGTCGTCGATGGACTACAGTTAGCAATGGGATCATGTTGGATCTATGGCTATGCTATATTATTTACCGCTGTTGGGTCTCGGCTGGCTTCTTTCTTCAATAAATTGTGGTCGATACATATGTGGACAACAGTTCGTTATTTGCACATTTTGCACGACCTTTGACTTATGCTCACGACAGTGACTCTTGAGCACCCTACAGGCCGAGCCAGTTCAGAGATACTGGTCCCCAAGCGCTGTGTTACTCAATTTGTCCTTTATTAAATCGGTAGATATTCCCATTTTGGCATTGTTTAAACTATTAATAGCAAGCCAGATCTGGGGTTGTAAATATACTGCACCGGAATTTAAATACGTCCTGTAGGCAACTCATTTCTCTAGGCTAGGAATGGTCATAATAATTTATAATGGCTCTTCGATGCGTGCATCGCAATTCTCGTTCCCAATGTTGAACTTCTATTCGATATCTACTTGATTTTATTTCACAGTTCACTAATGCAACTTTTTCAGAGAAATTCTGTCTAAATAAGGTCACAAGGTCAATAAGGTCTACTAATTTCGGCAATCTTTTCTGGAATATTGAATGTGGCGAAAAAGATTGCACAGCTTGCAACATTTTTTATGCGAAAAACTTAAATAACTCTTGGTATCCACACTGTTAGTATCTTAATAGAACGATGATTGTAAAATATCAATTATGTAAAAACTTAACGAACACACTGTAATTTGTTTACTTTTTCTGAATGCATATACCCTGAACAAATGTGTTAGAAATATTTATATATGATTAAATCTCTAACTGTACCATTAAAGAGACTATAAAGCAACCTGTTCGTTTGCCATTTAAGATGAAAAGAAAATAATATTAGTCAAAAATGGATCTGAGGGCGGATAAATTATTCCATATCGTTTACCATTAATTTTGTTCAAGGATTCTCCATTTCATTTTTCAATTAATACGGCTGACCTCATTTATTTAAGGAGAACAGCATCCACCTACTTGTCGCTCCTTTAGACGGCAAAGATAGTGAACGAAGGAGATGAAGAAGAAAAGAAATTGAGGGAGAAGCATTTTCTTCTTTTTTTTCTATTTTTTTTAATGTCAAATCACTTTCTTTATCTTTCCAACTCCATTTCTAATCTGATAGAAACTTGTGATTTTGTTGCAGTTATTTCCCTTTAATGGCAGCAATTAAAGTAAATAATAGAGGAAAAAACCCACCGTGGAATGCATTCTCGTTGCATTTCTATTACTTATCAAGGGAAGAAATCAAATTTTGCTTTAATATTTTATTTTCTTCTTTCGCAAGGAGAAACATGTAGGCTCGTACCCCCTTTGTTCTTATTTACTTTAAACATTCTAAATGAATTGTTTAGGAACCTGCTTTCTAAAACTAGCAACGCTGTTTGAAATTCTCCCCAATTCGTTATAGATCATTTTGGCAACGGTTAAATTCCAAACACCAATCTATTTAAAAAATAAACTAGAATTCTCTTACCTTGTACAGCTTTTCCTTCTGGTACCAGACGTCCTCCTCGTCGTCCATCACGTTGTAGTCGACCGCATTTAAATCATCCCGACTGCGGGAGAGAATGCGGCGACGAGAGATCATATCGCGGGTGGGGTCAGGACCGCTCCTAAAACAACAAACGAAGAAAAGGTCCATTGGAGTCAAACGATAAAAAATAAAAGTATTGAAATACCAGAAGTGCTGAATAATTATGTGCTTTATTCCAAAACGCTATTATTCAACGAGAAAACTGTAGGATTTTAGAAATGATTGTCAGAAACACTTTTATTATTATTATTATTATTATTATTATTATTATTATTATTAGTATTGGTTTTACATTAACTTGCCAGTCTTCATCGTTTATTTAAAAAATTTATTCAGAAACGCTGCCAATTATTTGTTACTATGTTTATCTCATTCAAGAAATTATTCAAACCTGATCAGAAATGTATCTGACTTGATTACACTAATCTGAATTAAGAAATGCGAAAATTGAGAATTTATCACCCGAATCATAAGGGAAAGATAATTACTTTATCCTTTAATTCATCGTAAGAAAAACTCTTTATACTCTGCCCAACTAAAGAAAAAACCGGCGCGTCTGTTTTAATATACAATTTCAAATATTACACATTGTTTTGTTTTATTTTTAGTAAAACAATGTGAAAGAAATGAAATTTGAAATTTATTTCGACATAGCCCAGAATATCAGCATTTTTAAACGATCAATTAAAATGTTACCTAGTAATAATATAAAGGAACAATTCATGGATAATTATATTCAATATGGATTCAACAAGAATCAAATTGGTACAAGGATTCCAGTAGGTAAAAAAGTTCTTGTAAAAATCGAAAGAATTAAATAGTCAAATCTTAATTTAGATTCTATTCTATTACCATCTTGTTTTCAGAACGCTTTTAAGATTTTACAACGAAGAAATCTAATATTCCACGGTTTCTGAAAGTGAACTGCCTTATCATGTTCAATAGTGAAGTACGACATAAGCACATTAGACAGTGGGATGATAATTCAGCAACATTTAGAAGCCAGTCAACCAAGACCACAGAGAAAACAAAGGGCGACGATTATGAAAGAAGTGAAAGTTACATGAGTGAAAAACAAATCCGAATGAGGTCCTACGGTGCATGTCCATGAATGCAGTGGAATCTCCCACCCATATTCAGTCAATCAATCAAGTGCATCCTTTGTCTAGGCAGGATCTAACATTGATTTTTCCACTACAAAACGAGTCCTACTTGAACGGCCTTTACTGTCATGAGTGATGATACCTACGTGGACTTTAATTAATCACCAGAGAAAGGTGAAGTCAAAAAGGTCTGTGACGGTTATTACCCATTCTTCAGACAGTCAAGATTCCTCTTCCTCCCTCACCAATTCAAATTCCTATTTAATAAAATGTGCCACACTAATGAAACACGTAAATTATGAGAAGAATAGAATAATGAATAGTCAAGCTATTTTAGCCTAAAATTTACAAGAAATATAATCAGCTCATCCATTATACCATATGTATAAAGTAAACATCTTTTGGGCAATTGAGTGTGGTAAGTAGGGAATTGCGATTCTTCTCACATCAGCTCTCCCCACCTTCACTCCCCCATCCATTCCTTTCTTCACCCCCGGTTCCATACAATAATTAATGGCAGAGAAGGGAAGATATAATATTCTCCCACCCTTCTATTTCTTACAATGATATTGCAATTGTCGTCCCTCAGTTTTTTCCCTGTTGGTGTCGACACATTGTAAAAACATCTTCTTTCAAGAAGTTGGGGAAGGTAGTATATTCATATATTTTGACAATTCCAAGAATTTTGTCTATAAATCTTGGAGTTACCAACCATAAAAAAGTGTCATAAATTTTTTTCTGTATAAGAACTTTATAGTACAATATCTTTTATTGTATTCTTTTCCATTGAGTAATATAACTTCTCTAGGTATCATGTAGACCATTCCAAAAAGAAGACTAAAAAAACACAAAGAAGTGTTTGATTTCTTTCGAAAACTTATTTTTCTTTGACGTCAATATCCAAAATTTGGAAATTGCTCTTCTACAGGAGGAAATCTAACGCTGGCCAAACGCTTTTAAATACTCTAATATATTAAACCGATCAATAAGAGTAAATAACTTTGTTTATGTATTGCAGCATTATATAAATAAAGAGGTCAGTAAGTAACAAGTAAACCAAAATGTGTTCGAATGAGTCTATGGCCATCAAGATACACGAAAATCAAGATAGGGTTGAAAAATATATGTGAAAAAATATATGCTGTGTTTTGTTAAAAATTCTTCCATTACAATCTTCTTTTGTAAAAGTAAACATGTTTAAATGATGCTTAAAAAATAGCCTGAGTCACCAAGGAGCAGAGAGGAGGGGGGGGGGTATTCTGGTTGTCAGAAATTTTTTATCTCTAGTTTCTTCTGGACGAAAAAGGGCACAAAAGGACACTTGAATGAAAAAAAAAGTAAAAGGACCCAGCTTGAGTGCAGATTAGAAAGGTCATGTTTTTATATCCTTCCAAAGGCCATCTACTGGGAGCTAGCCTCAACTTTAATCTCCCATGCATGGAAAAAAATATTTTTAATCAGAAGGAAAGGGAAAAACTATGAGAAAAGAAACAGGGATGGAATATTTTCAATTTGCTAAAATTTTCTATTAAATTTGCGGAGTTGACATTACGCGGATAACCATAAGGTCAAAATGTTAACGGAGAACTGAGAAGTGAAGGAAATTATTGTTTTTAAGATAGTGAATACTACGTTAACAATCGTAGCAATAATCACTGCTTCACCAACGCAATCTTTGGTTAACATTTTTGACCTCACGTATTGTATACATATTGGCTGGGTTCAGAAAGCGAAACTGAATGGTTGACATGATGATATGTATAATTTTTGCCACGTACTATCACCAATCCTTTAACAATGCATTTACGTAGTTATTCATCAGGTGACATCACGTGTATTTTTATTAACACAGTCATTATTGCAAATAGATTTCTCATACTTGAAATATGTGTTAGCAAGTAAATGTATTGTGTAAGAATAATGATAAGAAGGAGACGATTTATTATATTAACCTAAATGCAGAGTGAGTTTGTACTTTTATTCTAAATTGTTTTAGAAAAATGCTGAGAAACTTGGTTATCTCGTCTTCAAAACACAATAATCACTTTCCTTCCATACATTATCTTCTTTTATAAAAGTCGTTTTAAAAAAAGGTTAGTGGTCTTCGGCGCTTTTTTTTTTTTAATTTTGGAAATAATTCATTCAAGAAAGTGCTCCGAGGGTGATGGCGACGTAGATGAAGATGATTGGTTGAGAAGCTTTCTTTTAGGTTGAGAGTGTGTCACCACTATACATCTTCATCTTTTTTTTATTCTTTTTTTTAAGGGTAAAGGTCGACGCGAGCTGAGAGGGTGACGAACCCGATAAGGAGACAACGACATGTTTGCATTAAAGGTGTTCTATTTCACTCAGCCCACCTTTTCTCGAGTCCAAAAAAACAAAAAAACTCTTCGATATATGAAGAAAAAAAAACAAAAACAGATAACGGCTAGTAAAAAATAAAAAAAAAAAAGAGAGAGAAAAAGGGGAATAATTGTCTACAATCGCAGATGTTTTCCCTCTATCTCTCTTTTTAATGTCCTTTTTACAACGTCTCGTAAAAATAAGAAAAAAAAAGTTTAGGTTGAGGGGGGATGAGGTTTTCGAAGGGAGACGCTTTAATCCTTTTAAACGATAAACATTCTACAGCAAAAGCGAATGGTAATTGATCTCACCGTTATTTTTCTCTTTTTGAACGAATAGGTCACGTGATTCTCTTGAATCAAAATGGAATGGTTTCCTAGCTAGCGATGGTTACATTTTAGAAAAGAAAAACGAATAAACGCTCACTAAACCTATTTGCTTTCTCGCTAAATTACTTGACTATGAACGTTTATAAAAAGTTACTCAACAAATAAAGAAAAGCAAACGCATTTTGTAATAATTAATGACGCAACTCGTAAGCTCCGTACTTGAAACGCATGATATTTTAACAAATCAAATAATAAATGTATTCTTGTATTTTCCACATTCTAAAAGCAGTAAAACTACCGCTGAAGTAACATAAAATCAGCTACTTTGATTATAAGAAATTTGCAAGTAAATCAATCAAATAAGTTTTGTGAAACTGAATTAAAACAAAAATTTCATAAAACCTGTGGAAGATTTGTGACCCTAACAGGAAACTAATTAAACCTGAAGCGCAGTGTGGTTCCGTGAAGATTCACGTGAGAAAGAAAGGTCTCATTTCCATTTCGAAGAGGAATTTCATTTGGCAATTCTCGTAGAATTTTGAGATGCGAAGGGCAACGTCTCTTTTTTTTCGCCCTTCTTAAATTGCTCTAATTCATATCTTTACTTAATCCATTCCTGGTGACTTAAACCCAATCACCTTGTGATCGACGATTGGTTTCCGATCAATGTCAGCGAGGACAGGCGACCACCGAATGGGGTCAGTCAGTTTTTCTCATTTCATCATCGCTTTTCTCTGAATTTATGAATTAAACTGATATTCATACCATTGCTTTACAGTTTCAAAATATAAATGAAAAATCAGATCATTCTATTTGAATAAAAGAGTAAATAAATTATGAAAATTTTTCTCTTCACGGAAAGAATATCGATTATCTAGAAAATATAAAGATTGTGGACTTATGACTTAAAATAAAGTACAGTACGATGTAATAAAACTTAATATTTTTGTTATCATTTAATTATTCAGCTAATCCAAAAGTTTGAATCGTAATCAGTTATCTTGTTGTTTTGTGGGCCATTATTGTGTTGGCTAAGACTAACTTTTGTTTTCGCTAAAGGGGGAATCAGAATGGTTTCGGGTCTAATATTGAATATAGATGCACGGTAATGCTGCTTCATTACGCCATTATTTTAAAATAGAATCGAACCCACCCGATTGTATAATCGGGAAATAACCCATTGTTAGATTTTTTCTTTGTTTTGACATAGTCCACCGTCGCTGATTTTATATAAATGATATTTGAGTCGATATTTTCTAGAAGGAATAATTATTTGGAAAGAAAATTACAAATGCTCATAAGATTTTGATCTACCTGCTCCGTTTATTTTAGCCTTATAAATTTTGATGTAATATAAATATTAATCAAAATCAACTTTGTACATTTAAAAAAATTAAAAAATAAACGGAAAAAAAAGTTAGTACATTTTAGTTCAGTTAGTATTTCTTAAAATATTGTCTGAAAAAAGTGGGAAAATTTATTTTCAATGAAGTTTTCATCTCTATGGATGATTTGGAAATCATGTCCTGGATACGCGAGAATTGTTCTTACGTTTTTTTAGAAATTTAACAGCAATTTATATTTTCTATTCATCCAAATATATTTCAAAATCGTTGGGAATAATTTTTTCGTTTCTAAAAAAAAAAGCGAAATTGTTAAGATTTTACTCCTAACCAAATAGAGCTGTAGATTCTCTTTGAAGCATGAAAAACCAAATGCTCCCGGTTACATTGACAATGTAATCGCGACAACCCTGCACGATATTTCGGACGACCTTTTCGAAGTATTCGACAACGGGATCAGGGTTCCTTTTACACAGTCAGGGAGAAAAGGGGCCACGGTAACAAGAAATTTCATCGGGATTACGGCGAGTTCTCGTAGCTGACCTCTGTTCGTCGGACCTCCTGATGTGGGAACCCCGCGCATCCCGTGATGCAGTGCGAAAGCACCGTCTTGCCCTCAGGCAGTGGGAGGTCGTCGGTCGCTCCGAACACTTCTTCATTTCGACTGACTTCTTCTTTTCCTCCCCCCCCCCCCTACTTCTACCTTTCCAAGCAACTTACGCGTACGAAAAGGAAAAAAATATGTTTTCTTCCCTCCCGACCATCTTGATACTGAAGAGGGAAAAAGTCATCGACGAGTTCTTTGAAGATTGACAATTAGGTTTAGTAATTAACTGAAAGTGCGGGAGGTGAAGCTCCGTCGCAGGCGCTAAACTCCTCCCACACTAACGGTCTGTATAATTAGTAGCAGGAAAATCAAGACAGGCGTGGGAGGATCCTGTGTACGCACAACTGAGGTGGTAGGAATTTTTGTTCGTTTTCACTGACTGAAACGGACGAGGTAGAGGGGTTTCCTTCTTTAAGCAAATTTATTCAAAGAATGAAAAGATGACATTCCTTCAGAAAAGGGCTTGTTCGTGCTTTTTAAAATAAATTAAACTTGAAATTTTAAAGCTTAAATTTAAAAACCAGTTGAGAATGCATGGTACTGCATTGACATAACGATGTTAATGAAAAGCATCGTTACTGTATTCGAGAAGTCGGTCGTTCTTTGCCAATTTTTTCCGATTTTTTTGATTTTGACTTCAGATTTAGATAGAGTGTCAAAAAGTAAGCTATAATAGGAACACATGTTCCGTCTATTCTGGTTCTGTGACCCGTATCGAAGGACCAAAATTTTAACTTTAACCACCATTTTGGCCATATTCCCGAATAGACAGGACATGAGTGCCTATTATTACTTTTACTTACTTGTTGATGCTCTGTTCGAATCTGAAGTCAAAATCAAAATATTCGAAAAATAAATTGGCAAAGACAGAGTCGTAGACCTTAAATTTGAAAAGTATTGCACCTATAAACTATGCGAGTGGGATATGTCTAAATGTATAAAGAATTTAAAATGACAGTCTTAACTAGTTCTTAAATAAATAATTAGCAAGATCTATTATCAATATTTATTTGTTAAATTATCAAATTGTTAAACATATCCATTGTTATTTTACATTGTATACGTTTCTTATAATCTTGGAGAATGATAAAAGATCGCCTAACGATTAAGTTGATCTAAAAATATGTATTGCTGAAACAGCCTAGCTATTTAGTTATTCTTTTTATTTGAAATCGTGCAATATATACTATGAATCCCTTTCCAATGAGTTCTTAAATATACACACAAGCACTATTATTAATTTATAAATGACTAGTTAATTGCATTAATTATTAAGCATATTCTAAGAATCAGTGAGATACTACTGGAAAGATATTCGGAAATAATAATATAAATTACCATCATTCTAAATTAAATTGAAAAACTTATAAGTAATTACCTAGAGAGATAATTCTATTTGATGAAGTTTTTTTTACTTATTTATTTATTAATTAAGAGCATTTTAATCAACGTTTACAAAAATTTTATCTATTAATTAAGTGAACTAACAAACGATGGAAAGATTGTTCAGATTAAAGAAAAACGAACAAACAGAATGAAATAATAAAAATCATTTACGCAAAAGCAATAACAAACATGAAAGAAGGTAGATGTTTGTAATTCCCTACGTGTAATTCCTATAAGAAGAGGATAAATTACAGAATGGTATGTAAATGTTAACGTTGTTTATTTAGATAGGAATGGGTAGAATGAAGGCTTTTGTAAAGGAAAGTCCTATCATAGGAAGGGGTTCCTTATCTCCACAGGGGTAGTGACAAGGGAGAATAGGGATTCTGTTTTGCTCTTTTGTTGGGTTCGGGCTTTTATATCTTGGACGAATTCTTTTCATTTTCACCGACCGACGACTTGTCATGGCTCAGTGAAAAGAAGAAAAACAAAAAAGAACACGAAAACTTGAATATTGAAAAAGACTTAAGGTCTTCCTTGTGATCTTCGTTTCCATTGTCTTTAATGTGAAGTCGGGCGTTACGGAGAGAAAGTGACATAATAAAGGAAAAGGAGCGCTCACTTTCATTTGATAATTAATTGTCAATCAGATCAATTTGGGATTTTAACCGCGTTTGTCTCGTTTTATTCGTATGACATAAAAATCACAGCTAGTTGTATCATTTCTTTCTTCAGTTTTGAAAGGGTGAGAACGAGTGAAAGCATGCAAATCATACCCTTTTTTTGAGGAATGAACCTCATTCTTAACACTTGAAGAAACAGAAGAACTAGGTCCATCATCATTGCATCCTCGTGCGACTGAATTAGAACACTCGTTTTTGGTGAATTCTCCTAAATAATGGGCTCATAGAGAGGAAAAAAACTAGAAAAAACCTAAGCAGCGGATGCACTCGTGTTTTTACGAAGAACGACCTGACAGAAAGAGAGAGAGGAAGTCGCCGCCGAAGAAGTAGTCAACGAACGGAGACGGGATTTCAACCCTCTCACCCCCTCCGTTGTTCCAATCCCTTTGCACTGGCGCTCCGAGCAGCTTCTCCTTTTTCCTCGCTCGAGGGAATTAAATGGCAGCCGTCTTTTAAGTACGTAAATAAAAAAAATAAAATAAAATAAAAGGGAAAAAAGTTTTGAAAAGCGACCCTCAGGCCTAGCAGAATGGCTTCGAAAATTACCGTGCATTTCATTTGTGAAAAATAAAAATCAATTCGGAGTGATCTGATGGTGCTTGTTTTTTTGGTTTTTTTTTGAGATGAAATATTTGCTCGAAGTTTAATAAGAACGTGCTAATTCTAAATATGAAAAATTAAGTGCTAGATGTCATAAGGAGTAGCTTCTTTATAAGGACGTAGACTTTTTAGTTAAAAACGTGAAACTGTTTACCTTCGTTGAGGTTTTCACTAAAAGATAATATAACAGCACTTGAGGCTACGCAGTATTCCGTTATTCTTCGTAGAGATAATAAAGGATTGATATAGATTTGTGTATAAAAACAATATGATGCAATATATAATTGCAGTATGGATAAATGAAAATTTCACAACAACAAAATAATGTTTGTTGGCCGTGTATATGAGATAAGGGTCTTGCTATAGAAACACTCACTGTAGAAATTTCTAATTGATATTAGAAGTAATAATCCGTTAGGCGAAGAAAGCATTTGGTTAGTTCCTTGGAATTCCTCATGCAATTCTGCGTAATCTTCACGACAGACTTAAATCCAAAGTAAGATACACCAACACATTCATACCCCAGTATATGCACAAAACGCACACGCACAACCGAATGGACTGATTCGCTTTCGTCAAGTGGACCACAGCGGCGGCCATTTAATTTCGGAGGTTCTTCGAAGAAACCATCGCAATAAGCGCTAAACAGCTCTCCCAACTCTCGTGTGTTTCCGTTACCCGACCTTATTTCCCGGAAAAGGATCAAACGGGATCGTGGCGAGTTCCTTGGCTGGGCTCAGCGACACATGTCCATGTGACAAACACATGAACGAAACATTCAACAAGAAGATAATGAGAAGGAAAGATTTAAAAAAAAAGGAAGATAGGAAGCTGTGCATTGTAATTTGCCTACTTTGTTTAGAGTAAGTGATGGTTTTAGTTTACCTGTCGTCAGTGGAGGGCGACCGTCCAGCGGAGTCCGGCGATCGACGCGCGGTGCATCCAGACCACGAACGGGGTTGGAAGGGGGGAAAAGTCCGTCAGGTGCAACCACCTACTCCTTATCGCGTGCCTCCTTCACGGCAGCTGAGCACCGACTGCCGCGAGAGAAACAGGTTCTGCCGGCAGCTCATTAGCATTAGGTGACGTCAGTGCATCTCGTACGATTGGGGTCAGCCGTTGCGTCACAAGCACACCTTCTTCTTGGCTCCCTGTCCAACCTCCCTCTTGCATCTCACCTCCTTAGCAGCGTTTCTCTTTTTTCCTCCGTTTAAATGAAGAATACGGTTCTGCCATCTACTGACCGTTTATCACAACGATTTCAGATTTTCAAGAGAAAGGATTCACTTTACGTTAGCCACAAGTTCAATGTCTGATCAAAAGAAATTAATTTCAGTGTTTTATATTTTAAAACCGAGACAGAAAAAAAGTAAACATAAAAAGGATTTATTTGTTAATAGATAATCTATAAAAGAAATAAACTATTAATGTAGTTTCTCTTTTCCCTCCCTTTTTTATATGTTACAAATATAGAAAGAATGCTTTACAACAAGAAACCAAGATAACGGGATGCTCTTACAAGATAGAAATGCTTTAAACGTTATAATTTAGTTAACCAATGTTTTCTATATGCATAATCCTATAACTTAAGCTTAAAGATCTTACTAAAAAGGGTGTCTCAAAATGAATTAATATTTTGAATTTGCCGCCATTTTTTTCGTGATGCAACCAGAGTAGAAATTTTTATATGCTGTCATTATTATATATTGAGGTTAATTTATGCAAAACTACACAATCAAACAACGCGTAGAAATTGGTGAAAATTTTACGAAAACTAATAGCCACCTAATAGCCCATCGAGACATTATGGGATATTGTGAAAAAAACACTGTTAAAAGCCAAAGCCAAAGAACCTCCATGAACTGAAGGTAGTTGTGAAGTTATATTTAAGTTACAATTAGTTTGCATAATTTAACCTCAATCTTTAATAATGACAGCATATAAAAATCTCTACTGTGGTTGTAAAACGAAAAAAATGGCGGCAAATTCAAAATACCAGTTCATTTTGGGATTCCCTTTAGTTAACAATTATATGGGATTGTTGATGATCTTGCAGTTAAAAGGGCAATAATACCCTATATTGATACTTTCATTTTAATTGTACTACAATTGTGATGAACGGTTAAAAAAATTAAATATTTTCATCGAAAAAAATTCAAAAGAAACCTCAGATAGTACGTAGTTGAGAATGGGAAATGGCATAACTCTTAAGGGAAGATTTGATAATTTTCATATAAAGAGAAATCAAAATGAAAATTGATTATACAGGGTTTTGTTAAATTTCACGACCAAAATATGCGATTCTAAGCAAAAAAGTTCATATGAACATGGGTCCGAATTTGAACGATAACTGAGATATGAACAGAAATAAAAATGCACCCACTAAGATCAGCAAGTAATAACTCATTTTCTACAATATCTAGGATGATGCAATTTGGGAGAATAAAAGGGTACATAAAATTTAATACCGTTAAAATTTGATCGAATTCCAACGAGTAGTTTCCGAGTTACGTAGTCAACATCGTAACACGTGGTAGTTAGTACTCACATGTGAGCACGTGTTACGATGTTGAGGGCGTAACTCGGAAACTACTCGTTGGAATTCTTTCAAATTTTAACGGTATACACAGTTATATGTACCCTATTATTTCTTCAAACTACATTATCCTTGGAGTTATAGAAAGTGAGTAATTAATTTGTTGAAGTTAGTGCCGGCAGTTTTATTTCTGTTCATATCTCAGTTATTGTTCAAATTCGGACCCATGTTCATATAAACCTTTTTTGCTTAGAATCGCATATTCCATCATCCCTTTCTTTTTGGTCATGAAATTTAACAACACCCTGTATGTACAGGTGAAATGTATGTTAATTCAATAAAAGTATTTTAAACACCAATAAAATTAAAGTGACCGATATTGTTCCATTTTATTGTCTAATCAACTTATAGCGGGTGGCCATAATGAGTGAACGAAAATTTGGTAAATGGTAGTATGGGTTCTACAATATCTACGTAAATTCTACAACATCTAGGATGATCAAATTTGGGTGATAACAGTGTACAAAAAACTGCGTATACCGTTAAAATTTGATCGAATTCCAACGAGTAGTTTCCGAGTTATGCATTCAACATCGCAACACATGCTCACACGTGAGTATTAACCAAAAAATTTGTATGTACCTTACTATTCCCATTTGGTAGAGGCGTCGAGCATATAACACTCAGGTTCTTGGTTCGAATCTAGGTCGCAGAATTTTTCTTTCCATTTTTTCAAGTAATATCATTTCCTGATGTTTGGGATATCAGCTCCAGTTTCTATTCATTATTTGTAGTAATTGATTTTCGTTTAACAGAAAAAAAAAGATTTTAACATTGTTTAGTGCATTCATAGCTTCATTTGAGGAAGGAACTCTCTACAGAATCAATATTGTCGTCGTCCACTTCATCTTCATCACCAAATTTAAACAAATCGGAAACATCAACTGCCTCTGACAACATGATGTTTTTGACGCGGCGTATGCGCTAAGATCAACTGCTGTTTCATCAAAGTCATACTCTGCTGCAACAAGTGTTGTATGCTGAGGTAAAGCTGCAAATCCAGCTTTCAGAAGACAGTGAGGTTATACAGCTCTTTGTGACACGGTACCATGCCGAAGATATCCGGAACAGTGAGAGACGACAGAAAAGTGCAGCAACCAAAATAGAGTACATGTATACGAGATAGATTTCAGTTGGAACACTGAAATAAAAACGTAGGATGACAGAAAAATTTCGGTTAGCATTACGTAAAATCCGGGATATTTTACTAAGCAAAAATTACCAATTACCATATGGGAGCTTCGTGGGGACCAAGCAAAAATTACATACGATCCGGGAAAACGTGCAAAGCGAGAAACGTAAAACCGAAGTTCTGCTGTACTTTTATTGAATTAAAAGTACATTTTATCTGTACATGTAATCAATTTTAATTTTGAATTCTCTTAATATGGAAACTATCAAATACTTCATCTTAAATTGGTAAATAGGATGGAAATAAATAAAATTATATAAGAAAACATTTGCCCGATTTATTTCATTTTGAACCAAATATTCTTGATATCAAATTTATATCAAATTACATGTGTTATATTGAATATGCACGCTATTTTATCATATTGTTTACTATTACATCCGACAAAGTAATTTTGCTCTCATGTAATTTTCTTACGAAGAATTACTGCAATAAAAAAGGAGAAAGTGAAAAACTAATAGAAAATTGTCTTTCTATACTTTTTAAAATTTTAAGTTATTGAAATAATGCTTATATACAAACAAAAATGAATTTATTAAAAATACATTAATTTTCTTTTATTTACAACATATTTTTACTTGCAGTACAAGACAAGTTAGAGCGCAATTAAAAAATATTACAGGAAAAAATCTTCATGTGATTTATACAAGTATAATATACAGTATGTAAGAATTAAAATGAGTTGAAGACAACACGAGTAAAATGGGATTAAAAATTTTCATTAGGTTAAAACGATGTTTTAAAGTAACTCTGAATGTGGCCAACATACAACTTGCGGGAGTTATTATCTGGGTATTATTTCGTTTGAGAGCCGGTCCGTTTAATAGTCTCAGTGCACAATCATACGCAAGTAGACTACAACCTGTTGTGCTGTCGGTCTTTTTGCGATGGCTGGAACTTACTTTTTGATTAGATTACGCAGACAACCTTTCCATGGAATATCTCAGTACTTGCGACACATCTCTTGAGAGTCAGATAGTCGGATCTCATGATGGGGCGGATACGGGTAAATTAGCCCGCTAATTAGAAATCTTTGGAAAATAACCCTGAGAACACCATCTGGCAACTTTATGAGTCCATATCACGCCGAGTAACATTTTCTATTAAGTTGAAAAGCTAAAAAAATCCACGACCTAGATTCGAACCCGGGACTCGTCGCCTCTACCAACTGGCCTCGAGCGAATTTTTCCTTTTGTTATTCATCTTAATATGTTTATTTTATGTTGGAATATTATCCTGCAATTTTTAATTACGTATTTTTTGTATTGACTTTAAATCAACTGTCTAATAGCAAAACGGAGGAAGTCCTGATCTGCGAGCCGGATGTTGCCCTATCATTGGCCTTCCAATAATAGTCTTTAGGACGCTTGGAGTGTGCATTACCTTATGTTGAAGCATTAGCTTCAGTATTTATTTACCACATTATTAGCTTGTACTCGGACACATCGACTTGCTCTATTTGAGCAATGTTTTCGGCCTAATAAATCATGCACTTGTTCGCAAAGTCTAATCATTTCTTCTTCTATGCATGTACATTTCACGTACCAACTTTTTTTGAATTGCATATTTCTTGGAGCGTCGATTTTTTTTCTTTTGTCAACGAGTGTACAGTATTTTGTTTTTGAGCTATCCGGTTGTTGCTTTTTATTTCCTGCAATAATTTCGCATCAACGGTGCAAGAGAGTGAATAGGAGTGAAATGGTAGCAACGCATTGCACTTGCGATAACATTGTTGCGGATAATATCGTAGATCTTTAGGTGGAGTTTTCTGTTTGATTCAAAAAATGGCAGAACCAAGCCTCAATCCTTTGAGATCACGGGTTCAAGCCTGTCTATGCAAGTTGGCGAATTTTACAGAGATAAATTTCGTGGTCACGCCTTCGTCTTTGGTTTGTAACATGTTTTGGCATTTTCAAACATAGTGAGAGGCTTGTGTTAAGGCTCTGTATAATCTCTGTAATTGAAATTACAGTCATTTAATAGAAATCTACTTATTAAACAATTCGTAAATATCAACGGAAAATCAAAATCTAATTATTTGCAATCTGAAATTAAAAATATTGTTACTAAGCAGGATAGGGACACTTGGTAGTCACGTTGTCAAGTTTATGCAAAAAAGTGTTCATGAACTTTGGAAAGTTATCTCTTAAACTATGACAGATAGCCACTGTGTCAATTGCAAAGTTGTAGAGCACCCTTTAATTACTTTAAATCGAATATTTAAATCATTGCTTTATTGGGGGAAATTAAAAAAAATTGCTTGAAATTGGTCACCAAAGAGATGAAACCTCTAATCCACAAAGAGACGTCATTTGCAGACCTCCCGAGGCCAACAAGAGACAGGCCAGGGCACTCAAATATCACATGATCATCGGGATCCGGGCAACAATTCATCCTTCATTATCTCCATCTTGGATTTTAACAATCAGTATTTTTTCGTTTGTTGTAAACAATGAAAGATGGATTGTTGCCCGGACCCCGATGATCAGATGACTTTTGAGTGCCCTGGCCTGTCTCTCGTTGGCCTCGCAGACCTCCTTGTGGATTAGAGGTTTCATCTTTTTGGTTGTTCCATTCCACAGTTTTTGCTTAATTTTTGTGAAGTTGGTAAGATATTTCAGGTCATTTGCAGGAAGCCCTTCTTTGGTTCTTATATAAAACCAGGCTGTAGGGGGAGAGGGCACCGTGCTCTATTAATGTCAAATAACAGATTTATCTACCCAATTCCAATTGTGCCTATTTTAACGAGCATAAGTAGTAATTTAAGAATTACAGTATCAAACGACTTCATTGACAGGGAGAAGGAGGCAATATTCTGGCCTCGTTTGTATATTTTACATTTTGTCATAAAAACAAAAACTAATTACTATCCTCCCAAAATTTTATTTAGTGGTTTAGTCCATTTTTCTGAAACTTACTGTTAATACAGTTGTCAGCGTTGCCAGATTTAAAACGAGAAAATAACTGCGCAAAGTGTTGAAAAAATACCACAATATAGTACGCGAAATCCAAAAAAATACTATTTTATATCAAAAATTTTTAAAAATATTACCAAATATACTATAATTTCAAAAATACTACGCTCGAAAATTTAAGCCGGAAATATACTACGGTAGCATTAAATATACTACATCTAGCAACACGGACAGTAGTACAGTTTTACTGGGTTATTCAGACAATGTTCTTGTGAGTTCCTATGTTCTACTGTCAGATTGGTGTCAGTTTGGTGTAATTTTTTCCAGCATACTGTACTACTGATTTAACCACAGCCTGGCTATCATTCGTGCCTCCTTTTTCTCTGTCAATATTTAATGGTTTGGTCCGCACCAACGATGGGCTTCTCTACAAATGACGTGAAATACCTTACCAATTTCAAGCAAATTTTTTTTAATTTCTACCCAATAAAGCAATGATTTAAAGTAATTGAAGGATGATCTACAACTTTGCAATTGACACTATGCCTCTATCTGTTTAAGTTTAGGAGCTAAGTTTTCAAAATTCATGAACACTTTCTTGCATGAACTTGAAAAAGTATAGAAAATAAATAATGCGTTATGCTTTTCTTCGCTGCAGGTTTTTTGTTATATTTTTCAATTTTGATATAATTTGTTACTTGGTGGGCATTAGTGCATAGTCCTTTTTATATATGTTTAATCCTTAAAAAGGAGTTACAGTATATTAAAATTTTTAAATCGCTTCTAATGATAGCTTATGGAATGAGACCAAATTTGGTGTTAAATATATTATTTAAAAATTAATATCTTTATGCCTCTTCTCTACGGCAACTGAAATAAAAGCGAACATACTCTAATAGTCTAATGCTGTTAACGGCATTTATTGGCCGACGCGTTTCGAAATTGTTTTGTTATGAATGAATGAGAGAAATGAATACATCGTATTTTGTACAGAGACATATGAGACAAAATGCGATGGGTTTTTTTTATGTACAAAATCATTGTTATATTTGTTGTTATAGTTGTTCGTTTTATTTTTCAATTATATTTGAGTTCCAAAAGCAATACAAGTTGAGCAGAGTGTTTCACAACGTGGAACTGCTCTTTTATCTCGTCGTCAGGGATTGAATGTCTCTTAAGGTGCTTTTTCTTCTTTGGGAAGTAGTGAAAGTCGCAAGGTGCAAGATCTTTCATCTTTGAACTGCAGTTTGTCATCTTTGAACTGTAGGCGCTGCAACACCTCTAGTGTGTGGCGACTGTTTGCAGGCCAGCGTTATCGTGCTGCAGAAGATGGTCCAAAGCTGCCATTCAACCCTGGTGTTGACAACAACCCCGGACTTCCTCTCCGACGGGTTCACCCGACTGGTCACACGTTGGTCAGTGTGTGGAAAGGGATGGGGATAATGTCGAAAAGTGAATAGTGCATTGCATAGAGGACAAATGTAAGTATCAGATACAAAAGAATTTTGAAAATCGGTTAACAAATACAAAAGTTACAGCCATGGAGGCATTATTTTCGATCAACCCTCGTATCTTCTCTACATTTATTGAATTTTCTTTTAAAAACTTAATGAATTCACATTGAAAGGAATAAAAAAACAGCTGTAGAATGCTTAAGACAATCGGATATTACCACAAAATTTATATTTCTTAGGATGTCTTGTCCATTTGAAGAACTGTAACATACAAACGGATGTACTGTGGCTTGGAACTCGCGCTTTAGAAATTAATATCTTCAAAATGGAGCAAAACATAGTTTTGAAATTTTTGTATTGTTTTTATGAAAGTATGTGTAAGATATTAATAATTTTTTAACGAAAAAAATACCCACCTTTTGAGAAATTTGCGTAAATAAAATATTTTTATTAAATTCAAATATTTGCGCATGCGTAATATAATTTTAAAAATTTTATATAGAATCTACAGTTAAAGAGCTTTCATATGTCACCAATTGCATCTTTCTAAGTAAAATACAACCGAAGTTACAGTACTTCACAGATACGGCCCTCACTCAAATTTCGAAAATTTTAAATGTCCGTAACTTCCATAAAAATGAAAAAAAATATTAATAATATTTGGCATTCATTACCAACTCCCTAGGGCAATTGTATATACCAAATTTCATTAAAATCCGAGAGGTCAGTGCCAAAACTATAAAATTTCTGCCTGAATTGACGTGGAATGACCCATATACAATCTAAAAGTTAATTCAAAATTTCCATAATTATCTAACAGTAAGAATATTTTTTGATTGTTTAATATCATAATAACTCGGTTTTCGGCATCGTGTAGAAGAAATGAAAAAGAAATTCTCGCCCTATGCAAGTAAAACCACTACGCAATAGGATCGCAAACAGGATTTTTCCAATATTAGTAATCGTAAAAAATTTTATTTTCGGATTGGCCAATTTTGAAATGAAGTTAGAAATTTATAATAAATCTTCTTAATAAATGAAAACATCAAACTATCAAAATAAAATAGCTATAATGCCGTAAAAAACAGCTAGATAATATATCGTCATTTCCCGAAGCGCGTGACGAAGCTTTTTTCATTTCAGCGTTAAATGTCTGCTAAAGGAAACAAAAGAGAAAAATATGAAGTTTGTGTTTTAAAAATTTATGATTTTAAATGTATTGCTAATAAATAATCCCAATGTTAAACTAAATTGGAAGGCGCGGGTCTTCTTTCAAATAAGAAATAAATCGCGAATTATGGCTTCAACGATTTATTTTCAATTGTTACTTTATTCCCTTCCTTATAATTTTCGCTGCTGAGTAATCGGCACCACCTATTACCGTTAATACCTCCTGCCAACTAATTAATTCTAAATCAATTTGCAACCAATCATGAATGAAATGTTCTGTTATGTAAGGTACTTACGTAAAAAAAAAACATGAAAATAAAGAAAAAAATCAAGGAAACAAAATCGTCTAACGTTCACGCTTTAATTTTTATGACTTACTTAAAACCGGTACCCTCAACATATCAAATTAAAATTTTTAAAAAATTAAAATATAAATGCTTTGAATCTTTGTTTCTGATTTGTTCTGAGCTTATCGTTCACGAAGCATTTGTCAATGACATTTCACTTATAGCTTCCGTCTTCCGCACTTTCACCTGCCACACCTTCAGTCACGATCGCTCCTTGTCCGGTAAGTTTAGAGTTATTCCCCTAGACAACGATCCTAATGACATATGGTTTAGCGTCAGAGCCAAGACGAGAATAGGAAAAGGAAAACATCTAAGAGAGAAAAATGTTGCGTGTCTTCTTCATCCCGCCTACGCGCCCACCTCCGTCCCCTTGAGGACTTCGTCCCCCCGCTGGAGCTCTTCCAAGCTTCAGGAAAGGCCTTCAACTTCGTCAAGGCCCAAGCCTTGAATGTCAAGGAGGGCTCCACCAACACCAACTCCTTTAATGTGGCTCCCAGTGGAACGAATCACTGTCAACATGGGCTTGATAGGGAGAGTTGTTGTAATGAAGTCCGGCAATCGAGAATAATATAAATCCTCTAACACTGGTTCCACTTCGGGAGCAGATTAAGACTGACACGCGGTACCACATCCGTTTGTAACGGTCCCTTAATTTTTTGCGACACGAATAGGACATCAACCAGTAGCTACCTTAAAGGAATCATCCGAGTCCGGAAACGTTTAAGTTGCCTTTTGGGCAAGCCCATTCCCAATTCAGCTTTGGCTCGTATTTGAAAAGCAATCTAAAGGGTGGGTTTCCCATCGAGACTTGGAGAATAATATAAAGGTAATGGATATAAAAATGAAAATTTGAATTTCGTAGGAGTCTCAATGGGTAATAAATTCTTTTTTTCTTCCCTGAAAATTATATTATTATTTGTTGCCTAATATGGAATGTTGATGAAGTGAAACTATCAGAAATCTCGTCTATTAAAAGAGATTTTGAATCTTCAGCACACCATAAAAGACGATGATGAAAGGAGTTAAAAAGACAAAAAGTTGTGAAAAGAATTAAAATAGACACACACGAAGTTTAGGGCATTATGTCCATGTAGTGAATAATTGGATATTTGGTATATTTGAAATGTAGAATTGCTATACAGTTCGGGATTATTTTGATGAAGTCGTTACCTTATATCCTCCGTTACACTTTAATTTTTATGTAAACTTTGTTCCTTGAACATTGTATCCACGTGGCATGTCGTAGAGCGATTTAACGTTATTTTTTTGTTATAGAGTTTTATCTTTGTGATTTTCGTAGTTGCTTCAGTTAGCGTATTTATTAAATTGTCTCTTCCAAATGGTTTGGCGGGAAATATTTTCTGCACTTGTAAAGAGGAGCTATGGAGTATGGAAAAGAATACATCTATAAATCGAAGTTAAAGCAAAGAAACGCCCCCAAATCGAATTTTGTCAATCCGGATCTCTAAAAGTCGAATCGATGTTAGTTGATATCTTCCCTATTAAAAGTTTTCATAAACAGTTCAGATTGGTTTTCATTCGTATAAGCGTACTTGATTCCCAATTGGTCCCATTCATTTAAAAAATTTGCATTGTTGCATTTCCTTACCGTTAGTCAAAACTCACATGATATCTCAATAAGTCAAATTTTATCTCGGATAATTCGAATTTTATTTTATTTAACCTCGATAAATCGGACCTTGATAGTTCAAAATTTTAATAAACCGAAACATTTGATGCTCTTCCCTTGAGACTCGATTTATCGAGGTTCTACTGTATTAATTTTGTTCTATTGTTTTTCTTCTATATTTACGAAAGGGAAATTAATTATATTTAACAACATGATTAAGTTTCTCTATGAAGCGCATCTACTGCTAAAAAATCATACTAACTATTGCATGATCCGGACAGACAGAAAAATTCATTGACGTTTACTTTATAATATGACTTAAAATTAAAAATAAATAAAATTTTATATGTTTATAGCTTGCATCGCATACAATTTTAATTCATTGAAAATGAACGTGGGAAAATGACCCGTGTTTAAGAGCAGACATTTTAAAGTGACCCGTCATTGTGTCCAAACATATCTTCTAGCTAGTTATTATATTATACTTTAACAAAAAAGAGAATATAAAAAGGGAGATGAAGAAATGGAGACAGCATCTAAGCCACTCTATCTACTACGCCATCCAGAAGAGATTTATCTGAAATATCCAAAAGATCTGCGTTTATGAATAAAATGGTTCTCGTTAAATTTTAAAATTTCATTAAAATAAAATTTCTGCTTAGAAGATCAAACGAGCCAATTCAAACAAACAAACCCAAAATCATTGTAAATTAGTAAGGGCCAACCTGTAGATTTCAACATCGCAATTATCTGTTGATATAATCTGTTATCTCATCTCGCTTCAGCCACAATTTAGAGCCTTTAAACATTTTCTTTTACTAAAATCTTTTTTTTTTTTTGCTGCCTTGAAAATAAAGATGATTTCATTGCAACAGAAAACAAGATGCCGACGTTTTGGGTTCTCGTCTTTATTTATGGCCTTGCAGAAACCATTTTTGCATAATCCTTACATAAACAGTGCATAAGGATCCCAACAATGAATTTTCTTTTCTTTCTAATTTTTTTTTAAATTTCAAGAAATAACCAGACATTTGTATTAATACGTAACTTTGTCACTTTGAAAGCATTTGGCATCACACATTAATGTACATTTAGACAAGGATGTTCATTATGGAGGTAACCGACTGTTGTTGATGTTTTGTTACATAATAAAACATAATTTTACACTCCACGTTTCTACTTGCTTGGACAAGAAAGCTCGACAAGGTCGCGATTAATGGTGAAGAAGGTTTATTGTGCACATGTGTGTCGGAAAAGAAGAAAATTTCAATTACTCACATCGAAAGTGAAGAGTCATACACGAGGGGGTTCCAGTCGGGTGAGATCAGCACTCACCATCCCCCCTACTTCCAAGCAACCCCTATTGGGCTCGCATCGGTGAATCACAAGTCCAAATCGATTTCCAAGGAAAATAAGAGTTGACCGAACGGACGAGAAGGAATAATTAAATTAACTGGAGAACTGAAACGTCACTTAGTAGCGGCAAGGTGTTTGCTTAACGAGTGTCCGTGACCTTCTTGAATCTGACGGCGAGTGGGAGGGATAGCAACGGATGGACTTCGCCTCCGCCTCCAATATTCCACGGCTCTTTCACCTCAGCCCCTCCATCCAGCTCACGCCCACTCATTGCCAGCCACAACGACGATGAATGGCGATTTATACACTAACAGAGATTGTTTTGTTATGGTTATATAACACTGTTTTGATATAGGCGTTTCTTAAAAAGAAACAGTGTTTCGTGTTATTGTTCATTCATCTTCTTAAAGGATCTTCGATAAATTTAAGATATGACTCACCAAAAGGGAAATGATTAGTTGAAAGGGAAGGAAAAGCATTAAAAAATACAGACAGACTTTGGATTCAATAACGAAGAACAAAACGAAAATTTAAACAATATTCATATATGAAACCAGCCACTGATAATACAATAATATTATGTAGTCTCATTAATAATAATTACCATTCAAAAATACAGTATGGTATATTTTGGAACTTCTGTGTTCATACAAAGATAATGAATCGCGCTTGTTATATTTGGAATCCCTCCTGAGACAACCACCATAAAAATTCTGCGACGAAGTGTGAGCGCATATCACACTTTCTCATTGTCCCAAAATAATTAAAAATAATACCTCTTTTTCCACAACGAAAAGTCTCATTGAAATCACTAACATTGGATGCAGATTTCGGCAGCAATGCTTCATAAAGCAACAAATCCCAAACAACAGATCGTGCTGAATGATGGTAACATTGCTGCCGATATTTTTTAAAGTATCCACTGAGCCTAATGAGATTTTTCGTTATGGAAAGAGGTATTATTTTTAATCATCATATCCACATTTAGTGGTTCTTTTATTTATTCATTGTTCCAATTAACTAATGTTAAAAACAGCAGAATACAAACGACACCATGGTCATCATTCTGCAAATGTTTACAAACCATTAATCAACTCAACAAATGTTGGATGTCAATTGACAGGCTGCAAGGATAAAGTTGCGCTGCACTAGAAATGCATTTACTAATTAAACCAGTGCAGAAAAACTTTACGGATATCCTGTATAAGAAACGCTCGTACTAGAGTGTACAGCGTCAGAAAAAAAATCTATTGATAGGAGCATCCAGGTTCTCAAGTCACTATTTTGATGGCGTATATCTGAAAAACAATTAATTTTTTTAGACTGTATCGTCCCGACAATGAATTTTTTTGGATGCACTTTCAGGGTATGACTCGTTTTCGTCTGACTCGAGTCCTTTAGTCGTTATCAACGATATCTTTGGCAAGATATTATGGAAAATTATGTGCTTCCATATCCCCATCTGCAAAATAACCCGTGCCTTACTCCTTGGTGACATACAAATGATTTGAGGATATGAACACGGAAAGGTTAGTTTGAACAACCCAAAGTCCTGATCTAACCCTATCAAGAATCCTTGGATGAATTAGATCGTCGAATAGACAGTTCACAAAACAAGAACGAAATGGTTGATGCGTTGAAGATAGAATGCAGAAACATATCAGCTTACATTTGTAAACACGAAAACAATCGGATGTATGTATGTTAAATAATTGTGACAATATTTTCCTAAAATTCGATCAATTTTTAAAATTTTGACAAAGCACTTAATAAAGATATTTCGGGTGAATAAATGGTATGGAAACCTCTAGGTGTATAGTTTTTTCTTATGACTGGAGGGAGAGGGGGGGGGGGGTTAATTAACTACAAGAGACTTGAGAGGCAGACGGGAAAAAAGGAAATTTCAAAGAATGGGTGGTGTTGACCTACTTGAGGGAATTATAAGGGGAACAGTGAGAGTAGGTTACGTGACCTGGAATCAATATAAGCCCCTCCATTACACAAAATAAATTTTTATTCATCTTTTTATATTTGACTATTACGCAGTGGTATTCATGAACATAAATTATGGGCTCTTTAAGACAGTCACTTATTTGTCTGGCTGCTTGTCTGTCTGTCTCTCTCTCTCTCTCTAGTCTGTCTCTGATCTGTTTCTCAATTGCTATTTCTAGTTGTCTCATGTAATTAATAAATTAACACTTTAAATAAATTTAATTCCATTGATAATATTGCAGTGGCATTGAAACAACTACAGAAAAACATGCCACTTCTGTGTACTTGTTAAAATTCAGTCAGCGTTACGCTTTCTCATTATAATAGAAAAGGCGGTATTCATTATTCTTTTGTTTAGGATCACCAGCGTGTTTTCATTTCAATGCTATTCTCACTTGGATGTATATGAATGCAGCTTACTCAGATATCATCAGTGGATCACTTTATTTGCATAGGTTGGCTAAAGTAACGATTAATAACGGTGCTTCTGAAAAACTATAGCAGATAATCATGCAATGATGATAAATGTTTCCTGAAACCCACTGCCTTACGAAAATTATATAACTGTAATTAAATGTTCCCAAGATACATATGATCTTAATGCTACATGATGTTATCATTTCACAAAAGTCCAATATCTTTATTCTTAATCGTCAGTCCTTTATTATATCTAATGATGTATGATTATCTAGACGACTAATAATAATAAGGTAGCGAAAACTTCTCTTAAAAAACCCATAAAAAAAGACAACTTAAAGAATGGGGGCTTTTAAAAATTCCCCTACATTATTCTAATATCGAAGTGCAATAATTTGTTATATTTAAACATAATATATTAAACGTAGATTAAACGTTTTAATTCTCAGATTCAGAAAAAATAAAGAAGTCACAGCTGTTTAATTAAATATAACAATCGGTAGCACATTATATTGTTTCGCCACCTACCGGAAGAAATTGCTTTTCGATTTACGTTTTAAGGAAATGGCCCAGATTTCCAGAGTTAATAAGCGTCACAGGTCCACGTTCTGTTGCTTTGCATCGATGGATTCAGAGCAGTTACTAACGTTCTTCATTGAGTCTGGCTCATGGACTTAGATGTGTTTTTTCTTTAATGATTAAATAAACAGTTAAACGAACAAATGTTGTCTTGGGAATATCTGAAAGGGGAGTCATGTGACGTCTTGTGAATGTGATGACTGATACCGTCATTACGAGATTTTCTTAAGTCGGAATTAAACAATGGGTATCAAAAAAAATAAAGTGCGACAAAATTATTAAGGAATACAAAACTTCTTTTTTTTAGTTATTGCTTCAATAACCATTTAATTTTTCATCCTCACTTCTTAATTTCGACGACTGTGTACGCACACAAATAGCTTATATGATGCGCAGATCATAAAAAATTAATTAATTTCCAGAAATGAATTCTAAACATCTTTCATGATTTAATCTTTCATGATGTAATGTAAATGATTGTTTTTTATTTATTTATTTATTTATTTATTTATTTATTTATTTATTTATTTTATTTTATTTTATTTTTTTAAATTCTCTTATGGAATTTCTGTGAATGAAACAAAAGATCAAAATCCGTCAAGGGCTTCCAATACCGGATTACTCTAAAAAAAATCCTTTTAATATTGTATTACTCTAAAATGATCCAGTGACAGGACATAAATAAGGCAGTGTCTATTGAGGAGAAAAAGGAGTCACACGTGTCTCCCTTGAGTTCCCTATCAAATTTCCAGACGACTGTCAAAAATTTATGTGTCTGGAAAAGAAAGAGAAAAAACGAGTATTGGTCACAGAAATTCTGCAGCTAAAACAGAAAAACCTATATGGGCATTGGAAACATCTGAACAACGGGAGTTTCGAATAGAGCAAGAGGGTATAAGAACTTCTACGTCAAGGGCAAGAAAAACTTGGATCTAAAGTATTCAGTGATGTTCCCCTGTAGTGAAGATGGACATCATTTTAATCTGAGGCAGGCCAAGAAGAGTTTAAATAAAGTCCCTGTATATCAACTAAAATTCCTGTTTTTCGGATTTTTCTAAGAATGGATAGTCCCTTCGCTCTGTGTTTTATTGATTGAGTTATTATTTAACCAATTTGGAATTTTAATTTACTTCTTGAGATTGTTCTGCTTACCTACAAGTGTAATTATTCCGGGCAATGCCGGGTCCTCTGCTAGTATTGTATAAAAACTGTTAAATAGAGAGACACCTAATAGAGAGACTCCTAAAAGGATGAATTTTTCTGCGATTGCAGTTTATAGTGAGCATCATCATTTAATTTGTCACAAACTGGCGACTAAAATTTACCAATCTAGCGCTCTGGGAATTTCCTGGTCGGAAACATGTTGATGACAAAATTTTCGTTCTTCCACTCTCATTGTAAATGCAAATGAATAGACGCTTTTATGTGTTTGGGAAAAATTGGATTGGTACACATTAGGTACACATTATAATTCGCTGATACAAACTTCAAAACCTTCCGTACAAATCCATATACATATTAATTTGGTTTTTATTTATAGATAACTAAAAGTGTCTATTTTGATAGTAACTTTGTATAACTTTGTATCTACATAAATTATATACAGTAGAATCTAATTAAGTAACTAAATTAACTTAATTAGATGTTTTTCTTTTTTAAAACGGTATAACTTTTAAAAAGGCAACATGGCATGTGAGGTGTCATTCGATCGAAAATGACGAGAAAGAATATAGCAACAATCTTTTCGATTTTCCTAATGCTAAGTTCGAGAAAATTGCCTTATTGAGTTATTTCCCCAAAAGCTTTAATAACTAGTAAGCGAATATAGATATTAAGACGCAATTCTTGCAGTTACCCTCTCTATTACATGCTCTTAAAACAAGAAATTTTTTTAATTTAGTTTAATTTTTTAAGCTTTTTAATTCAGTATATTTGAAAATCCTTTCTGTCTTGTTTATTTATCCTTTCTTCTTTCTCTCTGTTTTTTTCCCTAGAACGTCTGCTCGCAAGCCAATTTATATTTTTATATAATTACACTGTCCTAATAATTATAATATGACGCTTAAGTATTGTATCAAAATTTATTATTATACAATATAATTTTATCTCTATTTTAAAAACTTTGATTAGATCGAGTTGCTGTAAAGTTTATAATAGCTATTATCTTGCAACTCACTATAAATGTATGGAGACTAATAAGCTATGAAATGCTGCTATAGATATTCAATTTGCATTTCCCCCTTTCTCATTTAAATACTCACGTTATTTCCTCATAAGAATTAAGGAGTAACGTAAAATTTAAATCCCGTCTAAATATTTGAAAACTCAAAAGAATAATAATAATAATGCATAAAAAGTAAAGGTGTGTCTCTTTCCCGTCTTTGCGTATCTACGCCAGAGAACAAATGCCATTGAGAGGACAATCAACTCTGAAATCGTTACGTTTGAGTATCGGTCCTTAAAAGAAACGAACGATAATCCTTTCTTTTCTTCTTCATCTTTTCGTTTCTATTTTTCATTTTGTTAAAAACAATTGAAATTCATCTACATATTTCACTCTCAATTCCATCACGGAAGTGAAAACGTTTTTGGTTCTCCTTTTCAAGATGAATCTTATCTTTAAGTCGGGATGGGATAGGATGACTCGGTAGCATAACAAAAATGCCAATTGTGTTTTCTTTTTTAGAAGGTTTTATTTTTATTTTTTCTATATTTGCTAGCATGTTATTAAATTAATCTTTTCTTTCTATAAGTACAGCTAAAGATAAAATCCATGCTGTTGTTTTCTAAAAGTATTATGAAATGGAACCGTCCAAGATAAAATCTACGTTAAGGTTGAGGTTGACTCTTTCACTAATATTTTGAAAGAATATGAGACGCAAAGCAGCGTTTTAAAATTCAGTCTTATTTTTCAAATTAAAAAAATAATTTTGAATTTAAATATTTGTTAATAAATAAACTAACACTGTCGAAGTAACATTAGAATAACATATGGAGCGGCAATTTACATCGACGATGACAAATAAAATATATGCAAAGACTTACTTTGTAATTAGTAGTTATGTTAATCGTAAAAATCATTCTCATTCTCGAATTTGCGTTTAATTTTAAGAAAAATTCCGAAAAATTTATTTCATATTTTTTTAATTTTTCAAAAGTATTTATATGTTCAGAAACATATAGTCGCTCCTGGACGTTCATTTGAGTACGAGTTCAATAATGACATGATTGTGTACATTTACATGCAAATCGATTAATTCGGCTATCATTATTATTATTAATATTATTTTTATTTGGAACTATAAATTAATGTCGCGCAGCTCAAATAGTGAATTACAGAATGGTTACTATGAGTTTTTCTTGTTTTGTTTTGTGGCCTTTAAGGTTGCGCTGCTGAACCCTCTTGAGGTTGTGGGAGGCATTGTGAATGGGCCAATTTCTCTAGCACCGAGAGCGAGGTTCTTCCAAGACCCTTGGACCGTGGAGAGTGATCCCGTGCCCATTGACCTCCTTCCCCGCTGACACCAAAATAAATGGAGAGAAAGAAAAAAAAACATGAAGAAAGAAAGAGAGAAAGAAAGAAACAAAATGGCTATGTCAATGGAAAAAGGGGAGGACGGACATTGAATCTTCAATGGCAACTATAACGCTGCTATATTTTATTTCCTTGAAATTAAAAATGTTCGCAATACTTTTAACTTGCCAAGCTTAATAATTTTTATCAGCTACCAATTCTTCATTCGCGCTTATGAACAGTAAAATTTTACTGTAATTAACTTCTTCGAATAATATTAATACTCTTAGACATGTAACAAATAAGCATATTTTCGTAGTTTGTATCTGTATAGAAAATTTACCAAAAAAAAAAAAAAAGATTTCACTCTCGTCTCTTTCCTATGTTGCTCCACTTCCGATGAAAGGCGATGCAGGCTCCACAGTCCGTTTCTATGGGAACTTTTCGACGGCCTTGGCCGAAATTATTAGCCCCACGGCCCACATGAGACAGATAGGCAGAGGGAGAGAATGACAAAAACGCAACATCTTTCTTTCGCAGTTGATAATCGGGTGTTTATAATCATTTCATCACATTTAGTAGAATTGTTCATAACATTATTTTATGAAATTCCATTTCAGAGAAAGATGATTTCAAAGAAATGTCCTTTTTCCAAAGATGAAGATTTGACAAGTGACAAAATGGATTTAGGACGAAGACGAAAAGTGCCCTGTTAGCAAATGAATGGTGATGAAATATCTGCTACATAATGGATATTGGAATGCTTTTAGTCCCAAAATAAACATTAAATTGAAATACACAAAACAGATAATCAGTTCAACCATGAACACAAAATACACAATACAGTAACTGAATGATATAACCAAATGACTATGAATGACTATAAACTAAAATTCATTTCAAATTATATCACTAAACATTAAATACAAGTTATAGCTTGTGGTTTTCAGTTATAAAAACGAAGAAAGTTAGTAATTATATTCATATAATTAGGCAGAAAGGCAACAAATTATTTATTAACATGATAATGTTTTAAGGCTGGAGGTGATTTTGGAAAATGCTTGATACAAAAGCCGACCCAAAAAAGCGTTAGGGAAACAGAAAGAACAATTCAAAGTCTTGCGTTATTGTTGTACATTTAAGCATTGTTGGCGCCAGCTTGAAATCTTGAAAAGTCACCTGACCATTACAGTCAAAGCAGCAATTTTTATCAAAAATCTTTATTACAAGAGTTATTATTAAAAAAATATTGAAAGTGTGGTATCAAATAGCGCCATTATACTTAAGCTGGCGTAACGTTTGATTTAGTGTATTGGAGTAAACTCTTTGCCATTACAATAAGTATATTTTATTATTCATAATTTAATTTATAATTTATTATTTTGAAGCACTGAAGAAACAATTAAATGTTCATTTAGGTCTTTTAATGCTTTCCGAAGTCTTCATCAAATTTATAATCTATGTGTTTCGAAGTGCTTAATATATTTCTACAGATTCCTTTCTCTCTGCAATTAAGAATAATGTTCCGATCCAAAAAAGCATTCATCAAAATAATTTTAATTTTGCATCATACAAAATACACTTGTTTTGTGATTTCAGATACTGCGAAAAGCTTGCATGTGCCGTGATTGTAGCCTGACATTCGATTGTGAGCACAGATTCAATGGTTCGGACTGCAGATTCGAAATTAAGTCACTTTTTTGTGCTTAGTGAAAGTCTAGGGAGGGAATGAATGATTAAGCACTGAGAGTGAAATCTTTTCAAAGTTTTTATAAATTCGAACAAAAATAATTTAAGGCATTAAAATAAAAGACACTCAAATTAAATAAAGTTTCCGTAAAGAAACTGAGAGATAAAAACATAAAAATGTATTACTCTCCCCCCCCCCCCCATCCGATTTATTTCACGCGTTTTTAATAGGCTTTTCAAATACTGAATTCTGTTTCTTAAACACAGTCCTTAAGATGGCTCATTGTGTCTATTTAACCATCAATCTGACATGATATTTCTTCGGGTAAGTAATACGTTGATTTAAAGGGAATTTTTATTCCAGTTAACATGAAGATGGGCGTTAACTTGCTGACATAAGATTTTAAAGGTTAACCGTATACACTATATTTGGATCTTGAATATTATGATGATAACTTCAATTATGCTTTCTAAGCATCAGTATATGCTTAATGAAATATTTAAATTACGCTAAAAATTACTGATTCTTATCGTAATTAAGACATAAAGCTTAAATTGTCAAATGAAGTGATTACAACATAAATAAATCTTCATTTTAATAATATTGACAAAAAAAAACCGGTTATCATTTGTCGTTTTTCTACTCTTTATGAAGTTTGAAAAAGGAAGTTTTTCAAATATATATGCAACCTTTCAGTAGCCACCATTCAATCAATTTGTCAATCACTACACTAGGCACACAAATAGAGCGGTATTTATGAAAAAAAATGCCTTTTATAGCATTTCTTACTTTAACATTGTATCCTCCCATCTTTCCATCCTTCCGCCTTTATTTTTAAGGTGGAGGAGGTTCTTCTATAGCCCGAAATATGCAAATATTAGCATGTAAAGAAAGTTATTATTTTTCCAGTATTTTATCTTTAAATAAAGACATACAGTTAAAAATTATAAACGGGGCATTTGTTTATATATTTAGTTGACAAATAAGATAATCCTCAAGTTCAAAATTAATTTTTTATAAGCTTGCCTGCTGTACTTCCTATTTTCCCATTGTATTCGAAATGCTTTGAGCCATGATTATAACTCGTAATAACAGAAATATTGTCCATAATAGCCGCCTTTGTCGTTTTCCTCCTCTTCGAGGATTTTCATCGAATTAATTCTTTTTTTAATCAACAGATGTATATTTTTATATTCCTTATCAATAGCTGATACATGTCATTTCAAATTATCAGATGAACGATTTTTATTCGACATTCCCTAGAGCCAGCTAAGGCTTTTTATTGTGTTGAGGAAGTGTTAAATCCTGTTATAGAGAGGCCAAAGGTTATGTAGGCTATTAAATTTTCTAATCGGTGTTCTAAATACCGCATCGAATTAAACTTAATGGAAGCAATTAAACTTTTTAAGTGGGGGAAAAATTAATTTTAAGTAGGATAAGCTAACACGGAAACATAGCACAACATCGATACTCGTACATTGCAGTTTTGTATTAATTAAGATTGAAATATATGTAAGTAGGCCTAATTAAAAACAAATGAATAATTTAAGATATTATGTCATAAGATTCATTCGATTTCCTTAATTCTATCTTTAACAAACGCATCGCTCTCTGTTTTATTTAGATTTTTTTTTATGTAATTTATTTTTTTGCTTTAAACCTTGAAGGCAACCCTGAAGAGAAATTGCTTTTTTCTCATCCGCTCGAAAAATGGAAAATTTTAATTTCACAGAACTATTTAAAAAATATATTTTCTCTCCTTAGTTATTTTTCTTATTCAATTCCCCTTCCTATGTGCAAATCGTATTCTTCGTTGAATCTAATCTTCTTTTCTAAATTGACGTCTCTCCACGATGATTCCATAGAAAGATATTTTTTTCGTTCCTCGGTAAATTTCTAACGGGAAAAAAAAACAAGCACTCGAAATTTAATTTTTCCGGAGTTTACTCTTGGTTATTCTTTCTCCTCCTTCGCCTCTTTGTAATGGAATTTACCCTGAGAAAATAATTGCAGGTGAATTTAAATTCTTTCCGCTTAGAAAGTCCGTCACCTTGACAAAAGCAAGCACGACAAAATAGATAAAATTGACTGTTTACTTTTTGATAGAGGTGCCAGTAAATTAAAACCCGGACGGCAAAAAATAAATTTCTTGATTCATTACAAATTCATAAGCTACTATTTATTATTTAAGTTTGGGGAAATTCTGACTTCACTTTCAGTAATTGATGAAAAATTTTGTTTAGTTATTGACAACAACAACAAAAATAACGACACAAAGATTAAATGTAATGAATGGATAAAGTCTTCAGTACATAATTTTTGGCATAATTATTTCAAACGTTTTTCATTAAATCCTTCTAAAGTAGTAAACAAGAAAATGAAAGCTACGAGGGGAGATCAAAAAGTAAGTTGCACTTCCACGGTATGGCCATTTATTACACCACCTATACAAAAGCAACACGGCTATAGCAGCAGCATGCAATGTAGGTTCACTTTTCCACATAGTCCCCAAGAGACCCTAAACATTTATTTTATTTATTTATCCGAACGATCAACCAACTTTTCGATTCCGGATGCATAGAAATCTCCTCCAGCGTTTTGTAACCACACGGTGACAGCCGCTTTCACCTCCTCATCGTTTCGAAATCGTTGTCCACCGAGTTCCGTTTTGAGCTTACCGAAAAGATGAAAGTCACATGTCACTAAGTCGGAACTGTATAGAGGATGTTGCCAAACCTCTCGGGTCTGCTGCAGCAGTTCGCACGTTTGGCGGGCCTTGTGAGGTGTTGCGTTATCGTGCAACAAAATCACACCGGTGCTCAATTTCCATATATAGCAGTGATTTCACGATGAATGTCCGTGCAATTCACCCGTTTGGCCCATAGAAATCGGATTGCTGCTCGCACCTCAAGTTTGGAGTGAACATCCAGTTGACGCGCCATTGCTTTTAGCCCGCTAGTCACACAAAAGACGACGGGAAACCACAGCAACCGTCCTATCCGACGTCTGCGCAGTTAAAGTCCCTTTCTCCGCTTTGCCCAAGATTGCGACACACAGCGCGCTCCTGCGGCTAGTGAGTGCAACTTACTTTTTGATCTCCCCTCGTATAGGGCTTCAAGAAAGCTTTGGACTTTAGACATTTATCAGTCGTTATTTGGAAATAATTATTGAGCGAAAACCTTAGCATTTCCTTATTAAATATGTTTGAATGGCTTACTTTGATATTAATCGCGTTTTAGCACTACGTGTTTAAAGCTCCTACAAAGATTACTAATACAAAGTTTTTTTAGATGCATTTTGAAATAACGTTAGATTCGAAAAGTTTATATTACTATTTCGCTAATAACTGGTAATGGCTTTTTAATCTTTGATGATGATTAAGCCGAAAGCAAATAATATTAAAAATAATTATTTTAAAATGACAAGTCGCTTTATCCAGCCTGTTGTCTTCATCTTTCTTCATTTCACTTTCTTTTCCCTTTTTTTTTTTTTTTTTTTTTTTGGTGCAGATAAAAAATTAATATATCACCGCAATGTTTTAAAAATGTTTTATCTGCAACAGAAAGAGAAAGTGGAATGGCAACAGCTTAGAAAATCACAGATTAAACAAAACAATTTCTAATTTTTTATAATAATAATATTATACGATAAATTACTTAAAAAATTTTCGAAGATCTGGAAAAGAAAAGTTTATATCATTTCTAATGTCAAACATAAAGACGAAATTTTTTATGCTAACATAATGCAAATCTGAACACGAAAGTCTGCTTATTTGAGTTTTTTCAATTTACATTTACGCTTTTAGATTTTTGTAAATAAGTAAAATATCATTTTTAGACCTATGAAACCATACGCGGTTTTTTCACTTGCTTATTATCTTTTTATATCCCCAAAAGATATAAACAAACAAGAAGATTTGAACTAAGATTCAATCAACAAACCCACACCTATTACTCTCATCGGTCACTCCAGCATAAATAAATATATTCTAAGAAAGAGAATTTCTGAATTAAACAATTAGCTCTCCTAATAAGTTAGCATTGTCGAGGGAGATGAAATTCTCAGTGTTTCTCAGATGCTGACTCGTTGGGCAATTGTTGCGTTTTGTTTTGTTATTTTTTAGAATCTATGAGATAGAGAGAGTACCGACATCCTAATAATAATTTTGATCAGATCGTTTATTCCTTGTAAATATACGATTTACTCAATAAAGCCGATAATTGCTGATAATTAGTAAATTATATAATATACTTTACAACAGTATATCAGTTGATAGCTAACTCATAATTGCATATATATTTGAAAGAGAAAGTTAGGAATGCACTGCTTGGAGTTTAGTTCCAAAGGGACACGATCTATAGAGTATCTCAAACCTTTAGAGGTCAAAATTCTATTCAGTAGAGGACTGTGTATTTTGAGATAGGGAACCAAAGGTTCAAAATGCATATTTCAGCCCCACGAGATCTTGTCTGCGAGAGGATGTGGCAGAAACATGACAGTGCATCAGCTCACTTCCATGTAAATGTCCGCGAGCACGTGGAAAAGAGATTCCGTAATCATTGGTTTGGAAGGGGACGGACTTGTTCCATGACCAGCGCAATAGCCGGATCTCCCTCCTTTGGATTTTTTCCTATGGTGACACATCAATTCGTTGGTGTATAATCTAAAGTGATATTGCTTTCTAGAGTAGAAGCTGTCTGTCTCCTTGTTCAGCAGATAGCACGAATACTTAAAAGAATGCGGCCAAATTTCATGCGTCTTTGTAATGCATGTACAGCCTATTCCAAAAGCGTTTTCATTTAGGTGAATTATATTCGGCTCAGTCAAGAATTTGAGTCCGACGTGATTCGAACTCGACATCATTCACCTAAATGTAAAACGCTTTTGGAATAGGGCGTACGTATTGAGACTGATGGTCGTCATTTTGAACACCTGCTTTGAGCTGTAAGTTGTTGCTATAAAATTGCTATGAGGTGTAAGTCGTTTATGATAGCAAAACGCTTGCTCTGAAAGCGAAAGCGGCTTACAAAAACGTTCCCTACACGTGTTAATCGTTCAAGATTTCAGGTACCACGAAATCTTGAACGATCGGTTCCCAAGATATCCATTTTCGACCATCGGTCCCCAATCTCAAAATATTCGGTTGACAGTCCTCTATTATCTGCAGAATTTTCACGCTAAGTATTTGAGATACCCTGTATTCCTTTTACTATATTTAGAGTACTATAGACAAATTAAAGTAGTTAGGAACTGCAATGCTGCTAAAAAAAAAAAGAACTTTAATATGATTATACTTTACAAGGGAACAGAAGAATAGTACATTTATCTAATCTGCTTACAAGATAGATATACATATTATATTTCTATACAATTTACTCTTATCCGACAACGGAAAAAAGATTCAACCTGCCTGGTAACCTAACCTCAATCTACCAAAATCCTACGGAAACATCTTACTAGCATAAATAAGTTATTATTACGTTAACATAAAATTAATTCCTAGCATCTAGCAGTCCAATTCGTTCGACCTTAAATGTTTTTGTATTGAAGAAGATTTTTATGACTAAAGGGAAGCATTAATATTAAAAAAAAGAATTGACAATTAGAGTGGAAATGGCTTTTTCTTCCCAATTTTTTTAATCCCTCGTTCCGCTATTATTTTGCGTTTAGAAAAAAGAAAGGGGAAAAAAGTAAACACATTAAGAAAAAAAAATTTAACAACAACATAAAAACTCCTTCCACCTTCATAGCTCAGAATTATTAGAGTGAAAACTGTTCAAATATTTCCGGGAAATTGTGATTGCCATGAAGGAGGCTTCTTCTTCATGAATGAAATTTATATCCGGACTTAGAAAAAAAAACAATGCGATTTTTTTTTATATTCTTCAATTTCCATTCATCGTCTTTGTTTTTATTTTCCTTCCGATTTCTTGTTTCCTATTTATATTTTCCTATATTACAATAGCATTCTCTATGTTAAAAAAAGATAAACAAATATTTTTAAAGCATAATATCACTTCTCAATTTAACACTTATAATGTTAAGTAATAAATTAGAAAATTTCTAAGTTGTAGAGGCTTGAAAGAAATTTGCTTATCCCTGATCTGTAAATAAATTATTTTAAAGTGTGACAATCATAAATTGCCCAAATCTCTAAAAGGACAACCGTTCAATTTCCTTAAAGTGAAAGTATATTTCGGCAAGAACAAATATCTAAAAAATTTCCTCACGATACTTCTTGTACATCACAAGATTTTTTTTTCTACTACACTACTGACGGAGTTCCAAAACTCCCTATTGTCACGTGCAGGGGAATGAATATCCTGTATGAAAGAATCTATTTGCCAAAAAGAATATTCATCAAAATAAAAAAAAATTAAATTTAAATTTTCATGGCATCATTTAAGACATTAAATAGACTTCGACATTTATTAAAAATTTAGGTAGTTTTCAATATACTGAATATTTCCTGAAGAAATGGCCAGATTATGGTCAATTTTAATTTACTCACAGGAGTCCTTTTGTAATTAGAGGAATATAATTATATAAATGCCCCACTTTAGCGGTTATTTATTATCAGTTTACCGCCAAGATTTTTTTGTAAGCATTAATTTTGTTTGTTTGTTTGTTTTTTTTTGTCTGTATTTATGGTAAATATCCTGCTACTTTTTATTAGAGCTTGAATCTAAAAAGCGAGTTCATTGTGAACCGATCACAACTAACCTAATTGCCAATGACGCCCCTTCCATTGATTTCGTAAGGCAACAGAAGACAACAGCGACCACAACAATCCCGATAGTATAAAATGAAAAAGAAAAAAAAACAAAAAAAAACGACTACGTCCACCAACAAAACTTCCTGTTCGCCTGAAGGTCAGAAGCAGACCGAGAATAAAAAATTTTCACACAAGATAAAGAAAAAATTAGTTTTATGGCAAATGGAAACGACTTTCAATTAAAGTAATAAACATAAAGGTTAATTATTAGAAACAAAATTGCTGTTGTAAAATAATTTGCTGTGAATGAGTGAAAGTTCTAAAGCCAGACGAAGGAATTCGTCGAACCGTCAAACCATAGGCACAGTCAAGTACTGTCGCTACAAAATGGCAGAACCCCTTCTTCCTTTATCTGCCAATAAAGGGATAACGATAACGACGAAAGAGATTGGTTTAGTGATTACCATTGGAGAAGTTCATTCACTCCGGTAAATCTTTTTCAAGAAACAAGCGCAGAAAATACCCCAGTAACGTAGTAATAATCAGGCAAGCACAAAGGCAACGGTTTTCTGTGGGAATAGAGGATTTTAATTATCATATAAAAGCAACTGAAGCAGAAGGAAACAGGAGATTGTACAGTGACAGAAGTGATACAATTGAAAGTTCTTTTACTTATTTATGCCTGGCAAATATTCAATAAAATGTTTGATATGTGCTTATAATTTTAATCTGAATTATATCAAAAGGGTGACGTTATAAAATATATGAGTAGATAATATAAATAAATTCAGGTGGTATACACGTCGTTGCTTGTATATATAAAATTCTTGATAATTTTGGAAGCACAAGTACTGAAATATTGATATATTGTTTCTCTGTTTATAAATCGAAAATAAGCAGAGTTGATTTTTTTAAAATAATAGTTGGGGGAGGCTGGTGGGCTTTCACTGAACACAACTGTGAAGTTAAGCTACATCAGGCGCGGCTAGTCACTGGATGGGCGACCATTAGTGATAGACCATCTTCACCCCCCCCCCCCGGCTGCTGCGACCATCATACAGCAGTCGTGAATCCAGGTCCATCCAGGGACCTAACTCGTCGGCCTCTGGCCATACAGGTTCTGGATGGACGTATTGGATCCCGATTCATAAATAGAAAAAATAGAAAAAAATAGAATATTTTGAAAGAAAATTTTAAGATTCTACATAATAACTTAAGAAAATATTATATTCTTATTTTATTATAACTGTACTCAATTAATTATTCTTAAACGGGAAAAGCTTTCTTTGGTTCCTACATAGAATAATACGAACGCACGTATAACTCACGCATGTCAAAGACAAACGAAAGCTTCTCTTTATCGGCAAATATGAAAGAAACAAACTATAGAAAGAAGGAAATCTCTCTTCCATTTATGAATACAAGGACAGTTAATACGTAAAGAATGAGAGTTTTTGCTGAATGAACAAAATCTCTTTCCCAATGGAATTTTTTTTTATTTAAACATGATTATCATAGAAAGGCATCACAAAGCTATAATAATCCTGAATCTCCTTTTAAAAAACCAAAAAGCAATTGTCTCTTCCTCACAAGCCTTTGTTAACAGCTAAAGCAATTGTAACATTTGTTTAGCCTCACTGTGCTTCCTATTTAGTCTTACGTCGATGTAGGGTTTTTCTCTCATATTCAAAAAACTGTAACTTTTTCTTAATGATAAGGCGTTTGCTTATTTCATCTTCATTTGTTTTGACAATACTCAATCCAACAAAAGATAAACTGGGCGTGTCCAGTTAAATTTCAGATTTCAATTGTTAGACATTGGGAAATTGAATTGTTGCAAATTAAAATTAATAATGTCTAACGATAGAAATTGGAAATTTAACGGAAACGCCCTGTTCATCTTTCGTTAGAGAGAGAGAATAAGAAACAATGTTAATACTAAATTTCTGGTTTTACTTAACCATTTGTAACCTTTTAATCAAGAATCGAATGACCTTTTTTTAATATAGAGTTATTATAATATATCGCTGCAGATTCCTCAAAATTATCATAATATGCAGTTTTCATGTACAGATAATGTTATCAAAACCGTCCTATTTAAAGATTCGTGCCATCCAAGTCAGTTGGTCATTCATCCTTCTCCAAGATTAGTATTGTTTTGACTGCAAACAAACAAACAAATCCGATATAAAACTTTTCATTCACAACATTAATTGAGTGAAATAAATGAATGACTTCTAAGAGAATCAAGTCAGTAGGCCCAGTGAATTTATTAGTAGCGCATCGTTCCTTGCTGGACATGTTTTATTCAAAGTTCATCCAAGTGCCGTTTAAGAATTATCACTGCTGGCGACTCTCTACCATTGGTTTCTTAGAATTTTCCTCTATCGGGTTGAACTTATCATCCTGATTAAATGTTTGAAAATTAAGTTATAATTAATCAGTTAATTAATTATGGGTTTAAAAAAATCGATGGCTCTTTTTTTAGCGGGAGCAAACCGGGCATACACAATGGCCTCTAAACGTCAACATCCGCCACATTATGAAATCATCGGGGACACTGGAGTCATTCGCGGGTTGAGGAAGAGATGAATTCCTTCAATGAATTCAGCCCCATCTGATCAAATGATTGGATCGGTGCAAAAAGGTTCGACGGTCTAATCATCATCGGTTGAGCATCTAATAAAGGGGTGGCCGACGCAGGAAGGACGTGTCTCTCTCTCTCTATCCCTCTCTTCTCGGTCAACGGACCCACGAAACAGACGAAATGAAGTCCTTGGTTCGATATCATGCAGTTTCAGTGGGAGAATTAAATTAGAAATTTGTTTTAAAATTTTTTTCTTTACCCAGACCCTAGTTTACATTTAAAACGCAACAAAAGTTAAAGTTTGCATTTAAGGACCCAGAAGTTATTTCAAAAACGCTACCCGATTAATTTTTATCAAATAATAAAGACTTCAATTAACTGTGTTTAATATTTCTGAACTTCTTTCTTTCCTCGTTTATAGTGGCTAATTGCTTTACTTTCTTCCTTCTTCTTTGAATACAACGAACTCATAAGTTTCCAAAATACACAGTAGCCCATAGAGACTAGGAAAAGCATATTTCATGGAAACAAAAGCCTGGATAAAATAAGTAAAAGAGAGGAAAAAATGTTGAGAGAAAACTTGAATCTCTTTTGAAAGAAGATACAAAAGGTAAGCAAATAAAATAAAAGGCAAGAATAGAGAATATTTTCCGGACCATTGATTTTTTTAAAGTATGCTGACGAACATTAAACACTTTCAATGAAAATCCTGAAGAAGAAAAAGAAAAGATTGTTTTTGTTTCTTTTTTAAAAAGAATAGTTTTCATTCCCCGGATAAGTAAAAGGCCGTTGAAGGCGAAGGAGCTTTGAAACGACTCCCAATTTCATCCCTGTGATTAATATTTAATTCTCCGTCGGATTATGATTAAAAAACAATGCGGACTTTTCGCTTATTTCCCTGAGCAGGTAATTGTCCTGCAGCGGCGACTTAACGGTTTTCCGTTTATCTGTGAAACGGGAGGAAATTGCCTTGGGTTACTTTTTCTGCCGTCTTGCAACAGGCAGAGGAGAACAGTGAACACAACAATGGCTGAATCACCCCCTCCTCAGATGACTGCCATCGATTCTCAGAGAAGAGAGAGATTTATTTTTATTAATTTTTAGTTTTTTTTAAAGGCAAATTTCTGGTAGTTCCTTATTCTGATAAACAGAGTAAAATAAAAGATGATTTTCCCAAAATAGAGCTTCATCTTTCTTAGAGCTTTTCCCAAAATCCTTTCCCTTGTCAAAGATCCTAGTCGCTCCCTTCGTCACTTGATGATGACAAAATGTAATGAGCCGTAACCTCAAATAAGGGTAATGCTACAATATGTGCTGGCTTTAAGGAAAATATTTAAGAATTTCATATTTCTAGTTTTCATAGACCAAACACGGATAAGAAAATTTTCAATAGAAAACGAGGGCTTGTGAATCGTTATACAAATAATTAATGTAAAAAGAATGCGTTTTTTCTTTTATTGACTGTATATAAATGTTTTCATGGAAGGGGTCGTTAAACTAGAGATGTCAACTCAATAAACATTGCCGATGCAATAAAAATGCAGCACACATAAATTTCCTGTTTGGTCTCGGAAGCAAACATTTTTGAAAAATTTTAACAAAAATTCTTGAAATATTTTTAAGACCATCCAGAAAAAAATGGTAAGTGTCCTATCTTTTACAGTAATTTTATAATCACAATAACCAAATATCTATATCAATTTCATCGTAAAAAGACTGTATATTCAGTTTTCTATCAATACGTAATGAAATGCTTCCACAAGTTCTCCATCACTATTTAAATGATGCAGAATTTCTCCAGAGCCGTTTCCTATTTAAAATATCATCTCTGGGAGCTTTAACTTAAATTTAAAATCTGAAAGAGCCGTTTCTAACTTAAAATAAATAATAATTTTGGAATAATTTCAAAATAACTTACAAAGAGCCGTACAAATAATTTCTTTTTGGAAACAGTATTTCTAACACATTAACTTATGTTGTAGAAAGAATTAACAATAAATTGGCCTTTTCGCTTATGGTCAGTTTCCTTATTAATTGCAGACCATTCGGTATACATTAAAATTCCACCGATATTGTTAATAAAAATAACATTTTCGTATTAGATAACAGTCCAAGCTAGAACCAACTCTGCCCCTAAATGTGAGGCTTATCTGCTCAACACTTAAGCACTCAGTGCGCCGAAGAAGACCTCTTCAATCATCAAGTTCATACGTAAATGAGATGTACACTACTCTTAGAAAAATTATTTGTACTCACCGGCCCCACCGGGCTTCATAGATGGAAGCGTACATTCCTCGGCCCTTTTGCGCCGCAGCAGTCGGGGCTTTCGTTTGTGCGTTCGGTTTATTCCTTTTGAACGAGCGCCTATTTCGTTGGTAGTTCCGGGGTGCGTCGGGGAGAACCAGCGCTCGGCTGAGGTGATCGACGGCGACCGTTGTATGAACGGTGACGCATGCGTGCTTCTCGCCGAAACGAACGACTGCGCGTGCGCCTGACACCATTGACCACGTGAGCGAAAACAATGAGAACGAGGAATGGATGAAGATGAAGGAAAAGAAGAGGATGAAAAAAGAAAAAGAAGACGAAAAAAGAAAACTGAAGACGGAAGAAAGAGCATACTTGGGTTTTAGACCATTACCCACCCCCCCCCCCCCCCGGGGGGGGGGGGGTGAGGACTCTAAAATATCGTATTTTAAGTTCAAATGAATGATGAATGTTTTATACAATGAAGTGTATAAAGGTTATGTGCAAAGGGGTTAGTGAAGCGCAGTGACCCCCTATTTTTATCACCCACATCAAGGACAAAGGAAATAACTACTAACAAGGTTGTCGCTGTAATTGATGAAAATTAAGGTAAATAAAAAGTAAACGATGAAATGGCCGCCTCATTACTTCACTCGAAGAACGCAGCTCGTTAACGTGCGCGGGTTCATTAAGTTGTTCGTTATTTTAATAACAATTTAAAAGATGGACAGAGAATCTAAAAGATGGATAGGGAAGATGAAGATAGTAGTAAAATAGAATGTGAAACTTCGAAAACATTATGAGGAATTATTTATGTTGATCTTCATGAGGAAAAATAAAATTCGAGTTAACCATAAACCACAAATACTTATTAGCTCCTGACAGTCTGTAAATATTAGAGCAATAAGGCTTTTAAAAACAGCCCGTAACCTCAGATTTCAAAAGAAACCGTTATATTTGAAACTGCCCATTCTTTAATTCAATGTTCTAAGCTTTATTCAATTTCCGCTATACGAATACAGCAGCGTGAAAGAGAATTTGCAGAGCCATTGTAAGTTTGATAAAACTCGAACACGGTTCAACATTCGAGGACCTCATTTGTATAAGTAAAGTATGGACGATGGAGTAAAACGTTATTTCTCCTCACACTCCCTTTATAATAATGCTGAGAAATACTTAACGGTCCTTAGACACGCAATCGCTTGATTAATAGGCCGATTTATATTTAATAGCGAGCTAATTAACGTTCCTTTATAATTTGTTCAAAGCGTAACGTTAATGTACGGGACCTTCAGTGTGCAAAAATTGACTTGATTTGGTTTTTGGTATTCAAAGTTGCACACTAATCAGCAGAATGCTCTTAACAATTCATTTAATTTTAATGACTAGATTAGTTCCTTTTTGTTTCTTTCCCTTGCATTTAAACGAGAAAAAGGGGGGGGGGGCTCGACTTCATCAAGATTTCAATTCGGTTCCACCAGGAGGCTATCATGTGTGCAGATAAAGGGTTGAGGTTTGCCAACGAAAAGATCATTGGCTGCTGTATTTTCTTGTCTCGGTGAAATCACTTCTTTTTTTCCCTTAGCTGGGAAGGGAAGATACAAGTCATTGATCAGCCGAGTCTACAATACATGGGTTCAAAAATCTTTGCAGCTCTTCATCTCCCTTTCCAGGCTTATTGTTGCGGCTTCCTAGAACCAAGATCTATTTATACGTTCACATAGAATACTTTGATAAGTGGACAATACCCACCATTATATGACTGGAATTTACGAAAACGTTCTTGCCATGGGTCAATGTTGGATTTACGATAACATTATCTGTAATTTCTTCTTATTTTTGATTTCAAAATATTTTGATGTATTGGCCTTTTATGCTTAGAAGCATCAGAAATGATGGGAAGTAATTGCCCAGATGATTTATGCCATTTAAAATAACTAAGCATAGGTATAAATTGTTTTTTTTTCACTTGATTTTGTTTTTAATTTGCGACAATCTAATTTGTCAAGCTAATTAATCAGTTGTGCTCCCTTGAACAGTGACTCAATATGCTATCGTAGTCGACTGACTTCGTCGTCTTCAATTTTTTCATTGGATTCGAAGAACCTCGAATGACAAAATTAAATTGAACTTAAATTTGAAAATAATTTCTTGTTAATAAAATTCGTTCCTTGAAAATATGGTTCAATTAGTCGAAATTTCAAAATTCACTGAAACCGAAGTTGATGAAGCCAAGCGTGAAAATTTCCCTTTTAACGGGTTAGTGGGCCCATGCTGCAGTATTCTTAACTTCGTAACTCACTTGCTCTTAACTAGCATTCGAATGTTTTTGTACATTAAGTGCTAGCAAATTAAGTGCCATCCTTAATTGAATAAAGAAATCGACTAACATCTCCCCTACAATATTTCCTAATCTACGTCCTTGGGTATTATAATTACTTAATTCCACGGCTACTCTATTGAAAGTTTCTCCAAATCATTAACAGAGGAAATAGTGCCAAATACTTTTGTAGAATTACTACACAGAGAATTCGCGTGAAGCCATTTACTTCAATAATCGCTAGGTGACCCTCTGTTGATAAATGTTCGCTACCTTTCCATTGAACGACTTTTTTTACTCTATATCATTATAGAAAGCAAATATAGAAGCATAACCTGGGTTCAGCTCCGTTAGCATTTAGGGCTCACCGGTCATTCGGGTATTTCGAGGTCATTATTTCAATTTATTTAGGGTCGAAAAATTGTGCATAATGCAACAGTTTGTATACACTTTTTACACTTTATACACTTTTTCATCATCTCTAATAAATTTTTTAGCTCTTTTTAGAGAATCTTATAATGCAGTTTTTCGTGTTGGATAGAATTGATACCGATATACAGTGCCACATTTAATGCGCCTTTATGCAAACAAGTCTTTTTGTTGCTCTTAGTCGCCTTAATACTTTTGTTTATATTCAGTATTTTCAGCAGTATAGTTTTATTTTTTTATTTTATTTTCAGTAAGTATAGTTTTATTTTTGATTATTATATAAGAAGCTAATTTTCATATCTTGATTTTTTAAAACTCAGTTTGTCACCTCTCTTGTTTTAGATATCTTTGTGTATTGCACAACTTGCCTAATGTTTGCGGCGGCCCTGAGGAAATATATCTTATATAAATTCCGCTTAGTTTTAAAGAAAATCAGTAATCTTAGTTACGAGATGAAATAAATTTTCAATATTACAGTTGATAGAACAGAAATAGTATAACTCTTTCACCTCCCTTTCTTTTTTTCGTTAAACCACGAAGAATTAACCAGCTGTTTTTCAGTAAATAGTCTTCTTCTATTCATTTGCATAACCAGTTATTTCTGAACTCTCAAATTCATTTCAAGGCGAAGTATCAGACAAAATAAAAACCATATTTAATTTAAAGTAGTGGTAATACAAAATACATACGGTATTGACTGATGTTGTGATAGATGCGCACCTGTGAAATATTACAGCCGATAATTATGTCTAGTAGCCCATATTAAGTTATTAACGCATCTGTAAGCACTAGTTATCGCTTGAAGAAAAACTAATCCCACTAAATAACATTGAAAGTAACGAGGGTGTGTGGGCAGATGAGGAAGAAAGGAAGAAGGCCGGGTCCAGCCGTTGACCTTCGTTCATGGGAGGAACCTGATGACTGACCTTTGCCGATACACTACACACATACACATACACACGTACACACGTACACGCACAATTCAACACAATACGCAGAGATAATGCACATGCATATACGGACATTGGAGAATGACAGCGACGGCCTAAAAGAAAGGTTTTCGAAAAGGAAAGGAGAGGATCATAGAAGTGGTCCTGCGGAGAGAGTCGGAGAATGAGCTTGCGCAATCTGATCACACATTCACGACCGGAGGCTAATGATTTCAGTCCCTCAAACACTTTCGACTTTTCAATCGTTATTTACTTCCCATTGAACTTTCATCCCGCGGTAAAGTAATTTATGATGGAAAACAACGATAGCATGTAATGTATATCACTCGATTAACGTGCTCATTGTATAATTCTAAAAAGGGAAACGGATACCAGAGATGATAACTATCATATAATCATATACCTTTGGTTGAGAAAGCCTTTACCTAAAGGAACTTGAAAAAGAAGGCAATGTTATAGTCACTGTCTGTGCTTTAAAATAGAGAACAAAGATTAAGTTCCTAAATTAGTAATGCAAATACATACGTGGACGTAGTTCAATATAGAAAATCTAACTTTTAAAAATGATGCATAGTTTTCATATTCATGTATACAATGCACATTGCGTTTTCACGGAGGTTTTACTACGAAATCAACAACATAGGAGTTTAATAAGAATGATGCAACAAGATAATCTTAGAGTAATATATTCCTCTTCACAAAGAAGTAAATTTAATTTGCTACCTTTTATAATATACTTATGAAAACAACGAAGAAAATTATGAGTACAATAAATATAGAAATGATTTTAGGGTGTCTAAGCGCCATTTACTGCATAATAAATTTAGGAAGGAAGGAAAAGGAAGGAAAATTATGGAATTAACTCTTTAACTGCGCGTAATTTGAATACATAACTCAATCATTCACTTTGATAGCATTTATAAATGCAGGAAAATTTCGTTAACAGAAAAGTATCGTCACCATCGAAATTAATAAGCAAGTTTACTTATTCATGATACAGATTTCATTTACAGGGTGATTTACATCGTATGTAAAATACTTAAAGGGGGTATTATAGAGGTTAAGATAAACACAAAGCGTCCTATGAACATGGGTCCAATTTTGAACGATAACTGAGATATGAACAGAAATAAAAATGCCGCCACCAAGATCAACAAATTAATAACTCAGGTTCTGTAAGGCCTAGGGTAATGAAATTTGGGGGAATAATAGGGTACATAAAACTGTGTATACCGTTAAAATTTGACCGTATTCCAACAAGTAGTTTCCGAGTTACGCATTCAAAATCGTAACAGTGCTCACATGCGAGTACTAACAAGCACGTGTTACGATATTGAGTGCGTAACTCAGAAACTACTTGTTGGAATACGGTCAAATTTTAACGATATATACAGTTTTATGTACCCTGTTATTCCTACAAATTTCATTACCCTAGGCTTTACAGAACCTGAGTTATTAATTTGTTGATCTTGGTGGCGGCATTTTTATTTCTGTTCATATCTCAGTTATCGTTCAAAATTGGACCCATGTTCATAGGACGTTTTGTGTTTATCTTAACCTCTATAATACCCCCTTTAAGTATTTTACATTCGATGTAAATCACCCTGTATATATAGGGCAAGACAAAATGATGGACCCCATTTCAGACATTTATTATGTGATGTCTAATGCACGTATCATAATGGGAGACATGTGCTTCGAAAGGTAACTTTCACAGTTTAGTTGACCGCTAAGGGTCAGCAGCGAGCGATTAAAGAAAAAGGCGTTGACTGGAGAACAGAGATCGTTCTGTGTGTTTGACTCCATGTGATTTCTTCCTGTGGGGATTTGTAAAGAATCATGTGTACGTACCACCACTGCCAACAACATTGGATGTCCTGCGTGCCCGCATCACTGCAGCTATTGCTGATATTGACGGCGACATGCTACGAAAGGTTTCGCAGGAGATAGACTATCGGCTTGATGTGTGTCGGGTTACGCAAGGCGCTCACATAGAACACCTGTAATGTGATGTGATTGTTTGAAGTAAACTTTGAACGTTAACCTTTCTTAGCACATGTCTCACAATACTATATGTTCATTAGATTTCACAGAGTAAACTTCTGAAATCGGATCCATTATTTTGACTTGCCCTCTATTGTATTTGTATACCGTACCTAATGTCGCTGCATCTGACAGATAATTGGCCATTGAAATAGTAGCCCATGTTTTTCCTAGGTGCAGTTTATTGTTTATCTCATTAACTCTCCATTTGCAGTTACGTCAGTAAATGCTGAGTCACATAAATAAAGGCTTATTTCAAATCGGAGTGATTCAAAAACTAGTCCGTTATATCAAAAAATCAGATCAATAAGACGTTCGCCCTATTCCAAAAGCGCTTTCACTTATAGTGCCCAGCATGAAAGAAAAAGGAAATGGCGCATGCGTAAATGAAAAAACCTCGTTCAACCAATCAGGAACGAACAAGAAATGGGGTATTACTTATTCCTGGCATCAGTAATAAGTAATGCCCCATTTCCTTTCCGTTTTTGAGTGGTTGAACGAGTATTTTTCATTTACGCAAGCGCCAGTTTCCCTTTTCTTTCGTGCCAGACATTATAGGGGAATGATATTCGGCGTCCTTGCATTACATTAAACCAGTAAAATGAATCGGTTCTGGCAAGAAGTCGAATTCAAATCACGTCGGACTCGGCTTCTTGCTGAACCGATTAATTTCACTGGTTTAATGTATTGCAAGGACGCCGAACATTATTCACACAAGTGAAAATGCTTTTGGAATAAGGTGTGCACTGTAGTTACACACGTGTAGAAAACTTTTTTTGTGATTATTAGAGAAACTCTGTGACTTCCTCGTATATTCCTCATAAGACACATCACACTGGGATATCAGTGCGATATCTCAGCCCAAACACAGCGCAGCATGGTAATGGTAGTTCATTCAAAGTATCTGATAATGGTGGAAGATAGATTTGAATTTTAACCTAGTCCCACGACAGCGTGAGATCGGGAGATCTGGGAGGCCATGCCACAGAATATCGCCGTGATGCACCTATTTGCTGTTATTTTTGCAGCAGAGATTCGATAGACCATATATTAAATAATTAGAAATAAACTTCTGGGGCTGTGGTTACTTAGTGAGTGAAGAAACAGCAGACACAAGATCCGCTTGACCACAAAAATTTGACATTTATTGGTACAGATGTACATTTCGATCACAATAAATGTCAACTTCTGTTTCTTCAATTGTTATATAAGAAAAAATTGTTAAGAAAGAAACAAAGAAAATAACACTGTTCAACAAAAAAATTATAAAAGAAATGCCAATGTCTCTACCTTATAGAATACACTCTACTGATCGTAGAAATGTATTCCGATGTTACCTAGCACGTCAGGTTATTTTGTTATAAGCTAGTGATTATTTTCAGGAATGCCCAGTCTAGATCGTACGAATTAAATAAAAATGTACTGAATCGCAAAATATACAATATGAATATACGTGGCAAATTAGTTTAAAACATCACTGCTACACTCGCCCCTAACTACTGATTGGAGCTTGGCACTGGGAAATGATGACTTCGCCGAGATCTTCGCTTGTATGATCCAGTGCTCTCACGCTGCAGAAACCAGCAAAAGTCACCCATCATAGAAGGCGTGTACTTGCAATTTCAATGAATTGGTAGCGCTGCTCCATGACTGAAATGTCTTGGTGAAAACGCTCACATGTTCATCGCTAACAGATCCCCAGTTCTCAGGGAAAAAGTCAAGGTAAATATTTAGAAAGTGGATCTTGAGTGACATTCGAGCACCAACCAGCCTGACAGTCTGCAATGAGGTTTTTTTTACAATGTCTTTGTAGTTCTCTGCCTTTGTGCCTTGAATGATCTCCATCCTTCTAACTCCAATGAAGTCAACTGGCATACGGTATGTTTAGCTAAAATTAAAAACCAAAATTACACAAAAACCTGACGTGATAGAAACATTTAGTTTGCGTATTTGTAGCCAGCTCACTTAGTACTACTAGCAACACCCTATCTCATTTCTGTTATTAAAAATGATGTCGCACAGTGTAATTATAAGCAAAGCGATATAGCCATACATTCTTTAATTTCAAGGATATTCAAGAGAAACAGCCATTTTCTTTACGAAATTAAAACGCTTTTTGTTTTCGTGTCATTTTTGTCGCTCCATTTTATTTCTTTTTTTTTTATTATTCGTGTTCCATGATGTACGCAAATTATGGGATTATTAGGAAAGTGCGTTTAAAAAAGCAATCGAAACATTTTATAGATGAATAAAAGGAAATATAAAGACAGAACAGACATACACTGTAGCTCTGAAGTCGAAGTTTTTCCGTGAGGATGTAATAAATTTCCACAGCTTCATTACTGGGCCCATGCAGATGATAATTCTTATATGAAGAAAAACATCTTTTCAATATCAATTACGTCTTCACTTAAGGGCAGGCATCATTGGTAGCATGCTATGTGGTCAGCATTTTCTACCGATTAATTTAAATGGAGATACTTATTTGAACATTTTAGAATACGACCCACCAAGTTTATTGGAAGACGTGCGCAAATACATTATCTTTCAAAAAAAGATGGATATTCACCCATTACAGCAGGAGAATTTCTTGATAAGAAATATCAAAATAAATAGATTGGTGAAAAGTCTCATTTCATGGTCTGCTGGGTCGGTGAACTTAATCCCTGTCGATTTTTACGTATGGGGACGAATAAAGAATTAGTTTGCTATGATCAAGAAAATATCAACCGTGAAAATATAAGAATAAAGTAGTGAGCCGTATCACCGCAGAAGTGAGACGAGGAGCACAACCCCGTGTGAAGAACGGCGGTTCACACTTCGAGCATGAATGCCGATCTCTCGTTATTTGTTACACTTTACTTAATAACATTTTGGCCTGCTATTTAATTTACCTTAGCCCATAACCTCTTTCAAGATTGACGTCGATGTTCCTAACATCCAGTATAATGATATCAGAAATTGAGTACCATGTTCAAATGATTATAATTTAATTAACTCATAATTCCAATAAGGGCTGTGATTATTTATTTCAAACATCTCCAATATCTTAGCGAAAATTGAAATTAAATTGAAAAATAAATTTCATATAAAAGCAAACATTTTTTATTTAGAACAGAATGGTAGTTCCTATACATTCTATTTTGATTTTAATCTTCATTAATTTAAAATATTCTGCCTCCACCGGTACATTTAGGCGTAACTGACTTTGACATTCGCGACCAAGAACAAGAGGAATATTTTCCCCATAGATCAGTGTTTTTCCATATAGTCGAACTTTTCTCTTCCGAAGTGAAGTAATATGTGGAAATACAGTAAGATACAGTTTCGCGTGATTCTCCGTGGACAAAATTGTCCAGGTTCGTTTAACATTTCCATTTGTTTAAATCTACAGAGATTAATAGAAACTAATATTGCCCAGTATATTTTACAGGGTGATTACAAAAGAACTTCACACTTTTAGAAATTTATTACATCAAAGCTATTCAAAATATAAACACACCACATACGGATTCTTAAAGAAAAACTCTTGAAGTTTATTGTGACACAGTTAAAGATGTTCAAAAGATGTGCCCCCCTGTCGTGACACGGCATACATCAATGCGGTAGTCGAATTCGTCCCAAACCCGCATTAACATGGCTCCATCAATCCCACGTATCGCTACCGTAATGCGTTCTTTCAGCTCGTCTAGGTCACGGGGAAGGGGTAGGGTGAAGACCTTGTCCTTTTCAAAAATATACAAAAAACAAAAATATACAAAAAACATCGTATGACAAAATCAAGATGTACCAAATGCAGAAGATAAAGTTGACATATGTTCAAATTGTACCTAAACTTGAAATATTCTTGAAATATTATAATTTTAAGGAAAATAAACGTTGTTTATATTGCTATAATTACGAAAAACAGGCCTTTCATGTTCTGTTACTTTTGCTTTTGGAAGTTTTCTTGAGACTTTTATTTTGATGTCAAATAATTGCATTCTTCTTATTAATATCATTTTACCATGTAAGGGGGGCAGCAGCTCTGTGGAGGATCTCGAGTATTCGCGAATATTCTGGCATCAGACGTATGTCCCTAATAGTAATAACCAAACGACTCGAACCCAGATTCTCTATGTAATCTAGCCACCTAGCTGTAGGTCGGCCCCTTGGTTTGTTACAGCAAACAATAATAACGGGAAACAAATTTTTGCTTGAATATTTTGTGTCACTTTAATCAATTTCTTTTAAAAAATTGCTTCAAATATAACAAATATGTTCATTTAAATATCACTGATTGACACCCATTTTATAATGTTGCAAAACAAAGTGTATCCATCAATAAGAATTCTATAGAGCTTCAAAAGTAACACGAACACTTTCTTACATCTCCTTGTCTCAGGTCTTGGTTGCAAGGTAGTAGAACGAAATTTTATTTTCATCTTTCCTTTTTTTTTATTTTAAAGTCAATTTTTTGCTAAGTAAATTTTAAAAAAAGTCATTAACTTTAGGTTATAAATTAATAATAAGTTTTTAAAGCCTCAAAGAAGCCTCAAGAAAAGCACTGCTTTAAAGAGCTGGGCCCACTATATTGCCGAAAGAAGCCACTAACAACGATTGTATAATAAATAATTTAAAATATAAAAAAGTGTGTATGGAATAATAATCGCTATAAAATCGTTATGTACATTTTTAAATCCTTAACAAATTTAAAGCCAATGACAGAAGAAAATGACAGAGAAAAAGTTTGTGAACAAAATCTAGCTATTCTTAAGATAAAAGAGAAAACAAATACGGAAACTTCTTTGGTTGGTGATTAAAAATACCCCTGCAAAAAAGTAAATGGGGTCATTACTACGAAGTTGGTGAAGTAGCACAAAAAATTGTCACCAGTGGAATTGTCCTCATGGGAATCTTAGTGACAATAAACGACAAAAGAGAACAAAAGAACTTTAGTTCTTGGTTAGAAAGCTTTTTTTCACCTGTTCTTTTTTTTAAGAAAAATTAAACGAAAGGAGTAAATTAAACAAAAAATATAAATAAAGTTGCACACACCTCGACTTCTCATTTGTTCGAAAAGAGGCCAAGTACAGTGAAAGTAGAAAAAAAGATTTTATTTAAAAAAAAAAAAAAAAAAAAAGTCGCAAAATGAAATAGTTGTCTCTGAAAGGAACATTGTTATTAGTCGTCACGAATCTGGGTTCTTTTGGCTGACTAACAACAGGAAAAAAATAGAAAACTTCTTTTCTCGCATTTCTGTCACATTTTCTATGCGCCACTCTAAATTAAAAACAGCACAAAGTGTAATTTCGGCTAATCAAAATAAAAGGGAAAATTTAGCCTTCTTTACTGACCCACTTGGAGAAAAGTTTTCCCGTTTCTTCTTGTTATCATTTTTTTTAACGATAAATTCGCGAAACATTACATAAAATTGGCTTCGACATGTTTTCCTGAAACCCGGCAAGGCTCGAAGGTTCCGTGAAACTCGAAAGAAAGTGAAAGTTTAGCACCAAGATTTTGGTTATAAATTTCACTTTTAAACGATAAAAGTTGCTGCGTATGGCTTTTTTAATATTTATTCTTATTTTTTAATTATCCAAGGTTGTGAGTGGTCGTACATGACCCATTATTTCTAGCAACGATGCTTAGGAGGTAATCAATCAGTTATTAAAATACAAAAAAAAATAAAAATAAAAAAATAACATATAATCGAAGACTAAAAAAAATGAACTAATAGTAATAAGAAAAAAAAAGAAAGCTCCCTCGCTAAACATGTGAATTTTGTTGTCGTGGGAATTTTGCCTTTTCACAAGGATAGTGTCGTGACGTCGCCGCGATGCCTCAAGGATACCACGTATCAACCAAATAGGTTTACAAGGAATTAATAATTTTGAATCTCCGTTGTGACATCAACATGTATGTAAGAATCTTATTGTAAAATCGTGTATTTTACCCGAAATAAAAAATGAATCCGAAGATCTCGCATTTATAACAGGTTTTTTTTTTTCCTCCTCATTTTTTCGCTTTCCTTTTGTTTTCGAGTTTTGTCGAAAGAGGTCACAGTTGTTCCGCCAACCGGATAGCAAAGAGTGAAAAAGATACCCGACGTGAATTTTAAGTCGCCGCCTTTGATTTTTTATTTTTTTTTAATAAAATTAGTTTCTAAAAATAAGGCTTTGTAAGCACGTGAGTTAACAACCTAGAATGTAAATAAGTTTTTAAAGACAGTTGGAAATAAATTTTAATAATAATGATAAAGAGGGAGAAAAAGTTTTTGGATTTTAAAGGAAATAGTGAAGAGCTTCAAGAGAAACCCGTTAAATCATACACGCCCCGGGAAACTGATTTGAAAACAACAAAATAAGATTTAATAATTTTAATAATTAGAGAAATATAAATGCTTCCATAATTATTCGTCATATTACCAAAAGTTCTTTCTAAAAATTACTTATAAAATAAACATAACTTGAAATACCTATTAAGTTTTCTGACTATAACGAACTTTTTCAAGGTATGCATCTGCCAAACTTGTTTTAGGTTTGTTTGTTTTTTTCTTTAATAAAAATAAATTCACTATTTGGAAAGAACTCGTTAAAATTTTACCAAGAGCTCATAAGGGATTTTACCAACTGAAGAATGTTTAGTACATTTTTTAGTTTTATCTAAGTGCCGAAATCTGTCGGTAGATGGAGTCTTTCCTTGACGATTGTAAACTGCGCAAACTGAAAAAGTGTCGTATGTAGCCACCACCCATTTTACTTGATGAATTTAAAGTTCGAGGGTAAAGTGCACCATATCTTACACAGTTATTCACTTTATTTATTTATGTATATTGCATTGGCCATTTTCCGGGAGAATTTTTTTTGCTTTCATATTCACCTTCAATGACGTAAAATCAGAACTCTGTAACCTTCTAGAAAGACGTTTACTTGTGTTGAAATCGTTATGGATTTTCATTGAATTTACGAAATGGTATAAAGTGCAAAAAGAATGTCGAGGATTTTAATGGTGCAGTAGTGGACGCCTATTTTATGAACTGATCAACTGTTTTTCCGTATGTTGAAATTTAAAAATAGAAAGCTTTTCAGATATATATTTAATTATTTTGTTAACTTATAAAAAAGCGTTTCTGTGTTAGCGTTGGTTTTTCTTTGTTTTACAAATGCGTTTCATTGTTGTATCCATTATTCAATACGAATTTTCAAAACAAGAATGGTTCTTCTTCTAGTAGATTCTCCCAAACCTAATAAATTCAGCAAAGGAACGTAGGCCTTACTACACTGTATTTACTGTGCCATAAACGCATAACTTGTGGCCTAGCCTACCAAAATGGCAGTTGCTTTATTTTTTTTTTTTTTCGTTTTTTTGCAGGAAGAAGAAGATAGAATACAATTAAAGATGTTTCTTAATAAAGGTGTTTCTTAGTCTCAGTTTGGTTTAATGTTGAATTTGACAGTATTTTGATTCTTATCCAAACAATATCTCAGCTATACGCAGACACTTTTCCAACACAAATATACCAAATAATTTTAGTGAGATGTGTAACCAGAAACTATTATATGCCATTATTATTAATCTTATTTATGATCACTGTTAATTTACGGATTCAGATTTTTCCGTAGTACTTACACGAAACTGAGTAACAGTGAGTAGTAAGAGTGTCTTATAATAAATATCGTCATTCTTTAATTGTACCAAAAAATTCGAAACCTTTAAAAGTGAAAGAAACTTGCATATTCCGAAGGCTTTGAAAAATTGGAACGAAAAATCATCTTCATTTATTCGCCAGTTGAGTATCATCATAAAACATCTAATAAATACATTAGTGGAATGCAAACAATTATTAGAGAGAAGCAAACGCAGAAAAATGGATCCGATGTGCTTTGCAAAATAGCTAATTTTCTGGGTATTTTTTTCTTCTTTTTTTTCTAATTTATTTTATTTTTTCCTCTGTTTGAGTGTAATTAAGGTGCTCGTTGGCGTTAAGTTATGCACTGCAGGGATGTCGCCAAGCAAGGCACGTGGACCACGTGACTCTTTCCCACTTCCTGTTTCCCTTCCATGAAAGCCTGCCCACCATTTCACCTGCCATTATTATTTTTATTATTAGAAACGGGCCGCAAGGATTTCCACTTTGATCAAAACGTCAGAAAAGTAATTGGAAAGCTTTTGCCGATCGGTTTGCTCCGAGGAATTTCATTTCATGTTTATAAATTCCTGCTTCATATGAATAAGGAATTAAAAAAAATAATCTCTGCATTACAATCATTTTACGCTCCATTAATTTTTTTTTACTATCGAAATTACTTCTAACAACCACTATTCCACGCGTATCATGCCCGAAAAGTAAAAGCCCTTCGGTACGGAATTTCCAATATTTAAAAGAAATCAAATAAAAATTTCAGAGCATGCAAAAGCATTTTTCTTATTGTCACAATTACTACACTTGAATTGGTTTGGTTTGGTTTGTTTGGTATTAACGTCCTTTTCAACTGTTATGGTAATTTCAGGACGGCGTTATAGGGGCCGCAAATTTTGCCTCGCAAGGGTTCTTTAACGTGCAGCCGGCAAACGACTACACGGGACCAAAGGCTTTACTTCCCTTCCGAAGGAAGTGCGTGATCTCAGGATTTTCCCCCTGAAAAAATCTTCGTCGTCCTCGGCCGGGATCGAACCCGCGTCCTCGGGCATCAGAGACGACCAAGCAAACACTTGAATTGATTTTCAATGCTACAATATCTTTATATTTAAGTTCCAAGGGTGATTCTTTCGACAGTTCGTTGGAGAAAACTACCATATCTCTAAACTTCATTTTAGTCCTAAATGAAAGATTCTTAGTCTGTAGATTTGTCAAAGTTAGTTTTTGTGTCCATAATTACTATTTATTAGCGGTAATTTATAATTAAAAATTGCTTTAAGCACATGCGTATTGATGTGATAAAAATTGTCTTTACATACATGGACAAAAATTGGCTTCCGTGCAACGTTCTTTGATTTTAAGCTGTACTATTATTCTATTTGTTGTTCTGACGATTTCTTTCTTTATTTATTTTTAATTAAAGAGATGGAGATTAATAATAAGATGGGTTGTTCATCGTGAAATTTTGACGGGATCTATCTAGTATGTATTAATGATTTAATCATAGAATCAAATATTACATTAGGAACTTTTAAAGAAAAAAAATCAATTTGTTAGTAAATCATAAAACGAAGATGGAAAAACAGAAAAAAAAAATCCGTGAGCTGGATTCGAACCGGGATCACAAGCAAGCGTATCGTTGCTTTTACTATTGAGCTTCCGGGTTAAAAAAAAAAAAAAAAAAACTAAATCAAACAGCCAACGCGCCGAATAGCGGGTTTTCTTTCTTTCTATTGCCATCTGTTACTGAGCATTAGAATTCAATAATAAATAAATAATTAGAGCTAATAAATAAATTGAACATGAAGTAATGTTTTAAATTGTTCTAAGAATTAATCTAATTCGTCTCTTAAAAAAAGCAACTTAAATTTCTGACTTACTGAAATTATAATTAAATATAAAGTTAACATTTAATATATAGCCACTGATTTTTTATTTCTCATGGTCCTGAACTAATTTCAAGCGTTTCATCTTAAAGGGAGAAGTCCGCCACAGTGATTGAAGAAAGATATTTAAAGAGCCACTGCTAAACTTCAGTGGAATTAAGGTCACTACAGCTAATTTGTCGTTAAGTCTTTTGCGGTGAGATGGTTAAATGCAATTTACATAATTAGTGTAAATGTTAGTTAAGAAGGGCTAATTTCGCTTGGCTTCGACGAAGGCGTAAATTGCTCACTAGATAATGGCCATTAGCGTAATTCATAACATGGATTTAATCACGGATTTGATTAAAGTTGTTATATATCAATTAATTTTCTGCTGCAAAACTTGAGTGGCTTTCCTTAAGTGACATGAGGCATCTCTGTATAAGCAAAAGAAGCGATTAGCTGTCGTTTGCAATTATGTGCAAAGTTTGATATAATTGGCCCTAACTTTGTATTTATTGAATCTTAACTTCGTAGTTATTCGTAATTACTTTTAAGGAATGTATTATCATTTAAAACTGAACGTTTCAAGTTATCTTTACATTAAAAAAATAACTGCTATAAAATGTCATTGCAAAGACGAAGGTCGAATTTTCACTGCAAGCATCGTCCAACTCAGATCAGTATTGATTGACTCACTTTCGAACACAATGGATTTCGTTATCGTTCTCTAAAGCTTGTTAAAAGCCAATAAAACTTCTTATTAAGTAGAGGAAACAAAGGCTTAACGGTCTCCACCGCCAACAAATGGCTGAGAAACATTTGTTCCACTTTCTTTGTTATTTGGAAGCGTTAAGGAAATTGCTGGAAACACTCGATTGGTCTATCGTATTTAATCTTATTGGTTTTAACATGCCACTATGATTTATTTTCACTTTAGTATTCCATGTGACTCCTTCCTATTCTTAATGCATCCTTAACGAGACATTAGTCTACTACTACGACTCCTAACCACTATTCGTTCACCGTGTTGGTTTCCTTGACCTGATTTTTGCAATGGGCTCTACAAATACCGATGGAGGAGACCGAAGGAGAACCGTCGTTATTATTACTGTTATCACATCGAAATGTGGTCAGACTTAAAGAAACTGAAGTTTTTTTTACCTTGCAATGATATTCTAAGCATAACTAAAATTGATATTTTATATGAAATCACTAAAAAAAAAAAAGAAAATTAATTTATAACAAAATTGTCTTGAACTGTAATGGCAAAAAGTTTTTCTGATAAGATAATGTCAAAAAAATTATACCGCTTCTGTAGTTATCAAGGTTAGTTTAATCTGCCTCTTTTAAATAACTTAAAAATGATAAAACTATTATAAAACGTTAACTTAATTCAGTCTGTATTAACCTTATTGAAGCTTCTCATCAGAATTAAGGCTATGGTAAAGAAAAAATGAATGGTGACATTCCTAAACTCTTTACCTTTACATTGAAAAAAAAAGCATAAGTCTCTCTGCAATCCGATCTTAAAATTACTGTTTTAAATCTTCCGCTAACGCTTTAAACACTTTTCTCTCTCAAACATCGTTCCCTTTAAAAGTATCCTTATGAATATAAAATTGAAATGTATGAATAGACCACTATCCTCATATTAAAAACCGCTCTCTTATTCGGCTTTTGAAAGCTACAGTCTTTTCGCAAGAAATAACAATATTAATCAATAGTCCTTAAAAAGTGCGTTTAATAAATGCTCACCTTTCCTTAGAACAAATATACTGTACACAACATAAAAACATTATGAATTTATTTTCCATGTGTCCACACGATAGTGATGTAAACTTTTGAAGGTGAAATTTTACCCATATTCTTCTGTAAATAGTAATATACAGGGTGAGGGAAAAGTCTCTACCCCCCTCCCCCATACAATTTTAAAACGAGTGGTGATACAACAGATCTGTTGCAGGCAACATATAGGAAGTTAGGCAGGAGCTAAATAATGATGGTGTCAAATTTGATCTTTGGACCTTGAATTTTGCGCCTTTGTAACCGTTACAGGTTGAGAAAAGTTTCCAATTGTACAGTTGTAGAGCTCAAAACACTGATTTTAACAAAAAAAAAGAGATATTAAAAATAAGCGTAAAGCAACTGTTGTAGAAAACAGGTCCCACCAAAATGCCATTCCAGAGTCGATACCACAGCTTGAACACTGAAATTTCATTTTGTTGTAGTGGATTTATTTTTACGCTTATTTTTAATTTTTTTTTAAATCAGCATTTTAAGCTCTACAACTGTTCAATTGGAAACTTTTCTCTACCTGTAACGGTTACAAAGTTGCAAGATTTACATCGCCAATATTTGACACCGCCATTGTTTAGCCCATACCTAACTTCCTATATGTTGTCGGATCTGTTCTATGGGGGGGGGGGGGGTACAGACTTTTCACTAACCCTGTATATTAATAGGCAAATCATGAATTTTATACATACGAAGTTTTGTGTGCGTTTACGTTTTCTCCTAAGCTGACATTCAAATGGAGCTAATCATGAAATGACTTATGACTCAGTGCATGAAAGACAGCATAGGGCATGGCTCTAAAGGCGCCCTCAGCCACTAAAATGTGAAGATTACATTATATTTGCATATTAGATTAATATACCGGTTATAACGCATTTCTATTTGTTAATCGCATATTGATTTGTGAAGAATACAATTTCGATCAAGTTAGCATCTCTTTGTATTCCTTTTAGCTAAAAGGAGGGGGGGGGGGTATTGCCTCATCGTTGTTTATTTTCAATTTCTGCTTAGGTGTATCAATCTGTACAGTCATCATTTTGACAAAATAATCAGTGACAAAGGTACAATATTTATACAGCACATCCAAGTCACAACTTCTATACTTTGCTCGTTTTAGAAAAAATTTAAAAAAAATTTGTAAAATTGGTAATGTTATCCCCCTAGAGGTCAAACATTGCCACCTCCATTTATTTCCATGACTATGACAATGTTTAACCTTGTGAAGGTAAGATAAATAACTGTAACACACAGATATACCACAAAACAACTTTAATGTTTTCTTATCTTTGGTTTTCCACAGTATGAAGACACAGTGTTAAACAAGAAAAGTAGGCGCGGTATTCGAATTTTTCGAAGTTGTGGCAATGTTACAACCTTGGCAATGTTACCCTATGGTACCTTAGTGAATGTATAGATTGGTATATTATTTAACACAACTGACTAGTCGTTGTTATGTTTTTTTTTCTCATCTTTTTTAAGCCCATATCTTATACCTGTAATTTTGTGCAGGCTTGTGTTAAATATATATACCAATATTGTAATATAAACTGTAATATAAACATTGTGTGTCTTAGAATATAGAATTAAGCTCTTATTTTCCCAAGGTCGATTAAAGAGATACCACAGTTTTTCATAATAAATAATCAGAAATCTTTAATGTTTAATAAAACAACCTTAAAATTCTCATAAATACAGATGTGCGTTGCGTGTAACTAAAATTCACTCGTAAGACATTCATAAAATGTTTCATAAGCGTAATAAGGTTTTTCACAAGCCTTTAATTCGAAATATTTATTTAATATGAAATGATTCGCAAATGGCATTGAAAACAGCAAATTTTCAGCAATTTCAACAACCCTTGAGAATTTTTTCCTGTTTCCCGTTTGCCTTAACGCTATTTTTGATTGCCTTGCGCGGTCGATTAGTGAGTTGCCGCTGCAAACAGCATACGCTCACCGTGCACCATTTATCGGGCGACCCCTCCCTGACGGCCCCACCTTCCCGGCCCACCCCGCGGTCGACCGCTTGCCTTGGAAGGCCGTCTAGCCCCCTCTCCCTCGTTTCTCTTGGCTTCGTGGTTTTTGGCCAACCGTGGCGGCGCTTGGCATAGCCTCTGGGACATGACCCCGTTCGACGCCGGAAGGGGACAGGTGCCACGCGTCGAGCAGCCAAGGTGAGCGAAAGGTCGTTCGTTGGCGGAGGAAACCCATTTCCCCCCTTCTTCTTCTCCTATCTGTCCCTCTCTTTCTCTCGTTTCCTTACCCATATGATCTACTTTTCCTGCTAAGCAAATCGAGGTGGATGAATGGAATGCTCTTCTTTTTGCTCTCTCATTTTTCATTGTCAGAGAAATTGCTGAAATACTTGCTTGAACTATTATTAACATTAATAATAAGACCATACATGAAGTCTTTCTAATGGCTCTCATAAGCTTATTCGATTAGTTCCGTGATTAAAATGCTTTTGGTTAACATCGTTTCAGCAAAATTGTGAATTTTTAATTATTAGAATAATGTTAATATTAGTGATGATCATGGTGCGTAAGGAGCATTATATTCATAAAGATTATTGTGAAAGAATTTGGTCTTGTAATGCTTCCTCAATGGCCGGACCCACACTGCAAAAGCTGTTGCTGTCTCCCTTACAATAGATGACAATGTACATGCACATTGCGTCTTTTAATTTAGTGAACACCTCAAAAAATAAAGAAAACGATGATAGAGTATGACAAAAGCATACATTTTAATTTACACTCATAATAAATAAATAAATAAATAAATAAATAAATAAATAAATAAATAGCAAAATGTGTGCATTGCCTGAATGTGATCAAGGAAAAAAACCAAAAAATTGCTGTCTCATACTTTAGTAGAAAATGTGTAACAAACACATAATAGTCAACAAACATAATAATCAATGTTTAATAATTAATTGCATCACCTTTTGCTGTATAAGTTGAATAAATCTTTCTTTCATTGAATATATTAAAAAATGGTTGATCAATTTGATACCAAAAATCCATGATTGTCGTCTTCAGAGATGATTGATCTTTAAACTCTTGTCCAGCTTCGTAGACAAGTCGCCCCATGAGTTCTCTATTGGGTAAAGATCGGAGTTTCTGGTAGCCACAACGTTAAATTTATTTTCTTTCATGGAAGCCATGATTTTGTAGACTGGGAACCATGGCATGGTTCATTGTCCTGTTGAAAAGTCCAATTTTCTCCACACAAAGTTGGTCCAAATGGCATTGCATAGTCATATAATAACTGTTTCTTTTCAGAATTCAACCTTCCTGAAAAAAGCAATACGTGTTGTACCAATGCATGCAAAACCTCTCCAATCTTGGATCCGCCTCTGTGCATCCGTTATGGCAAAAAGTGCCTTTTCTTTTCGAAGATCATGTTAGTACAACTTTGAGCCATCAGGCTCGTCCAAATTGAATTTTTTTTTTCGTCAGTAAACATAACACTTTGTCATCGTCTTCTTTTTTTTATTTTTTATGAAGCATCCACTAAATTAAGAGACGCACTGTACAGTAGCGTGCAAATTAATGTGAACAAGAGGAAATTTTCAGTATTTTTATTGAAACATGAAGTAATTATTTTGGTAAGTTTTTTTTATTACAATACAGTAAACAGCTGAGCGTAATTAGAGTTATACATCAGCTGTAAATCAGACCTGCCAAACTAAGGAAATCAAATTATGTGAAAATTCTTTCTTGTTCACATTAATTTGCACACTACTATACAAATCCCGATATTGATGAAAATCATTATATACTTAGACATTTACCAAAATTTAGGAATCAAACCCCAGTCCCTTAATCAATTGAGATTGGTGACAAAACATCACTATAAATATCATTTGAACTAACAATGCGAAAATTAGCGAAATGTGCACGTTTAATTATTTTATTCGATTTTATTTTATTGTAATATATCGCGCGGATTTCAAAAAATTGCACTAAGAGAGCTCGTTAAATAATGAACAGCGATCAAGATTGACTTACTGGTAACCAAAAATACCATTGCACCGGAATTTAATCATAAACATTCAGTGGCATCACACGTACATAAACACTCGTATGCTAACGACTTCTCATTCCCACACTTCTATGATATTCTACTATACAATTGCTCGGGGCAACAATGGAATTGCTCTTAGGTGAAAGTACCCAAGAATCCTCAATATTACATATTAAAGACGAATTTTACATATTGATTGGCTCTTCTTGCAGAAATATTGACGTATTGTCCGTTGCATAGTGCTATTGGAGAGCATTAAGTAAGGCTCGCTGATCTGAAGGTACTGTCTCTGTTGATGGAATTGCAGCAGGGATATACAAAGTACTGCTGTTTTCATTATTTACGAGATAGCAGAGCAAACGATTTACACTACATCAAGAAAGGCTGGCCTCCGAGATTATCTTTTAAGCTTGGAGAAGCGAATGTAGAGCGCCCACCATTGGTAGAACCACACAAAATCACTATTGCTCTTTTACATCAAGCTAGGCCTTGTAAAAAAACTTGGTAAAAGCTATGGATAAGAATAGATCAACGTTCAAGATCTACTTTCAAGTACACATTACTAATAAACCGTAACCAATTCAGCTTTTTCTTAGTCCTGTTCGCGTTCAACACATTGAATTTATGAAGAAATGACAACTTTCATCCCGGAAACATGAACTTTTTGAAATTTTGTTGCCCAGTCGCATAAAATGTATAATCAATTTCTGTGTTTAGATTAATTTTTAAATTGTTTTTTAATTTTTTTAAATTATATGCGATAGTTTAAATTTTGATCTAAAAGCTAGTTTTTTTAGTATTTCCAAGCTGGTATAGGAATTGATTAATATTCGAGCACTCTTAATAGACTTTTAAATAATCGCATCCTGTCCTCGAGATATTGAATGAGAGCAAAAACTTGACTGGTTTGCCAAATCTATCATCCACATTAATATGAGTTTTAAACGAATAAGGGATACCTAACAAGAGTCACAAACCACATCTTGGCTAAAGAAAACAAACTTGACGTGTTTAATTAAATTCCTATTTTCACTTATTAGGCATTTTTTTGCAATAAAAATTGATTAATTACTAACAATTAGAATCAAAATTTTTAATTGTATATGCCTATTTTTAACCGACTTCAAAAAAAGAGGTTATCAATTTGATTCGTATGTAGATACTATTTTGGAATGTATGTATGTTTGTCCACGTATTTCTCAGAAACTAGAAATCGAATTGCAATAATTTTTTTTATTGGATTAAGTATCTTTCAACTTAGGGAAGAGTCTAAGTTTCATCAAAATGGGTTCAGTAGTTTTCAAGATATAGACCGGTTATAGCTAGACGATAGTGAAAGTTTCATCAAAGTCGTTTTTTTTATACTCTCTTTAATCTTGTATCTTTCATTGAACAAAGGATATTTCTAACAAAGAACGTTTATTAAGATAGGTTATAGGATAGCTTATATAAAATAATAAATGAAATTCCACCAGCTGAATCGAACCAGGACCACGACTTATCTTGTAGCCGTTCTAACCAACTCAGTTATCGCAGACGCGCTGATAGCTCTAAGGAACTGTTGCAGATTCGGTGGTTGTTGTCGTATCCGAACAAAGTCAACTTATAAATGCTCCACGGAATTAAGATTTGCTTTATGCTTTTTACGCTATCCGCATTCTGTGATCTACATATTGACAGAAGATGGGTGATTCAACGGATCATGTCACCAGCGTTGAAAATTTAATCGCCGTCTGCAATCGGCGCTAATTCTTCCAGTCGTAACTTTTTGTTTTGCGTTGAAAGGGTTGTACCCGAAGGGTTCGTTGTTACAGCCGGTGCATAGTGCGTTCCGAAATTGCCCTCTGCAGTACGCTGCTATGGCGTTCTGTTATTTCACGAATTTTTATCTTATTTTACGATTGGCTAAATATTCTTTGCAAGTGCTGTCAGCCACTGCCGTAGATGAGCTGTTGCTGGCCACAGGATTGTTCTTGGCTCGACGTTTTATGAGCGTTGCACTAACCTCGGTACACATAAGCAAAACTGTACGAGAAAAATCCAATATATTTGGTCAGTTGGAGAAATGCTGGGTTAATTTCATCTGAAACCCATTATTATGCCGCCTCGAAGCCGCTTAAAATCCTTATTTATTGAATTTTTCGAAATCCTGCCAGTTGCTTCGTGGCTCCAGCTAGACGAGCACCATTAATGACTTTCTTTTCGAAGCCAGTTAGGTCTTCTTTATCCTGCCTTTGCCCATATTGCTCGTTAAGTAATATCAGGTGCTAGAAGTTGGCCGATTAAACAGTTTTGTACTATTGTGACATGATTACCAGCTACGTGTCTCCTAAGCGAGCGCTTCATTGTACATAATATACTAATAAAGTGACCATTCTGTGTATATGCAATTTAAAGGCTATAAATACACATGGTATCATATACAGGGTGCTTAAGGTATTTGAAGACAGATTGACGTCAAGAAAGAAAACAGATATATAAGTCAAGATAATAACTTTATTATCGAAAATATCATGAGCATACACAAGAAACTTTCTTGTTATATGACTATTCAATGAATCCGCCTTCAGCTTCTATAACTGCTTCAATGCGAGACCGAAACCATCGACATGCGCGAATCAAATGGTCGTGGTTCATATTGGTCATTACTCGAACAATGGCAGCTTTCAATTCATCTTTGGTGTTATAGGGGTGTTCATTGACCTCTCTCTCCACAACGCATCATACGTTGTAGTCCATCGGATTAAGGCCAGGGGAGTTAGGAGACCAACGGTTAGGGGTTACGTGATCATGGAAGTTGTCGGCCATCCATTCCTGTGTCATGCGAGACTTGTGTGCTGGGGCAGAGTCTTGCTGAAACACGTAAGGCCTTCCGTTGCGATCGTGTCTATCCAAGGCTTAACAGTTGTTTCAAGGGTCTCAACGTAGAACGCAGAGTCAACTTTAAGGCCTTGGAGAAAGAAGTGTGGAGGTATCACATGTCCTTCACTGCTGACAACCCCTAAAACCATGACAGTTGCAGGAAATTTTGTGTGCATGACTCGTGGCATTTCCGAAGGGTCTGCACATAAACATCTGTCATTTCTTCTGTTCACCTTCTGATCCTGGTCAAAGTTTTTTCATCTGAGAAAATCCACAGCAAATCAGCTTCACACGGATTTTTCAGCTTGTTTAAGAGCCTTTTCGATCTGAGTAGGCGGTTTTCCCGTGTTTTGTCTGAGATAAACTGACCTCTTCGCATAACATACGAGTGATATCTGATGTTTTCATGGACAATATTTCTGATTGTTCCTTCCGACACATGGAGATCTTTGGCAAGTGACCTCATGGATGTTCTGGGATTGTCATCGATGACCTGCTGCACTTGCTGAATAAATTCAGGTGTTCTGATGATGTCAGAGTGTGAGGCATGATTTTTACGCTTTGCTACTGGTGCAACATTGCCATCTTCGGTCTCCAACTCCTTCCGCACTTTGTGGACGAATGATCTTGCGACCTTTAGAAATCGTGATATCTCTAAATCGCACTGCTCTGCCGTTATTGCCACTATTACTGCATGTCTCTTCATGATTTGTGTTACTTGATGGTCCGCCATTTTGCTTTCCGGAAACGGAAAGGACATACAATTTACTATAGTGCAGCAGTAGCCAAACGATGGTGTGTCCTCAAATACCTTACGCACCCTGTAATTTCTGCATTGTCCTGAAAACTCATAATCAAGAATTAAATAGGTAAAAGTTTTCATCATAAATTTTTTTTTCAAAATTTTATGTTCCACTTATTTTTTCACGCATTTTAAGCCTTTCTGGAAGGAATTTTAAAGCAGTATGCCTAACGCTTTGTTGATTTTTAATATTCGCCAAATTAATGTCTTACCTATAATTATCCCAAAATAACTAAATCTTTGGAATATATGGAATCTTTTCCTCACTATCCATTTTTAAAAATACATGAATGAAGGTGAATAAGTATTATTGAGGTTACAAAAAATGATTTAATATAAATCTTATTAATTATTTTTTCATTATTACATTTAATCCAAGAGAGTGATTTAAACCTGTTTTTTAGATATTAATGTAAGGTACTATTATTTATGTAAGTGAAATCATAATGTTATATTTTACTTTCTATATCAAGAAGTGACCCTACTCTCTGCATCAAAACATAAAAACAGGCGTGGCTGTTATCCAGTTGACACAAGATATAGCGCCACAACAAAGCTTGCTATTTCTAATTTAAAATAAAATACTCACGTGCTATCTTGCTTGCTGAAAGGAGGAGAAGATACGACAATGCGGGAACAACAGAAAAATACGCGTTTTTCTCACCAAAGAGCTTCAACTTTTAATGTTCTAGCTTTATTGTCAAGAAGGTCTAGCTGTATTGGTCAATAGACAACAACCGTACGTGTGACCCTTAAGTGACCTCCCGTAAGTAAAGTGTCGCGGTCAATCCTTTGCCTTGGCTTACATAGGTTTGAATGTTTTATCTTGTTTATAAGAGAAGTATGTATTTTCCTCCACCTATTACTTCATAAGTTCAGCCATTTATTTCTTTTATTTTACATATTGATAAGTCCACATATAAAGTAAAAAAAATAGAATGCTATTTAAAAATCATTCGATACGAATGATACTCAATCCGACCTTGCACTGGTTCCTTAATTCATCACTCTTTCTCTTAAAAGAAATCTTTTCGATTCTTGAATATGAATTTTAATTAAATTAATTCTAAGATATTTTCAGCTGTTTATTTTTTCTACATAATCACAATCAAATATTGTGTCATCACTCTGTACTTTTTTGTTCTAAATTTTTCTAATTCTAAATTTCGTTGTTCTATCACGTCTAATTAACAAAACATTCAAGAACAATATCTTTCCTAAATGAAAAGGTATAAGCTTATAAACAGTAAACTACTTGAAACAGTGAAAGTATTTCTTTTGTAATTTTTTTCCATTTTTCAAATGCGCACATACGTAGAGGTCTTTGTCTGGGTAATAAGAAAGCGATTTGTACGCTTGCTGTTTTGTACGAGGATAAATTAAACAAAAAAATCAATTTTCACTCCCCCCCCCCCTTCCCGAGGAGGGTATAGGAAAGTAGGGAAGCATTGAATTCATCTATTTTTCACCGCTTTTATTCGGGATTTTTAATTTATTTTCTCGAACGTAATGTTTAGAAAATCTTCTTATGTTTCTCGTCATTTCCAATCGAATGCCATATCACATGCGTATGTTGCCATTTAAAAACGTTAATAGTTCAAAAAAAACTACTGCTACCCTCACAACTCCGATCCAACTGGGACAATTAAGCCCAATTTCATAGAAATGTAGATTCTACCTAGAGAAATCTGCATACCGAATTTCACTCCTTTACGTCCATTTATACCATATAGACTAGAAGGTCCCCTCTAACTCCCACTCGCGTAATTCGACCCTAGTGAACTAATCAAAACTAAACTAAATAGTGAAGTAGGACACGCCTATGGTAAGCTACATTGCTAATTTCTATGGTACAATTCAATCTTGTACGTTAAAAGATGTAGAAAATATGAAAACCTATAAGTAGCTTCGTTTTTCCGCTACTTAATAATTTCCTTTTTGATGGAAGGAAATATTATTTATGTGAAATTTGATCACTGAAGATCTCGGCTCATTACTTAATTCATCACTGTGTAATGAGAGTAAATTACTTTAATTTTCAATAGAAAAGCAAATGGAATCCACAAATTTCCAAGTAAGACGATATCCATATTTGGAAATGAGAAATTAAAAGAAAACCTGTCTTAAAAGGAATATTAAATACAAAGATGAAAATTACAGTGGTGAGGTTAAAAAAATAAAGAGGAAACTAAACTGGATATCGTTTGTTTGTTTTTTTTCGTTTCTCTTTAAATTTTTCCGTTAAAAATTAAAGGAAAAACAGGTTTTAAGTGAGAACTATGAGAAAAAACAATGGGCCACTAGCGAGATGTATAATTTAGCCGAGGAGGGAGGGGGCAAGTGAAGAAAGGGTTAAGATGGTGGAGGAGGGGGCCCCGGAGTGGAATGCGAACAGGAAAACGCTCGTGGGATCACGTCGACAGTGAAAGGATTAGCAAAATAAGATCAACCTGAGGATTTCATTGCAAGCATAATAAATTTAAAAACCTGCTCGGGAGACTTTTGTGCGTCGTGTATGGCCTTGAGCGGGAGCGAATCACCTGAGCACCCAATTATATTAATAATATATTTATCAACATTACATTGTAGTTCTATTTATTTAATTGTTTGGTTTTCACAGCTTCTAACATCTATAATCACGGGAAGCTCTTCCTTCGAGAAACGTTGTCTCTTTCGAAACTGAAAAGAAAAGTTTGCTCTTGCAAGAGATATATTTTCTTTCATTTCATCGAAATTACAGCCTTACTTGTACTGTACATTATTTTAATTGTATCAATTAAAAATTTCTTTTTACAGGGTGTTTACGAACACTGTGTACAAACTTTTAGGAGTGGTTGAGAACTTATTTTGAATATATTTTGCCAATAAATTGGGGAACGTAAATGAGTCCTTGGTACAGAAACAAAAGTTTCAAAGCCATGCATGTGAGAGAGATAATGATAATTTATATTCACGAATTTAAATATTAAATAATGGTTATTTATTCGAGAAAAAAGGTGAATTAGTTGTTAAGTAATTTAGTTGAATATCCACTTCCTCATTCGGGAAAAAACAAACAGCAATCTCTGATAGTAAAAAATGAACCGCTTTACATGGACAGAAATGGTAGATATGCATGGAGCTAGACGAAGAGGTTATCTCTTATGAGGGTGAGTGACCAATAAACAATTGAGAAGCCTCTGGTTAAAACAACTTAAATCCACATTTTTTTTAAATTCGTGCTATCACTTTCAAGAGATTGTCCATAATTTTTGCCGTACATTTATTTGCTTTTCTTCCTTTATAATATTTCATTTCGAAAAAGCTATTTTCATCCAACCATATTAAATACTTTCCCAGCAAAATGAGTTAATCAGCCAATAGCGTTTTTTGAAAGATGAAAATCTTAATAATAAGAAAAGGAGTAGTTTTTGAACTTACAAGTTAATAACAGTTCTTTATGATAATTTAATATTAACAATATTTATATATAAGAAAAAATTTATTTTTAAAAACTAATGTTAGTTTATTAGAATATGAACCGTTGAATTATATTTCTATCAAAACAAGTTAAAAATTCAATCAATATGTGTATATTATCTGAGCTTGTAAAGGTTACAGGAAAATCCTTACATGTTAAAACTGATTACTTAACACTAATATAAGTAATATTTATTAAATCGGTTAGGTTTGTTTAAAGTAAATAAGTTTTCCTTAACAACAAAAGAAGACGAGAAAACACTATTTCACAAAAAGGGAATCTGCGTTATCTTGATATCTGCAGCTTTGGCTGTCTTATATTTGTAAAGTTTTTCTTAATTTCGGGAGAGTTGGATTTAACTTGTTTTGACAAGAAGTCTCTCATTATTATTGGAATTGGGAACGCGTGATGGTTTCAAAACATTTTTTACTTCTCAATATGCAAAATATCAAGCCAAAAATCATTGAAATAGATTTCTAATAATAAGCAGATTCAAATATATTAAATGCAGTTGGACAAACATTATCTTATTCGAATGTTTATGATGAGCTTACGATTAAATATGAAGATATATCATTATATAAATATTTAGCCAGCTTATAAAGCGAGTGTTGCATGCAATTACGTGAATTCTGAGCACGTGATTTCGTGACATTAAAAATGCTAATTATATATCAACAAGCTTTACATATTTTTTTAACCGAATTTTGGCGTTCTTTACCAATATAATCTGATTTGTTATTCGTAAGCCGACATTTTTAGCTTTAATGGTGCCAGTGGAATAGACAATTGTTTAGGTCTTGAAATAAATGCGATCTTTTTTCCAGCAATTTTATCTACTTCGAAGAAGTAAAAATTTGCAATTCTGCGCAATTGAACTATATTACAGGCAGAGGAACAGAAAGAAAAAAAGGAGAAGAGAAAGAGATCTTAATCCTAACCTACAAAGGCTTCGAGCTTCCGAGTGTCCACAAAGTGTTTCTACTTAATTATCTTAAAACCTTTTTATTCAAACACGCAGAACAACAGGAACGAACAAGTGCGACAACAGGCAGGGAGTGGAGGAACCAAGTAAAAATAAAAATCGCAAACTCTAAACTGAACACCACCTCCTGTTCGCATTCCTCTGTCACATTCTACTTACAAAGAATCAGACCTCGGATAAGAAAAACTACCGGAAGGAACAGAATTCACGGCTCAACGCTCGCTTAACATTAATACCTAAACAGATGAAAAAATTTTAAAAACTCGACACAATGGAAATATGGACAACCGTGTTTCTGGGGATTAAAGTTTTAAATTGAATAAATAACAACTTTTTTGTTTCTAACTCATTTCGAGTTATCAAAATCTTATCGCTTTACACCAATCGTTTTATTTTGATAGCTTTCAATTTCGTTACAGTTCACTGCTTTCAAATTCATTCTACGTAACTCTAAATACTGGAATAATTGATATTACATTTTATAAGTAAACAATTCTTTTAAATAAGTTGCTTTTTCATTATTAAACTTTGAATTTAAGTCTATAAATTGCTTTAAACTTGAGGTATGGGGAGGGAGACACCTACATGTTACGGATATGTGTATTTTTAGGTCATTAGTCAATCTTACAATGTTAAGCTATTAGTCAATCGTAACTCAAGTAATTGTACAACATTTGACCTTATTTTGCAAAATATTAGGTAATTGCAGAAAACCAAAGCACATTCTCTTAATTCTCATGATACACAAGAGAACTTGTACTTTTAAAAGATTTCATTTAAGAATTACAAATAATTTAAGGTTGATGAACTTTTTTTCAGAAGTTTTTAATAATATAATTTATTCCCGTTTATATTTTTTATCTTTGTAATCTGTAAATAAATTTTATTAATGTTTACTGAACACAATTTTTTTTTTCATTTAATTGTGTTGTACGATTCAATTTTGTCTACTTTCTTCGCATTGATATGTGGTTCTTTTTTAATGGAATAGGTTGATATTAATAAGTAGCTTTATAATAAAAAAAACTAAACAGAATTTATAAATTATTATTTCTGGAATAATCTAAATAAGCAGCTATCTACCGGAATCTTATCATATTATGCAAAGAAACGTCTTGCAGAGTAGACGTGTAATGGGTCATCCAGCGAAGCATCCTTTACCCGCAAAGAGAGTAGCCAGAAAGAAGGATTTGAGATACGAATGATGTACAATGAGGAGCTAAGTTTATTAAGTAAATGAGGATAATGACTGTAAACATCCGATTTGTTTCGCCAGAGCATTTAAATGCTATCTAGACTTCCTACAGAGACAACATTTGCAATCATTTTTCCAAGCAGGATTTTGTTCAGTCTAATACGTTTAATAAAAATTAAATGTATAGTAAAGGTTGAGCAGATGAAAATGTGCGTGTTTAGATATAGCAATCGTAAGTCGAGTTTGATCATCTATCTATATAATAGCAGCAAGCGGAAATATGTGTAATAAAGGGAATAGAAATTTAGTAAAGCGTAAAGCACACATCGTAATAGTTCAAAAATATTATTGTCAGAAAATTCTAAAAATAGAAAATACGAGCTAAATATTGAAATAATATTTCTTCTTAATGATATTGAATTACCGTCGGGGTTAACCTTAAAAATTAACAACAAGGACTCTTATCAGAAAAGTTTGTTCATGGGTCACTGTGGTAAATTATTATCGCCTCCGACCATGACCGCCAAATATAGATTTTTTAAAGTTTCATAGGCTATCCGAATGAGCTGTCCGAGGTAAATTCAAAATAGAACACGTCCTGTTAGCTCCTTTATGAAAAGGCTAAGGGCTACCGTTTTTATATATCCCGCAACAACAACACTTGTTGACGACTTATCATCAAAACATGGATTCGTCAGTACCACCAGATGATTTCTTTTTTCAAGTTTTAAAATTCATAACCGGATTTCTCCATCCGCGTCCTTGATAGAACGACCGTCGAAGAAGTTGCTTGTGTTTCTTTCTACCTGCGTTCTTTTTTTTTCCTTTCCTTTTCCATTTCCAGTCGACCCGGTCTTTTCTTGTATCGGCAATCATGATGTCAGAGCCCCGTTGGGCCGACTCCTTCGCCACCGCCAACGCCGATCCGTGGTCGCTGATGAGTCAGTGCTAAGTTACTTTTGGGGGAGAGGAGAAAGGCAGGTGTGTGAAGGTGGGTGGGAATACAGGAGAGGGAATTGCTACATATTCACGGGATGGCAAATATTAAACGCCCTGCCCCTTTTCATTAAACGCGATAATCATATAACACGAAAGGCTACTTGCCTTCAGACGTCCTTTCGTTTTCAAATTAACGTCGTTTATGTTAGATGACTGATAAAACGGAAAAATACGGTAACAAAAATCATTTATAATAATAAAGAATTAACGTCAGGTAGTCTACCTTGCGTTAATGATTAGTAGTCCACCTCGATTCAAAGCAATAACTTTAATAGAGCAAGGCCAACCAAAAAAAAAATAAATAAATAAAATAGAAGGAGTTCAGGAAACGATTTCTAATTAAAAAGAGATGGTCTTCTTTCTGAGGATTCCTTTTTCTAATATTTTTCCCTCTATGAATTTTAAATTCATGTCTTCATTAGGCTAATGACTTTTTTTGCAAATGTTAATGCTAATAAAAACTGGAGGGATGAAACAATAAGATAAGAATAGAATAAAATTTTGGAAAATAGATGTTTTCTTGTAAGATTAAGAGAGCTTAGACACGAAGATACGTAGGCCTACTAGAACTTCTTTTAAAATTAAATTAGCATATTTTTAATTAAATTATCATGCAAAAGCAATCATTTGAAAAGTGCATAATAATAATTTTAAATGAATTAATATAATTTAAAATAGAAATGTTTCTTGATAGAAGAGTGAAATTAATAGGAAATTTGCAACTTTGATAAAATGCTGTTTTTTTAAACAAATATTCTATTAACATGCTCTCTGCAGAAAATAATTTATGTTAAATTTGATTTTAAAAAAGTCACGCTGTAATCACAACGTAATGGTTCGTTTTCTAATCATCGCAATTCAAAATTCTATTAAGAATGATTAATGGAAGCGGTATCAAGCAACCTTAATTTCTAAGTTAAAATTTTTAAAATATTACTTTTATGGGAAGCCTTTCTTTACTCGTTTATTCTTAGTGCCACAAATTCTCCATTTCCATAAAATGTTGTTCAGCATGTAACAGGGTCAATCGTGAAATTTAATGGATATCGTTTCCTTCTTTTATTTTTCTTCCTTTTCCTTCCCTCTTATTAGAAATCAGTAATTTCAAATTCCTCTCATCGTATTATGCCGTAATAAGAGGTATTCGGCCACCACGAATCAAACGGTTAGCACCTTCAACGAACCGTTACTTGGACGATGCCAACGCGATGCGCACCTTCCAAATATACTACTAATAAAAAAATAATGCTCGCTGACCGGTTTTAAACTTTTCAGCTGAAGAAGTAATTTTAAAAGACCGTTGCTTTTTTTTTAATACTAGTTTTGCCTTTTTGAACTTTGCATTAACGATTTCATCGAATTGAAAGGCATTACTGTCAACATTGGCTATAAAGTAAATTACGAACTTGCTTAAAATCTAAAAAAAAATTAGATTTTGTTGATTATCTAGTTGCTGTAGCAACATGCTTAGAGTGATTTCCTAGATATAAATCTCAGAATGGTGTCCAAAATATTTAATGAGCTTCAAATTGCAATACATGGTTGCTGGTTTAGTAATATTCAGCAATTTTATATCCTGGAAAACTTTATCTATCTTCAATGACCTTAACTCTGCGACGAGTGTTTAATCCCTCCATCTGATAAGTTATGATAAGTATCATGTAAATCCCTTATTTGTTGGGATATAACCGCTCAAAAACAAAGTTTGAAGGCAGAAAACGAATTAATTCTTTGTAGTTTGTCTAACGTAAGATTGGCGCGGAGGAAAGGCTTCCCCTCATTACACTGCCAATAAGTTTGTTTATTGTTTTTGCTTCTGTATAAGCTATCTCAAATAATAATCGAGAAATGGCGCTACAATTTCATTGTGTTGAACTGTCAACAAATAATTATACCGAGAGTAATATTACTCTCATTAAAATATTGTTAATTTCATAATGAAATCAAAATAGGTCACAGAAAAGAGGGTAATGGTAAATGAAGTGAAAAAAAGTTATCCCTTACCCGTATAGGTTGGCCTTACGCAGGTCATCGACGGAGAAATACTTTTTCACCCCTCTTCGCAGCTGGCCGTACAAGGCGTAAGGGTTCTCCACTATCGACACACGGGACATCTTCCACTTATTCGATATATTGCGATATTTTGCGTCGTGAATAAAATCCTCGCGGATGTTACGCTTTCTCTGCCAAGAAGAAACAACAACATCCACTTGTTGGCGAAGGAATCCTAAAAACCAAACGGGTGTCCCATCCGAAATGCCCCTTCTTTTCCAATACCCAAGACGTTTAGATGTCACGTCAAGCCCGTCTCTCCCAAAAGGTTGTTTCGTTGACGAGACGCGTGAAGAGAGTGCAACAGGTGACTCAGTGACGACGACGACTTCCGCTCCTCCTCCACCCTCCACGTGGCCGGCCAATAGGAAACAAACGGTTGCACGCGCCGAACCGCCACGCTCCCGCAACTGCGCACAATGATTCCTTTGGCTGCTGCTGCTGTGGCTGCCTAAACGCTTACGGACGGTGCGCGCGGGTGACCCACTAAGCCAGAGCACCTTTGCTCACTCGCATGCGCTCTTCTTTTTCCTCACCCTCCCTGCCACCAAGTACTTCTCCTTCTCACCCACGTAAAGAAACGACTTTTAAAAATGAAAAATCCTCCCCCGCACAACCGTGACGACTGCCGGAAGTTAAAAGGCAGTGAAAGTGTTCTTCTTCGCGTTGCGCAATTCTCTCGTCACCATAGTTTAACATAACCGGCACTTGATGCTTTTCGACGCCGGAGGAATTTCCTCCAAAGAACAATAATTTATTTTTCCAGTTCCGGTTATTTGACGAAATCATTCCCTCTTTGAGATCCAGGAACTTATACCTATAGGTTGCTATTCTTCAGTTATTCTATGCATTTCAAAATGAAAAGATTGCTAATAGCAATTAAAAAAAGACCGAGAATAAAAAACGGTAAAACCCATATAAGAGCAAACTGTGAAGAAGATTTGTGATATCGAATTCTACATAAATCAATCTTTAGTATTGCCATTGATTTCGGAAAATGAGGTCTACGAGATTATTGATATTTTGTTACAGGGCTAATACAATAAGAATTTGGAAGCCTTTAATAGTTTTTGCATCTAGAAATGATTATTTACGCTGAAGCAGGTGTAACTCTTTTTTTTTTAATCAAATGCTAAGATACTCAGCAATAAGATAGTCACTAGAAACAATCGCATTAGCTTCCAGCGTAATTATTACAAGGACTAGGACATAAAATATCAAAATACATTTTAATTTCCTATAAAATATTTTATTTAGTTTATTTATTTATTTATTTAATCTAAAGAAAGATACAAGTCGTCCACCCAGGGCCGGTATGGCGGGGGCCGAAGAGGTAGGTCCCTGGGTGGGGAGCAAAGAAACAATATTTGATATATTAAAAGTTAAATTTTAAGGATAGAAAGGGTGAGGAAAGGAGAGGAAAGTTAGTTTGGTGGGAATGTTAAAAAATATTTCTTTAGATGGTATTTGAAAGTGGCAATGTTTGGTGATGAACGGAGAGCTAGGGGTAATGTGGACCAGAGTCTATTCCCGGCGATGGAAACACTTTTGAGTTGGAAGTTTCGTCTTATGTGAGGGATTGGCAGGGAATCAGAGTATCGGTTAAACAGGATATGTTAAACATTCTTCATAATATAAAGGGTAAACTTGATTTTTCAATTTATCATATTAAAGAAATTAAATATTCAGCAAAATAGCTTCGCGCTGTGAAACAGAGGAGCTCAAAAGAATTTATCCCTTGTCTAACATAATGTGGAACAATTATTATTACTTTAATACGACTTCAACTTGCCATCCTTCGGTACCCATTGTGGCTACTCTTTACACTACCAACAATACATGTTTACAAACTAATTAAATATTATTAGGAAGCATTCTATGTGCAGTCATAATTTTTCTATAAGGCAAATTCTGTCCATGGAAAAAGTTGATAATGAGAGTTGCATAAAACTATCATTTAAAATTATAGTTTTTTAATTAATACCTAGCATATTTTCATTACTATATTGTTCGGCTTCTTATGCCGATTTGAATTTCTCTAACATTTTGTCGTCTGGAAAAAAATAACAATTTCCATACAATTGGATTCTACCATTTATGGAAGAAAACGGAAAAGTACATGAAAAAGAAAAGAAGAATACAGAATTTAATTTAGTTTTACACATTCTTAAAATGTTTTTCATTCAACCAGTTAAAAAAAACAACTCTGAATAGTTTTCCTGTTTTCATTTTAAGAAGAACGTATAGGAGAGCTCAAATTATTACTTGACAGAAACGACAAAGGAAAACGGCGCGCTGATATGTTTTGCTTTCACGTCGTAGTCGGGAAAAAGCAACAATGGCAACGAAATTCTCTCGGCTGAATGGAGGTTAAGTGTGAACTTTCCGACTTTCTCTAATGCCATCGTTTCTCATACGTCAAGAATTTGCTGTTTTGAAAGAAATTCGGGTCAAGTTTTGGGAAAGTCTCATTTTCAAACCGGACAGAGAGAGAGAGAGAGAGAGAGAGAGAGAGAGAGAGAGAGAGAGAGAGTGAGAGAGCGATGGAATGCGTTCCTATACTGCAAAGCATGAAAGCGTGGAAGAAAAGTGGAGTGATTGGAAAAGAAGGGAGGGAGGAGGGTTCCGCGAGCAAAGGGTGGTAGATTACCCTGGTCCATTTCGCTCAGTTATGACGTCTCATTTGATGGCACCCAACATCATCATTTGACTGTCTCTCATGGTCACCCGGATCCTAAAATTGTCACCTTCATTACGCCAGGGGAGAGAAATCTGAATTTATGCTTGATTTAATTGCGATGCTCCGAAGGAAAAACCTATTGAGCTGAAATGGTATTTTGCAATAGTCATTACATCACTCCGGTTTTTTTAAAAGGGATCGATATTCTGTGAAAAGAAAATCGAACGGGTCCAAATATACATCTTGTTTCATGATTATTACAACCAAATTAATATATAACTTTATTAGACACGTTAAACTTTCTTTGGAAAATTTGTGCTCGAGGCAAAAATTAATTTTAGTTCATATCTAATCGGGAGAGAAAGAGAGAGAGAGAGACTGAGAATTTGCTGTTTTGAAGGAAAGAGGGAATTTGAGTTCAGATTGCAAATTGTATTATGGCGACAGAAGAAATTTTTTTGGCTGGAGTCGCATTATTTTTATCAGAAATGAGCAATCTCGTAGGAAGGTCTTAGATATCTAAAGAAAAAGCAACGGGAGGGTGGGGGATACTCTGTTGTTGACCGTGGCTGATGACAAACATCACGTGTATTGTGACGTCTATAATGTCTCTGCTGTTTCTTCATCAACTGATGCGTGCGAGTTATTTGGGCCACTGAGTTTACGCAATCGCGAATGAGATAAAGAGAAGAACGAGGATCATCTAGGTGGCCAATTATTGCAATAAGAGAAAGAGCTAATCATACCTCTGGCCACAAGATATTTAAGATACAGTTCTAGGAAAGAATATTGTTGTTTTTCGTTCTTTACTCATAACAAAAACATTCTCTTCTTTTAGGCGCCATGTTGATTTTGCGATAATTACTAATTGAAATATTGTCTAAATATTAACTTAAGCATTGTCTTCGCTATTCTCTTCATTTTATAATAATTACATATTGTCTGTATGATTAATGATAAGTATTTTTGATCAGAATAATTTTCCACGAATATGATTCAATATTCTTAGCTTAAAAATTTTTAACTGTCTCTAACCTTGCAGCTGAATTGATTTTAATGATTTTAATGGTTTGGGGTGACATTTTTCTGTAATTTTATTCAGTAATTATTGTAATTAATCTAATTCCCAACACCTTTTCTGTTTTTTATAAAATAAATAGCTTGAGAACTGAAAATTATGCTTTTAAATAAAAAAAAAATGTTTTTTTTATTATGCAGAGAGATTGTTACCAGATTTGTATCCCATTAGTCGAAGACATTTCCATTTCCAAAAAGTTTAGGCCAAAAACCATGTGCAAAGGCTCATACCAAGGTTTTGCAAAACTTTAGGCGAGAATTCTCTTTTGTTTCTCCTAAGGAATTTCATTACATGGTGCATTTACAGCTGTCTTTGAAAGAAAAATTTGAACATAACATGTGCATCTTTGAAGAGAGAGCAAATGGCCTTCGATTTTCCACCTGCCATTACGGAAGAAACTAGGTAAACATCAAAGCTATCGAACCTGTGGGCTATAAAGTACTTCCTGAGCTGAAGGAACTCACTGATGTCCAACTGTTATAGGAGAATTGCATTGTCCAAAAAAATACAATTGCTTAATTATTCTCATTTCATATCCAAAAATATAGATAATGGATATATTTAGGGATTGAATTAAGAGTACTTATAACGAAAACGAAAATTAAAAAAATAATAATGCGAATGCTCTGTTAGTATGTATATGTATATAAGTCTAATATATATATATTTTTGTCCTGGATTTTTTCAAAGATTTTTCCTGGAAAATTATAATCTAAAAAGTTGGCCTACATACGTACATTATTACGTGACGAAATAGGCTCACTATTCATATCTCACAAGTCATTGCCGATTGGGAGATTATTCATCAAGATTTGAAATCTATTTTGAATTATTTTATTGTAAGGAATTTGTATTAGATTCCAAATATTAGAAAAGCTCCTAAAAGTTTATATTACTCCACGAGAGATTGGATTTTCACTTACGGCCAAATCAGTCGCTCTTGGAATGATGCATTGGTTTCGAGTTTAAGGGTTGATCTTTGCGCACTCCCGACTTAATCAGCGATTTCCTTCACCTCTTCAAGGTTCACTCACAAGTTCGAATTTGTTCCCTAACTGGCTTATTTCCATGACTCAACACGAAATCTTTCTACACCCTATTGGAGGTCATTCCCTAATTTTCACATAATCTTTAACTACCCAAAACCGAAGAAAACAGATTTCTCTTTAATATAAAGGAACTTTTATCCGATAAAATAAGGACACCTCTCTCAAAAACAATTGGATCAGAGTATTCATTTAGATAACGCGTCTGCTATACATCGAGGTGAGCATAATCTCCGAAAATGGAGATTAACATAACATCAAATATATCTATAATAGAAAAATATTCCAGAAAATCATATTGTACACTTTATCTTATAAAGCACATAGCCGCCACATAACGCTACGCGGAACGGTGTCGTAATGGTGTGGCTCGACTATGTACGAGGAAGAATCAGAAAGTAACAGAATTTGCGTTTCATAAATTATTTTCAATCATTCAGAGCGAACCAAAATTGTATTTTGGAAACGTTATTTCTTGTCTCATTTTTCAAAATAATCGTTACATGTGTTTATGCAGTGGTTCCAATGTGCAATCAGTTTCTGTATATCCATGTCAAGAAATTCGTTCGGCTGATTGCGAGGCCATCTTCGGACAGTCGTTTTCACTTCATGGTCAATCCGTAAACGATGACCTCTAAGGAACTTCTTTAGCGGCCCGAACATAGATGTAGTCAGTTCCTGACTTTAAGAGTTCCCGAGTAATCGACTCGTTTATCTGAACAGAACTTGAGTTTACTTGCGAACAAAGTTTAAGTGTCGACCAGCGAAACATCGAAATTATTGACAAAGTACGAAAAATGGAGGATAAAACCTGTTGAAAAATTATTTATTTGCAATCTTCATCAGACAAACAAAATATAGTTTCATTTTTTTCCTCCCCCCACCTCTCGTCTCCGTCCCATACAGCGAGATAAACATAATCTTCGAAAATGGAGATTAACACATCAAATGTATGTATAATAGAAAAATATTCTAGAAAATCATATTGTATGCTTTATATTAAAACGCACATATCGTCGACATAGATGTAGAGCCGCCACATTTATTTTTGTCCCACTTGATTTTAGTATTATTCGAAAGATAAAGAGAAGCTACGTGTTTAAGATATCTGTAAACATGATGACTGAATTAAATTTGTAATAAATCAATGATACGTAAAAGTGTTAAATTCGAAGCATTCATATCGCTCGCGCTAACTCCAATGTTTACGGTCTAAGTGCCGTAATATCGAATCCCACCACCACAGATGCAAGCGACCAACATTTCAAATGGCTGCCTTTTGAATCAAGGGATACATTTGGTTAGTACGACGAAAGCGACTAAGTTAACGCAACTGCGTTTGTTTAGTCTCGTCAGGTCGACTACTTCCGTTTGCTAGTGCCAGTAAATAGTGCGACTAAATCGACGAGCTAAAACCATCATCTGCTTCTGCGGGATTAGCATTCAAGCCAGTCATTCAAGCTGCCATATTCAAGTCGCAACGAAACCAAAGCAAGCAGGATGAATTGAAAATATATCTAGCAATCTTTCAATCATATTTACGGTTTCTGTAAATTCGACGTAATAATTTTGGTTAACTCAAATATAATATTTCGGCTTAAATCGGCGTAAATGCAATTGCGCGCATCGAAATCCAATCGTCATTGTATGACCGCCATTTTAGAAATAGTCGGATCGACGGATTCGTTTATGTTCGTCACTCTGACGACTGTCACGGTTTCGTCGCATGGTAGTCTTCTTCGTCGCTTTCGTCGCATTAAACAAACACACCCAAGGATAGACGTTTAGCGACACCACTTCAAAAAGAAATGAAATCAAAGACACTCATTGAGCGCATTTTTGAATTCAGTTTGGAAAGAATCCTCATAGTAGACACGTAATTTATTCATGTCATCACAATTTCGTAGAGAATGGACGTTCTATTCGTCAAAAGTCAAAATGATGGACCCGATGTCAGAAGTTTCCTCTGTGAAATCTACTGAACATACGATATTGTGAAACATGTGCTACGAAAGGTAAACGTTCAAAGTTTACTTTCAACACATCACATCACATGCGTTCTACGTGAGCGCCTTGCGTAACCCGACACACGTCAAGCCATACTAATTAAAGAAACACTGAAAACACTAATCCACATATCAAGCCGATAGTCTATCTCCTACCAAACCTTTCGTAGCATGTCGCAGTCAATATCAGCAATGTCGAACTAATATTTACGCGGTCAATATCATCGTAGCGTGTGCCGAGAGCTTTGTTGATAATTTTAAGAAATCAACGCTAATATTGCAAAGCCCACCGTGGATTATATATTAGGAATGTTTACACATAAAAGTATACACAACACGCGTGCTACAAGAAAATGACGAAAGCAGAGAATGTGACTTCTGGGGAAATTGTACAGAATGCTAAATTATATAGAGGAAGACGAGAGATTCCTGGAAATCAGTCTTTTCTTATGATGCGATATTTCATATCTATGGGAATGTGAATACCATTTTAGAGTATGAGGCAATCTTGGAAAGGAGTGAATGATAAAGCGCACTGCCTGTTCTTCTTCCAGAAGAGTACCATTATCACTATTGTGTATCTGAATATACTATAGAATTTTCACATTTCACATTTCGAAGGATGTCCTCTCTTCCAGAAAGAAGGACGTCCTCACTTCCTGCGCCCCCATACTATCTCACAAAACTTAGTTATCACCGGGATTACCTCGATAAGAGATTCCCTAAATGGTCGAACACGGCTGACACCTTGATCACCTCCGTCTCCTGATCTTATCCCTCTAGATATGCTTTTCGTTAAAGATCTAGTGTGTTTTCCATTCTTATCCGTTGATATCGCTAAGCTGAAAAACGATTCAATGCTACATGATAGATATGCTAAACGCGTTCGAAAAGAAATTGATCTCAGATAGAATGTCCAGCGCATTATTAATAGCAATCAACGAAAATGGCAATTTGAGTTAAAACTTGATATGGTTTGTAACCGAGGCCTAAGAAAAAGACTAGCCCTCGCACTCAGATGTCACCTGACCATCGGGATCTGAGCAACAATCCAACCTTCATTGCCCTCATCTTAGATTTTAAAAATTAGTGTTTATTCGTTTGTTGGATACAATGAAGGTTGGATTGTTGTTCAGACCCAAATGTAAATAAATTACCTTAAACGGGTGAATGTGGTTTTAATCGAGTTTTAATGGCTTGCAATGGGTTGCGCGGATTTTATGAGTGAAACACCACACATTTTTCATGCAATGGTATTCTTACAATTATTATTCATGCTTAGGAATAACCCTGGAGAAGTCACGGGTAAATTAAACCCTGTGCAGTTAGTCAAAGTTGGCAAAAAAATCAAATTTAGTTTAAAATTTACCCTAAATAACCTATATACAAGGTCTTTATAATTAAAGTTCCATTTTGACATGGCCATAAAAAAAACTACTGGTGATATTATACAAGAGGGCATGGGAAGTTCATACCCACCAAAAAAAAAAAAAAATAGTTCAAAAGTTCACCACAGCATGGAATGGCGCTCTATACAATATTCGTACACGAAATTAGACACGAAGACACAGGTTAACAAGTCTTTAATCGTTACTAAAATTAGTTACATGTTGAATGTGGCCTCCACCATTTACTGAAAGCAGGTTACACCGGATTACTGCGTTCTCAACTGTAGCTCGTAGCATATCAGGAGGAATATTGCGCACCTGTCGGCGTATCGCATCTTTCAGTTCCGCCAAATACCTGACGTTATCACCATAAAAATTCTACCGTTTGCTATCTATTTATGCAACTCTTCCATAAGGTAGTTTGTTTCATTCCCTTTGAACGCATGGGATTACAAAAGTTTTGGCATATTGAAGATTTACGGTATAATTAAATTCACTTTATGGTCTCAAGATCATAGCACCCAGTTGGTCAGGTGATGTTTTCGCTTCCAGGCCTTGTTATCTCCTTGGCCTCGTACATGCAGCAGCCGCCGGCTCGGTGGCCGAGAGGGTTAAGGCGCAGGTCTTTCCGCTCTCGAAACCAGCGAGTCGCGAGTTCGAATCCCGCCGAGGGCATGGGTGTTTGTGTTTGTTTGTCCCTGCTCATTATTATCATCCTTTCATCATCATTTCATAACTTTAGTTAAAGAACTAGAAAAAATCAGCTGTCAAACAATCACTTTAACGTGATCTCCTGACTACCTACACACTGTGCATTAGTTGATGTGTAGCGCCATACGCTAAATAAAAATAATGCAGCAGCCGACGAAAAAGACACGCCCTGACACTGAAAAGTCACCTAACCATCTTAGTCCAAGCAACAATGTAATATTCATTGTTTCCATGTTGGATTTTAGCAATCAGTATTTTTTCGTTAGTTAGAAACAATGAAGATTACATTGTTGCTTCGACTAAAACGATGAGGTGACTTTTCCGTGCCAGAGCAACACCTCCTATAGAGAAGGCCTGCGGACAAAATGTGTACACATTGTTACATCATCATCAAGAGGCTATTGTTGTCGTATTTCTACCAATAATAAGCCCTAAATTTGGCCGCTTGATGATGATGTAACAATGCATACACCTTTGATCCGCAGGCTTTTTCTCTAGGAGGTGTTGGCCAGAGCCTGTCTCTTTCGTCAGGTACGATGCTTGCCTGAATGATTCACGTTTTAAGGGGGATAGTTATAAAAAGTAATAAATAAATAAATAAATAAATAAATAATCATTATTATTCCTTTTTGTGTGAAAATCTTTGGAGAGATGTAAGAAATTATTATAAAACAAATAAGAGAATACAACTTCTAGGCGTGCAGCTGCTCAAACTTTTGCTGGAAAGGTGTAGGTACTTTTCCTCATGAGCTAATAACTGGAGAAAATTTATTTTTCATATGGTTTTTGCAATTTAGTAAATTCCTTTAGAAAAGTTATAGATGTAGTAACTTTCTTTAGAGAAATTATGCACTGTCATATCACTGAATTATAACCACCCGCTTAGTAATGGGAGTAGCCATCCTTCGCCGCTATAACTGCTTGAATTTTTATGTCTGTTATTATTTGTGAATATAGCTTATTAAGAGCATAATTTTGAAGAGATTAGGGTGTATATTCTATGATAGCCAGTGATGTGAATATTATACACTACAGAAATGACCAGTAAGATGACAGTGTGAACTAATTTAAAGAAGTGCGTGGTATGTGTCCGATGATATGGCAGTCCATTCCGCTTGAAGCGCTGTCCACAGAGGTGCTCCCACAGATGTTCGATTGGATTGATGTCCGGCGAATTAGCGGGGCAAGGGAGCACTCGAAAGTCAGTAGAGTATTCCTCGAACCAATCCAGAAGGAGACGTGCCTTGTGGCAGGGTGCATTGTCCTGCTGGAACACACCTTCACATTGGGGGCACATCGTGAGCGTATACAGGTGCATCTGGTCCGCTACGATTGACTAGCCACAGGCATTCAAATTGCCCTCCAGACGAATCAGTGGACCTAACTGCTCCCAACAGAAGAACCCCCACACGTGCACACTACTCCCACCAACCTGTTTCCGGCCCATAATAACCTCCTGCAGTCTCTTTTCATGGCGTTCACGACGCACTCGCCATCACCCGTCAATCTTATGGAGCAAAAACCTTGACTCATCGGAGAAGGCGACCTTAGCCCACTCGTCTGTGGTCCTATGGCGGTGCTCACGTGCAAAGTCTAGGCTCGTCTGCATGCGTCGACTGTTCAAGCCCATCCGTAGCAGGGTGCGTTCAACGGTAATGTCGGATACACCTCTGTTGGCACCACTGTTGAATCTGGTGGTCAGTTGATGGACTCTGGCTCTCCTGTCACCTTTTACGAGTCGTCGTAGGCGCCGTTCACCCCGTTGGTCGATGGCTCGTGACCCTTTACAGTGATGGCGTTGGGACGCGATTTCTGTCCCTGCTGTCCACTTGACAGAACTTTTTGTACACCTTCACTACAGCGAACCGTGAACAGTTCACAAATCGCGCCGTTTCGGAGATGGTGCCACCCTTGCTGCGATAGCCTATTATCATCCCTTTTTGGATGTCCGTTAAATCCGGACGTTTACCCATCTTGAGGCTCGTGCACCTGCCGTTTGATGCACCAGCTTTAAAGCTTTCTCAGCCTGTTATGCAAATTTTGCAATGTGTAATCGTTGTTGGGGCGAACCATGCATGTGCCTTAAAGGGGTGCTGGTCATAATTCATTGATATGACAGTGTAGATAATGTTTACCTAAACGTATAAGAAAATTCTAAACATCTCAACTGATTGTGTGAGACGCCAATCCTTCCTGCTAAAACTGATACTATCAATGTAAACAACCACATTCTGTGACTAAATACCACTCAATTGAAACGGTTACATGTTGATGAGAGATGCATATGAGGCTTTAAACAGAGTTCCTTAACTCACTCAATCCATCTATTAAGTGTTTTTATTTATTAAGACCAGAAATAAATCAATACTCATTGCCTTTCTTTGATATTTTAAAATGTTAAGGATGCAATGTCGAATTTTCCTGGGTGAACCCAATTAGACACAAAATTCCAGTGCGAGCATTTAAAAGAATTCTTTTCGTTATTCCAAAGTTAATACATAATTTATTAAGGCTTTTTCGTTTATATTCATATTCAGATATTGTAATATTTCACCAAACAAACAGTTCGAGCAACGCCGGGAAAATCAGTCCGAGCAACGCAAGTGTTGCAGAATGTCCACGTACATTTCTTTGTTAACTGTACGACTTTCCTGTATGAATTCGTAGTTGGCTATTCCTTTGCAATTAAATGACCTTTCGTTTAGAGCGGTCAACACGGAAATTCTGTGTTCGGGGTTGGGAGGACGAGGTTGTTTTCCATACGGATCATTGTCTTTTTGTTTGGGGGTCATAAAAAAAAGCACCGTCTTTCATCGCCCGTGATGATTCGCCCTAACTGACTAGGATCAACTGAATGCGGGGACACGTCATTAATTCCAACCTGCCAACAGTATGTTGGTGACAAACCTGAAAGGTCTCTAGATCGTGAAAATGTTATACGAAGAATAAAAAAATTCGGTTAGTTTTTTGAACCTGCTCCGTAAAAAGCCAAGTAAAAACAGAGATAAACTTCAATCAATTCATTTATTTTGATCAAGAAAAAGAGACTATAACTTTTAAACAAACGCTAGTTTATTATATAATCATCATGGATATAATTTTTTTAAGATAAAATCTGAATGTATCCATTATCGACATTAAACTTGAAAGGAAGAAAAATCATGGATTCTCCTTGAAAGGTAGACTTTTCTCAAGCATGTTTAGAACTCTTAGGGCCCATTGATGATCTGTTGGTAAAATCAGAGAGAAAGAAAGAGAAAGAGAAAATTGACTTCGAAGGCGGGGTCTTTCTTTTGTCGTTCGCGGGTGGAACGTCACTGCTGCGCCCACATCGTGACAACCGAGGCAATACATTTCCACTCTTCAACTCCTTTAATAAATGGTAATTATTCCCTAGGTGTCGACTCTTAATTATTGCTATTGGCAACTGAAATTAATGTTGGTAATAACCAAGTCGTTTCTCTCACTTTTCTTGTATAGTTTGGTGCGTTCTTAAGCGTGGAGGAGTGGGTTATTTCCTCTCTGTCTCTTTCTCTGCCTCCGCCTTTTCAGGGAATGCTAGTTCAAATTTGACTGATCCATCATTCCTCGGGTTTAACGACCCATTGCAACAGTTTCTTATATAAAAATGCCAGACAGACTTAAACAAAATAATGGTGGTTAATTGTAACAGCGCTGTTTTAATCCAGAGGCATCCAATAGGTTTTCTAACGCTCCATAACGAATGATCAACTCCACAGACGTGCTTATTTTTCATTAGCTACTCCAATGTTCGTAACACAATTTTCGTGTGTTCTTGAAAGTTGGACTCAATTCTCAATAATTTTTTGAACGCTTTATAAATCTTACGCAAGTAACTTTCGAAATCTCGAATTGGTGAAAAAAAAATATTCAAATAGTGTTAAAATAGCGAAAAATTGTTTGTTGGATTCTCTATTAGCTTAAAATTGAAGTTATGAACTCAATAAGAGAAAGTGTATTCTTTGGAAAATATTCAAATAAACTTATGAACTCAAAGAAACTCAGGGAAATGAAAGATAGAGCAAAATTCAATGATTTTAATAAAAATGCTTAAAAAAAACAAATTTGATAAATCTTTTTAAAAAAACTTAAAGCAACAAATGCTTTATAGAGATATGTCATAAGAGAGACTAGAAAAGGTCAGGGAATTCAGCATGCTTGGTTCAGAATAGCCTGAGAAAAACCAGTTTCATGTTATTTGTGAAAATCCTGTTACACTTTTAAATTTGAAGTTTTAAAAAATAATAACAACTGAAGAATGTTGGAGCGCCTGAAATCGAATCCTAAATCTATCACTTGCAAAGCGACCGATTTATCACAAGAAGGTTGCGATCGCTTTAATTTAAATTTTAAAACGATGAACTTAAACTTTTAAGCATATGGAAATGTTATAATTTACATTTTTTTTTATAAATTTATAAGAATTTAAATTCATTTTATATCTAACTTTGTGTTGTATGTTGTTAATTATTCAGAAAACGTCCATTTTACAATACCAAGTTTTATTCATTTGGAATTAGTAGACTTACGTCCTAATAAAACTTGGTATTGTAAAATGGACGTTTTCTGAATAATTATAAGAATTTCTTTGTTAAATTAACTTTTTTTCTATTTAACTTTATCTGTATAATATGTCTTTGAAAAGTTCATGTAAACTAAATTAAATATATTTTATTCAAGTGATCAGAATTTTCTTTTTTTAAGATTCTTTGAAAAGAACGTTTATTTGATGGATGCTTTTAACTCTTCGAATGTTTCCGGTTTTGTGCGATTTACAGGGTGTCCATGAAAAATTTGTACCATAATAATACAGAGTTTGCGGCAGTGAATTTTCCCTTACGTTATATAGTCTCGTTAGAGTTATGCATAAGGTAAGATTTTCTTCCAACAAGTTGTTTTTGCGGTATGTAAACCTTACATTACATTATAAGTAGGTCTCATGATGAGTTCAGAGGTGAAAATATCTACAGAGATGACGTTAGGTTATTTGTCCACGGCTCTTAATTGCTCTGTATTTGTAAATCTAAATCTAAAATCTAAAATAGATACGTATACAAAACAATAGTAAATTCTGGTTGTTTTTTCAGTAATTAATAAATAATATCAACAAGCAGGTGGATCAAAATATTAGCAATTATTTGAAAAATAAGCAGCGAAGACAATTGAATGTCCAATAAACATTCCGTTCCAACGGATAACATCAAATACGTACGTACACGATTTTTCATCTTTTTAATGAGCGACTGGTATATTTCTGTAAAGATTTTTTCCCTTACTGCAAATCTTGAAGTGATGAATATTGTTTTCCGTTCTTGTATGCATTCCTAACCATGATATCTCAAATATCTTCAACAGGGTTTAGATCAAGGCTCAGAGGTGGCCAGTCGACCAAGTTGATCTGGAAACGTGAATGGGTGCTTTGTCCAGCTATTGTTGTTGCATGTACATAAAGGTACATGTTTAAGGCAGACGGGAAAGAGGATGGTATGGTAGAGCGCTCACTTTGCATACTAGAAAAACCGATATTCGACACGTCCACGTCTGTTTTAATAGAAGCATTCATTAAATATTTTAAAGCATTTGTTTGAATCTCTACTTTTAAATCTATATTTTGTTATTTTTTTTAATTTAGATGTATGGAGTCTCTAATAATATTCTTGGTTAACTGAAGAAAAAATAATTTCGATTATTATGCGAGGTAGCTTCCAAAAGTCAACGAATATGTTTGTTATAAATGTCATTTATAATAAAAAGATCTACAATATAAAGTTAAAGTTATCCTTATCACCTTAACCAAAACATTTTCTTAAGATAGTCTACAGTATATATTTTTCTTAAAAGTAAATACCGCTACACATTTTCCCTATAAAATTTCATAAAGATTGTGGAAATATACTTGAAACCCATTCTTTGAAACTTCTTTCAGCTTCTTTATATACAGGATGTCTTTAAATGGAAGGACAATAAGCGTGGTCCTTTGCATGATGACAAATGTAAAGTTCCATATGCAGATTGTTCAAAAACAAATTTTAAGGGTCTAATCGTCACGCAAAATTTACTAAAAAGCTGGCGGAAAATATCACTGCCGTCGTTTTCTCTTGGCTTAGTGCAGTTCATTATGTGATAGGGATAGATAGAAAGTTCATAAATGATGTAACGACGCGATTTTTTTTAGACCCTAAGAGTTTTAGACATTTTCGATAAGGAACTGTTTGCTTAAATTGATGTATGAAATCACATTAAATTTCTAATTAATATATTCTAATTAGAGTGCGTACCAATAATTACATGTAATAACGAAAGTAAAATCTCATTTGCGCTGTTGCCTTTCAAAATAAAAATCTTAAAAAAATTGCATAGAATCTATTACAGCATATGGACGAAAAATACAAAACTTTATTAAATTTTGATCATTTGTTAAGTACTTATTAAATTTTTTCAATAATCACTTGGACCATAATATTAGCAACCAGGTGTAAGGGATGTTCAAGTCACAGAATCTAAGCAACCAACATTTCTCATAAAATTTGCATAGGAATTTAGTCTTGTCGAAGATTTTTGATCACACAAATTGATGCATGGACCCTTGAAGAAATATCACAAAATGAATTTAAACTTAGTTGTCGATTGCAAAGAAATAAGTCTATAATAAATAAATAATTGAATAAAAAGCATTCAGAGAAAGGAAACTCCAATTCAGGAAGAAGCTTCTACAGAAATGTAAAGAATACTCAAGATGACAATAAAAGATCACTTGGCAAATCGATAAAATTCACGAGAGATGGAAGGAAAATCATCTAAGTTCAACAGCTCTACGAATTTTACATGATTCCTGCAATGCAATATTTAAGAAAATGGAATGTAAATCCCATCTTCAACAACGGCATAAACAAGTGAGATTGGAATGAGCTAAAATGTACATGACATTTTACTATGAGTGGAAACATGTCTTCTTTACGGATGAAAAAAAAAGTTCAACTTCGATGGTCCGGATGGTCAAAAATATTACTGGTATGATCTACTATTTGAACGAACTGTTTTCCAAAGAATGCAAGGAAGCAATTCTGTGATGGTGTGGGGTGTCTTTGCTTACAATAGTAAAACAAATTTAGCTATAATTAAAGGTCGAAAGGACTTGGAATGTTATCAAACAATGTTAACTTTTGATTATTATTTTTCTTATTAGTTGCGATGAACTTGGTATTTAAAACCATCTTCATAAGCACGCATAATCATTTAACTCTTAAATTCTTTAATGTTTACCTCAAATTGTTCAATTTGATAATTAATAGCTTAACGTCTCTGCTTTATACATTTGTATGTCTCAATCTGATCATTCTAGGCCACTTCCGAATTAAGTTTCCTTTCGGTTTATACAATGTAGTTGCTAAATCGTAAAGACTTATATAATTATACTGAAAACTCTCTATAACGAAACTCAGGGACCAAGCAATTTCTTTCGTTATAAGAGTTTTCGTTATATAGGGTGATTCAAAATTCAATGTACAAACTTTTAGAGGAGGTAGTAGGGGTGATTCTAAGCAAAAAAGTTCATATGAACATGGGTCCTCATTTGAATGATAACTGAGATATGAACAGAAATAAAAACGCCGCCACCAAGATCAACAAGTAAATAACTCAGGTTCTGTACCATCTAAGATGATTAAATTTGGGGGGATAATATGGTACATAAAACTGTATATATCGTTAAAATTTGATCGAATTTCAACGTGTAGTTTCCGAGTTAAGCACTCGGAAACTAGGCTACTTGTTGGAATACAATCAAATTTTAACGGTATACAGTTTTATGTACCACATTGTTCCTCCAAAATTCATTATCCTAGGCGTTACAAAACTTGAGTTATTAATTTGTTGATGTTGGTGGAGGCGTTTTTATTTCGGTTCATATCTCAGTTATCGTTCAAAGGAGGACCTATGTTCATATGAACTTTTTTTTTTTTTTTGTTTAGAATCACCCCTACTATCTCCCCTAAAAGTTTGTACATTGAATTTTGAATCACTCTGTATAGAATGACAGGAAAAAGCAAAAGAATTTTAAAGATACATTTTAAAATGATTGAAGCAAACTTTTTGTATCTAATACATGTACAATTACACTGTAGTTAATGTATAGTAAATAGCCTACTCTGTCATACAAGAGGCCAAGTGATTGGCACATTATTAAAGCGCTCTTTATGGAACCACTACACAATGGCTTGGTCCAAGACTTCGAATTTTGACTTCCTTAATTTCTTAAAAGAATTTGAGAAAATTCAGCCCGCAGTTTTTTATCCTTGCGCTTCCAGATAGTTCCCACAGTAGATGGACTGATTCCTAATCATCGTCCAATATCACTTTTCTTTTCACCCTTTTCTCTTTCCTTTCCACCGTCGATAGCGCGTATTAAAGCCATTTTCATCTACACCTGAAGCTTTTCTTTTACTAGCCATGCTCACTGTGGAATGTCAACTTACGACTCATTAATATGACTCAATAATATGACTCATAATACAGCTGATAATACAACAGATATAGGTTAACTGTCTCACAACTAAACAAACGTATGTGCATTTAATAAAGGTTTTCAATAAATCTATGTATAAATATGGCGCCGAGGGCATTTTTTTTTTTTGCTTCGTTATAGGGAGCGATCATTTCGTTACAGAGAGTGAATCAATGCATAGGTTTTAAAGCAAAGTAACCAAGTTCAAGTAATATTTACGTTAAGGAGAGTTTTGCGTTATAAGGAGTTTCCTTACAGATAGCTTTCACTTAGTTTTTAGAATACTTAATAGAGATAAGAAGATTTATATATAAAATACAATTTTTAATAGCCAAGTTGACGTTACTCCCGACAGCTGTGGTGACGCTTTCAAGAGACTAGAATGAAGTTATTCCGTTATGTCCTCAAACAATGGTACATGGTAAATCTCGGAGATTTTTTATTATACAGGGTGTAAATTTTAAGTTGACAAAGCAGAATAACTCGAAAAATAAGCTTCACACGAAAAAATGCGTAGAATCCAAAGTTGATTATTTTCGAGGGGGCATCTGCTGGTGCTAAAATTAGCCCACCCCCCCCGGCCCCTGGGGGTGGGGCGGGGGGCAACTTTAAAATTTCAAATGGGAACCCCTATTTTTTATTGCAGATTCAGGTCCTACATAAAAAACTACGTACATTTTGTCTGAAACATTTTTTTTTATTTTTGGTAGATGGCGCTGTAATTCAAGAAAATCCATTTTCTCATTTTTGCGTGGAAATGGTTACGGAGAAATAAAAAATACTTATTTACTTCGTAAATTTTGCCGCAAAGTTATTATTTTATTATTTTTTGCCGCGGATTAGGATAATTTTGTTTTGTTTCGTGGTCATGAGGCCACACAACTTTATAATTATCAAACAAATCAACTGATTAGCTAACTAACTAACCGAACATCCTACGTACTAACGAGTGAACTCATTAACTAACAGAGTAAAAAAGTAAAAGACTGTGTAAAGATGAAGTTATTCCCGTTTAAGATTTGGTGGTCCTTAAAAGGACCGATTGTTTTCGTTTTATTTTTTCTTATTTGCAAATACTTGCAAGTAAATGAATTTCGGGGTGCTTGTATTTCCAGTGAGTCCCCTCGCCTCTCACTTTCGGCCTGCTTGTTGTCCTTAAATCCCTTGCATCTCGCCGTTTTATGAAATTAAATGTTCAAATTGATGACCTCCAACTTCGATGCATTTATTGACTCGTTTTGTAAATTCCTGAACACATCTTGATAACATGTCTGGTGTAATTGCAGCGCAAGCATCTCTTATTCTTTGAATCATGTTTTCGCGAGTGGTTGGCGTTTCCTTATAAACGATATCTTTGAGGTAACCCCATAAGAAAAAATCTGGCGATGTAAGGTCAGGCGATCTGGCTGGCCAATTCACAGGACCTTCCCTGCCGATCCAGCGACCATGGTAAAGTCGATGTAGTACTTCGCGCGCTACTAATGAATAATGCGCTGGACAACCATCATGTTGAAACCACATGTGTTGTCGAAGTTCAATACTCAGGTCTTCAAGTAGATCTGGTAGTTCATTTTCAAGTAGGTTACGATATTTGTTGCCATTCAAATTACCGTCTATAAAATATGGACCGATAAGTTTATCGCCAATTATCCCACACCAAACATTAATTGACCAAGGTCGCTGATGGTTGACTTCTCGAATCCAGTGTGGGTTCTGTTCACTCCAGTAATGCATGTTATGTCGATTAACTTCCCCGTGGTTTGTGAATGTTGACTCATCGGAGAAAAGAACTCGTGCAAAAAAATGTTGGTTTGTTTGCATCTGCTGAAGTGCCCAGTGACAAAACGTTAGACGGTTTTGGTGGTCATTGCCATGTAGTTCCTGATGCATAGATACATGATATGGATGAAATTTGTGGAGCTTCAGCATTTTCCAAACACTCATATGTGAAATTCCTGATTGCCTTGATATTTCTCTTGTGCTCGCATGTGGATTATGAGCCACAGCAGCTAGGACTGACACTTGATTGTTTTCTCCACAAACAGTAGCTGCACGGGTTCTTTTTTTCTGGTTCACACTACCTTCCGCAGTAAATTGTTTAATAACTCGAACAAAAGAAGACCGTGATCGCGTTTGGCCAGGAAAACGCTGAGCATAAAGCGCGACTGCATTATCAAAATTTCTCCCACTTTCTCCATAAATGTACACCATCTCAATTTTTTCTTCCACAGAAAGATAATTCATAATGTAAATTCAAAAGCAATACGGCGTTGTACACTCACAAAAACAGTTGAAAAATTACAATCTTTTCTTCTAAAGATCAGAATTTAAAATGTAAACATTCTGAAAAAAATGCCAATGTTTACGTTATTTGTTTGTTGACGAAATGTCTTCAAATTACATTGTAGTTAAAACAATGTAGGAATCGAAATGAATAATAAATTAGTTATTTCCACGCAAAAATGAGAAAATGGATTTTCTTGAATTACAGCGCCATCTACCAAAAATAAAAAAAATGTTTCAGACAAAATGTACGTAGTTTTTTATGTAGGACCTGAATCTGCAATAAAAAATAGGGGTTCCCATTTGAAATTTTAAAGTTGCCCCCCGCCCCACCCCCAGGGGCCGGGGGGGGGTGGGCTAATTTTAGCACCAGCAGATGCCCCCTCGAAAATAATCAACTTTGGATTCTACGCATTTTTTCGTGTGAAGCTTATTTTTCGAGTTATTCTGCTTTGTCAACTTAAAATTTACACCCTGTATAATAAGCAGAACACTTCGATATCTGACGACAATAGATGGCCCAATTGAATAACTGATTAATTATTGAGATTTTTAGAACAATATCAAGGAAACAATTTCGAATCTCTTGGAAGAAAAAATATATAATCGTTATGAATTAATTATAGAGGCGATTAACTTTTTTTATAATTCTTCCCTGCTGGTGAGAATATTTAATATAAAAAAAAATAATCATCTAATGAGTTAATAGCTTAGTAGATTGGAACATTGCTTCCTTGATTGGCTGTCACGATTTTCCAAGGATGCCGTGAGATATTAAATTTAACGAATTTTTTTAATTACTATTTTTATCTATTTAATATTTTGATTCAAGCGTTTCTCTGTACGCTTTTATTTTTCAATAAAGTTACAAAAAGAAAACTGTGTTGAAAAGTAAAAGAAAGTCATATGTATAAACGCTATTCTGTTTCAATAGATAGTGAAAATTTTATTCTCGTCAATGAAGTGGAAATTTTATTCTTCCTTTTCTTTATCTGGTTTAAATTATCTAATTATATGAGTAAAAGATTGAAAATAAAAGGACACGAAAACGATCTCAAGTTTTTCTTTTTTAAGATATTATTTAGTATTTAAGAACAGAACTAGAATAATATTTAATTTAGCCTGTATATGTTTATTAACTTCTGGAAATCTTTCTTAAATCAACGAAGATAGGCCAGAAACAAAAATACGCCAGATGTAAGAACAGGTGTATCCTGCTGTACGTAAATTGAACATTGTCATAATGAGCTACGAAAACAAATTAGATGGGATAGCCTTACGTTGTATGTAATATTCTGAAAAATTTTCGAATTCTTAACAAGTCGAGAATCTCTCAAGCGTTTCCAAATTTACCTAATGTTTTCCCTCTTTCTTGTAGAGATGAAAGCGTGCAATCTATTCCTGCGGGCTTATGCAATCCTTTACTCTTCGTATCTTAATGTTCATACCTCTCACTCTGATTAACATGAAAAGGGGAATTTATCGCAAGTGAAATCAGCTCCAGATAAAAGAGATAAGGTCCGATCAAAAGTATCACGACATGTACACGATAAAAATGCAAATTCATCCTTGATGATGTAAAGGTTAGCGAATTTTTATGTAATCTGCTTTTATTTTTTCACGGAATATTTGGGCTTTGATAGGAATATATTTTCATGATAAACCTAAACTAAGAAATTATTTTTTCCGCTGGTTAAAGAAAAATATGAACTCAAAATGTAAATTAAAAAATAATTGACCTTTTCTACAATTAGGAATAAGTTAAAGATATTCATTATGAACTACTTATTTATTGCCATTGGGTTCAAGGTTGAATGATGAATTGAATTCAATGCAAGTTTAATGATCGCGGTTTCATTAAGCTTGTAGATTTCCATTGGTGAATGGCTAACCTTATAATACCGCACAGAAGGACACCATGGCGTTGAAATGCCTACTAAATCATGAGACCAAGGAGCAATGGACTTGCAATGATTATAATAAAAGTGTACGTTATCTGGCAGTTGAAGATGATGAAATGAATTGAAAGTGGACACCTGCCATAGTGAAAGAACCTATGTAAATTACGGCAATAATTTGACTATATTCGTTATAAAACAGCAAGATCATGTGTAGTTGGAGTCATTTGGTGTCTTACCGCGTGCTGAGGTAAAATGCCACCTTCAAAGCAACTGAACGATTTTCATTGTAGAGTAGTCATAGCCTTACATATCAGTGACCAGAGTGTGCGAGCTATACGAGAACCTGACAAAGTTCAGCGTGGGTGCTATTATCACGAAGTGGAAGCGTGAAGGAGTGGAAACACGATGTCATGGAGGTGGCCGAGCCCGCATGCTGACCGATAGAGACCGGATGGCCCTGAAGCGATTGGTACGGCAGAACAGGCTTGTTCCAACGGAACAACGGCGACAGGACTTCCAGCAGGCAACGGGAACAACTGTCAACACCATAACGATTTGTCGGGAGCTCCATGCCTTATGGTACACCGCTCAGGCTGTTACCCACAAGCTTAGCATCACCCCTGTAAACGCCCAGTGTTATGCTGCCATGTGTAAAGAGCGATAGTCTAGGTCGATGGACCACTGGAAGAGCATCATGTGGAGCGACGAATCACGTTTCACACTCTACCGATCGGATGGGCGCACCTGGCTCTGGCGTTTGACAGGGGAGCGGCTGTTACTTGAGTGTGTCATCCCAACAGTGAAGTTTGGCGGTAGTTGTCTGACTATGTGGTTGTGTTTCTCCTGGTTTGGACTGGGTCCGCTGGTTGTGATAGAGGGAAACATGGCATCCCCACAGTATCTGGACGTTCTAGACAATTCCATGCTTCCTACGTTGTGGCAGCAGTTCAGCGAAGGATCATTTGTGTTTCACCACGACAATGCGCCATAAGGCCTGTGCTATCAGCGCTTGGTTTCCGGAGAATAATGTTTAAGAACTTCAGTGGTCCGCCCAGAGTCCAGACCTCAGCCCTATTGAAAATCTTTGGGATGAAGAGGAGCGTCGGATTCATGCGCGTCCGATGCGACCGGAAACGAGCATCCAACTTCGAAGGAGGAGTGGGGGAAAATACCGATTGCTTGCTATCAGAAACTGGCGGAGAGCATACCACGGCATGTGAATGCTGTGTTTAGGGGAAAAGGCCACAGTATACGCTTTTATACACGCTGTAAATAAAGCGTCTGTTCCATACCACAATTGTCCACTTTCAGCCACTTTTCACAATTGAGCACCCAGTGTATAATTTGAGACGAAATCATGTTTGTGAATACATTAACAAAATAACCTTATAACATTATAAAGATTACTACACTCATAGCAATATGCGGTTAATATGACCCGCTTGTGAGAGTCCTATGATTCTTCCAATATGACCCATTTAAGAGAGTCGTATTGACACGAATTTCCGAGTCGCCATTCTCGGGTCAATTGACTCGACTGTATAAGACTTAAGACTCATTAACATAATATTTACTATAAGCGTATATATCTATTAGCACATTTTTACATACATATATTCACAGCTACTTACACATTTACATAGTCATATTAACACACGTGTATACACAATATACACAAGTTTACACGCGAATATACATCTAATCACACAAGTTTACATACGTCTATACATCTATTTACACAACATTACACTTTTGTACACATCTGCATAGAATATTTAAACACAACTTTACACACCTTTAAACACATGTACACAAATTTACACACGTGTTTACATCTATTTACACAGGTTTACACTCAGATTCACTTGTTTACGCTTATGTACACATCTGTACAGCTTATTTACGAACGTTTACACACATTTATACATATTTACACACATTTACACATATTTATACATATTTACACAAGTTTACACACATTTATACATATATGTTGCACAAATTTATTTACACACGTGTATATACAATTTACGCATCTGTACAGCTTATTTACATAAGCTTACACAAATATGTACATAAATTTACACACGTATATACACAGTAGATTCAAGTTTACAACGGGTATACACCTATTCACACAGGTTTACATACGTCTATACACCTATTTACACAAGTTTACACTTTTGTACACATCTGTATAGCATATTTACACAATGTTACACATATTTATACACACAGGTACACAAATTTACACACGTTTATACTGATATTTACACAAGTTTACATTTGTATGTATTTTATCATCTTTATAGTCAAAATTCGCCAGCAGAAGATAGAACTTCAAGCTTGTAGGCAGAAAAAAGGATTTTAATGATAAATCTGTTGCTAAGTACTTAAATAACGATCACCGTGTTCATAAAGTCAACAGCTCTTGAATGGTAGACAACATTAGGAAGAGAAACGACGACATCTTTTTAAAATTTTTTCACATCAATTTTTTTTTATAAAGTCATTTATTGATTTAAGAATAACATTCAACTTATAATGTACAATGCAATAAATTCACCATTACTTATATTCCTTTGGGTAGGCTAAATGGAAACTACCACGAGGAGGCTGAAGAGGAAGGCTCATATTAGTATCCTTGGCAATCTGAAATACAGAAAAAGGATGAATTTTAGATCAATGATTTACACTCCCTACAATAATGGAAAGGGAAATAGTGACATTTTATTTTAGTTAATAGCATATTCGACCTCCGTACTGAAATTAAGTCAGCCACCCTTCTTACTTTCTGTAAGGCTCCGATACACAGCTTCCGGTGTTTAGATCCATTGTTGCTGCGAGAAACTAGCCATGTTGTTAGCAGTCGATAATAATGAATGCTGTTCAACATTTCAGATCAAAACGAGTAAATAAAAAATAATCGTAACAATAACGAATAAGAAAACGTGTTAACAAATAAATTAGAAACTATTAAATAAGTACGAGGGTTGGGGCATAAGTCATGGCAACTATTTTTTTTCTTGTAAATATGTGAACGGATCACAAACGTATATGTGTCGTGTGGAAATTCTGCAGGCATAGTGTGTATGCAGAACAACAGATGGCTCTGTGATAGCTGGTAGTAGCGCAGCGAGGGCTGTGAAATCAGTCAGTTGGTGAGTGTCGTGCGAGATGGAAGTAACCCGTGTTGAGCAGCGCGCTTACATCAAAATAGACGTTTTCCGAGGGAGAAATGCGAAGGAATTTCACAGTGAATTAGTGGAAGCCCTTGGGAATAATGCCCTACCATACCGTACAGTAGCACGGTGGGTAGGAAAGTTTCATCAAGGACGTGTGTCAACCAGTGATGAGCAACCGTGAAGGCCATATTGCCCTGTATACTACCGTAATAAATTAGCGTGTTACGATATTTCAGTGCTATTCATTGTTCACACATGTAGTTAAAACCTTGTCCTTTCGTCTGTATACGTCACATTTTCCAACCGGACTGGTATCTTCAAGAAAAAAAATAGTTGCCATGACTTTTGCCCCAACCCTCGTATAATGCACGTTAAAAAATATGAGAAAAATCTACTTACTTAGATTCCTGTTTTCGTTCAATTTTTCTTGAACTGATAAAATTTGAAGAAGCAAGACGAACAACGTTAGAGAATGGCTTATTCAATGTTGAGTTTTTGAAGGAGACTGTTCTCGCACTCAGAGTTGAAGAGACTATCCCTACTGATAGATAGTCTTTAGACAACTTGTCCCACCCATAGTTGTATTAAAGAGTAGTATTAGTTTTAATAATTTTATATTAATCTTCTTACTAACACGAACGGCAAAATCGTCCAGTATCGCTATCCGCCATGTTTTCGTAACTTGATTTCGTATCTCTACTGGAAATGATTCCCATTTCCTATGACTTGGCTCGTTAAACTGTGTATGGCGCTGTTAATGAGTCGGGGTTTCGTAAACACTTGAAGATGGGTGGTACAACTTATCTAGGAAGTACTGTATTCTTATAATCGAGTCAGACAGCTATAACTTAATAAAATGAGTCCTGCGATCTGGAAATTGCTGTGAGTGTATATGTCGCAGACACATAGCGTAATTGGACACTTCGTGAAATGTCCAGACACTTCGCGAAGTGTCCAGTTGCATTGGACTCATACTGTAATTAGGTCAGACGGATACAGTAACGATGTCAAATCCCGTGCAGGAAACTTTTAGCTATCGCAATGACAAAAAACTGTTTTAATATTTGCCATATTATAATTAACGGCAATTTAAAATTTTTATACGAATTTATTTTATATATTATTTTCAAAAAAATGGTTTAGTTATTAGTCATAAATTTCAACAATTTTTTGCAATGATTATGTTAGTTTTTATAAAATTAAAAAAATGTAATTGTATAAATAAATATTAATGCAAAGTAAAGCTTTTTGAATGGCAGGAGATTACTTTTAGCAATTCCAAAGGTGACAGGGAGCCAGTCGATCCACAAAATCTCGTAGGTGTTGTGACCACTGAAAAAAATGGTTTATATCAAATAGGATGCAAACATAGAATTGTAAAAGGTTGGTTCGGAATCAAGAATATCAAGAAGGCTGGTTTAACTTTTTAAACGAAAAGGAAATTGTCTTTACGAAGGAATTGGCATTGCGAGAAGCTGTTAAACGAAGTTACGGAGGGCAAGGATACTCTAAGTGTTCTTGCAAATCGTCTAAAAAATATTGCTCAATAAAAAGATGTATATGTAAAAAGGACAGTAGGCAATGCAATAGTAGATGCCAAGGTAGTATGCCGTCCCTTAATACTGAAAGACTTCTAATTAATTTTGATATCATATGTTTCATCCACAAATACTGTTTTGTAAATCAGCCCAAATTCATTTTGTTTAGAATGAAAATAAATATTAAATAAAGAACAATGAAATTTGTGTTTCCTTTTATCCATTTTATTACTTTTTTAGAATTAATATTCAATATTATCTTATAATATTCACCATAAATTGTTTATGCTTCCTTCTTCTTGCTTCAATTTCTTTGAATAAACATTTCAGTTTCCGTTTATTAAATTTTTCACATAGAATTTTGTTTTTGAGATTGTCATCTATTTCACAAGGTAAAACCGAATATATTACAAGAAATTTATACCATAACCATTCAAAAAGTTTTACTTTGCATTAATATTTATTTATATAATTACATTTTTTTAATTTTATAAAAACGAAAATAATCATTGCAAAAAATTGTTGAATTTATGACTAATAACTAAACCATTTTTTTGAAAATAAAATATAAAATAAATTCGTATAAAAAATTTTAAATTTCAGTTAATTATTATATAGCAAATGTTAAAACAGTTTTTTGTCATTGCGATAGCTAAAATTTTCCTGACATCGTTACTGTATCGGTCTGATCTGCTGTAGACATTTCGCGAATGTGGCTACCTAATTACTGTAGATACCTTAGATACCTAATTACAGTATGAGTCCAATGCAACTGGACACTTCGCGAAGTGTCCAATTACGCTATGTGTCTGCGACATATATAAAAACACCTTTGACTCTAATATCGCCCAACATTATTTCAAGAAGCAACAAAAATAATATAATTTCAGATAATAATATACGAAGTTAGAGCTAAAAGATATCAGCGATATTATACAGGATGTAAATTAAGTGTTGAGCGTTACTTGAAGGATTAAATAAGACGAAAATGTTCTTAGAAGTTTTTAAATAGACGGCTTACGTTTCGAGAAAATGACTTTGAAATGTGATGACTTGGGATCACTTAAAATCAATAGTTTATTTCACACCAATTAACGATTGTAATTCTCGATGCCTACATGTGTAAGTGGACTGTCAACAAATCAAAACAATATCTGGTATTTTTGAGCGCATAAGGAGATCGATAGTAAACCACTGTTATGCTTGGCAGATGATGTTTTTCCCTGTTTCTTATAGACGGTCATAAGAGTCGACACAGTACTTCTCCCTACCCAACAAGGGTGGCCGTTTTCATTACTGAGGCTCCGGCAAGACGGGCCCAATAATCATGTCCCTTTCGAAATCTGTTAGGTCAGCCATAACGGAGCTTCAACGCCGCATTATATTTAGCATCCGAACGCTATCACTGCTACAAATGCACTGATGTGTGTACATTTTCGCTCGCTAGGTGGCACGGTTCAAAACTAGAGGGCGGAACTATACACCAGGTTTCCCTAGAGCATTGTATTTACATACAGGTATTGGACATTGAAACTGAAGCACCTGGTAGAAATCCAAAATCTTTATTTAATAAGGTGTTGGGGCACCGTTGGCAGCCAGCACAGCAGCAACACGTCTTGGGAAGGATCGGTAGAGGTCCTGCACAGTTTGCACCCCAAACCATTACTGATCCACCCATTACTGATCCACCTCCGTGTTTGACTGTGGCTGCCAAGCAGTCTGGGTTGTAGGCATCAGAGGGGCTCCTCCAGACGAATACCCTCCAGACAGTGTAGCTGGACTCATCCGAGAATATGACGCGTTTGAGGTCATCCAACGTCCAGGTTTTATGCGTCCGGTACCACTGAACCCGCTTGGAGGCATTTGTACTACTGATGAAAGGCTTCGGTATAGCAACCCTGCCATGGATGTTGGATTTATGCAGGTAACGACGGATTGTCTTCGTGCACACAGGTTCCTGGAGGTGTGTATTCATTTCTGCGGTGATTTCTGCTGCGGTGGTTTTCCGCTTTCGTGCAACAATCCTGGTCAATGTCCTGACGTCTCTTTCCAACAACTTCCGTTTTCTCCTGCAGTTGCTCCTCCTGGACGTGGTTCGTCCTTCCTGTTCTTATGCACACATCACCCTGGATACTGTAGCACGTGAGACATCACAAAGTGTGGCAGTTTTGGACACAGATGCACCTGCTAGACGCGCGCCAACAATCTGCCCTCTTTTGAAGTCGGATATGTCTCCCATTATAGCGCTCTGCACAGACAACTTGAAGCTTACTATCGAACTTTTCTACTGGAGTGACTACCAAGAACTCTGACACGTAATTCATTGATATGCATACGATTAATTACCCAGCAGAAGGTTCTATTCAGCCCTGGGGGTATCCAGTGCTATTTGCGAAGGTGTTTCAGTTTCAATGTCCAATACCTGTAGGTGTTCATATTATTTGTCCAATCCCTCTACTTTAATATTGCTTAGAACTATATTGGCAGTAAAGTAATTAGCAAAAGCTGCGTTAACTGTGGTGCCTTTTTCAAGAAAATCCAGTAAAATCGGGCCTTTGCGATGAAAAAATACGGTCAACATCACCTTCCCCGTGCTATTTGCGATTGCTTTTGATTTTTTCATTTCGTTGATTCCATTTTGTTGTTTGGACGAAGCGATCACTCGCAGAGCTTCGAAGCGCCAGTTATCGTTCTTTCTCACGTGATGCAACACTTGCAACCTATTGTTCACTTTGCACGTGGGGTTTCGCAATTGTTGAAAACAAAAACTTACGATCCTACACGTCTTTTTATTTCCACACAAATTTTCGTTTTCAATTGTACGACCCTTATAGTTTTCGAGTTAGCAAATAAATGACCTTAAATGGGGATCATAGTCAAATTTGAGTGCGGCAATGAATTCCCTACCTCTCCTATTATCTATAAGCCACACTGTCATGTGGACGGTTAGCAGAGTGATTGATTTAATGACAGAAAAGAGAGAACGTATGAAAAATGGTTGATAAATAAAGTTTTTATTGGTTTTTATTAAATAGGTTGATCAAAAGTAAGTCTATGTGTAATAAGGATGAATTACACGGAATTAAGAGTTCGTCTTGGTCGGTGATTAATCTTATGCAGTGGAAGTCCATGATTGAGTAGAATTCGCTGATTCCATCTGGGAGGTCGAAGACGCCCTGTAGAATCAAGAACGCAAATGATGACGGCCTCGACGCCAGATGTGGATAAGCCCTCGTTTCTAAATTGCGGTTATGACTGGCCACAATTTGAAACTGTCAAGGCTCATATGATATAGTTCAAAGTTCCGGTGAATAGCGGGAAGTTGTGTACAAGAGTCCCAGTCGATCGTAGGTGTAAAGCTGAGAAGTTTTGGAAGCGGAAGTAGCATATGCGTCGAGGCGAGGTTAACTCGACGGCATAGCATACCCCAGGAACTATTGCTGAAGTGGAGCCTACGTCGAACGGATGTCTTGCTAAATCCTCCTTGACGCTAGTCGATACTGCGATGGGGACGATGGTCCTCGATGTAGCGAGAAGTTGATGATGGCACGTGTGGAAGATGCTAGCAGATCGCTGTACTCCAACGCCGGTGAAGTGAAGGATACCCTGCGATGAGTAGAACGTCTGGCGATGGCTGGCGTAGATCGGAACCCAAAACGCTAGTCGATTCTTTCTATGATGAGAAAGTCGAGAGATACAACTGCTGCCTCACAGCTGCAAAATCGGGAACACACCAACTCAAGAAGATACCAATGAACATCTGCCCTTGACGAAAGCGGGCACGGCCAGGAGCACACAATAAAACGTACGTCGAAAACACTTTAAGGACGCACTAAGGCTTGCACAAGTAAACGTGCGATTTACGGCACACGTAATCAAATAGAAAAATTAGCTCACTGCGCTTTGTCAACACACTATCACAAACACACAGGTTGACGCTGAAAAAGAGCTTCGTGTCGAGGAGATACAGAAGGCCAATAAGCACAAATAAGTGCGACAAAAACGCACACGCACAAATTCACAATGTGTGTAGCTGTAGCAAGGTAAACACGATGAAGCACATAAAAAGCACCAAGATAACATGAAAGTAAGCACAACAAAGCACTCCGCTGTATGACCCTGCACTTGAGGTCACGACCTTGCTCTCTCGAGGAACCTAAAACAAAGCAAAACCAGAGATACAATTACACTGGACGTACTTACAGGTTAAGGTAAGTATAGGCCATTATTAAAACACAAATACAATAAGCATAATAACGGAAGTCACCATGCTCTGTCGCACAAAGAAAGATGGACCACTAAGTAGTAAAACTGACAAAGCACAAAAACTGTAAGCTCATCCCTCTCTTGAGAGTAGGGATGGATTCCTCCACTAAGCACGTGGAATTGCTTCAGCTCGTCGCACAAAAAAAAAATATTATTGCAAATAAAATTTTTTTTTTTTTAAACGTCCGTCTTTCACGGTTTTAATAAATCGAGAAGGGCACCAAATGACTGTCGATGAACCCTCCTAAACCGTTCAATAAGAATGTGCTGAGTGCGCTTGGAAACACCCCTACTACGAAGAAATTTTCCGAGAGTCCACTTGTTTCCAGAGAAATGGATTCCACTAATGAATTTATCTCTGCGACATCCAAATGCAGAAATAGCACAGTAATACCGCGTACGGGGTTGCGTGGAGTCCAAGTAATAACGGTATGAAATATTAGAGTCCTATCGTAATTGATACGTAGCCACTGCTGATAGTCCTCTTCCAATACTCCGCACGGGATTCCGGCACCTGTCGATGTGCTCGCGACGGTTTGGTTTGGTTTGGTTTGTTTGGTATTAACGTCCTTTTCAACTGCCATGGTCATTTCAGGACGGCGTTATAGGGGCCGCAAATTTTGCCTCGCAAGGGTTCTTTAACGTGCAGCCGGCAAACGACTACACGGGACCAACGGCTTTACTTCCCTTCCGAAGGAAGTGCGTGATCTCAGGATTTTCCCCCTGAAAAAATCCTCGTCGTCCTCGGCCGGGGTCGAACCCGCGTCCTCGGGCATCAGAGGCGACCACGCAACCCCTGAGCCACCGAGGCCGATTGCTCGCGACGGGGGCGTCGAGTTGGTTTCTCTCGCTCGCCTCTCTATACGCCGTCGGAGGCTCGTAGCCGCTCTCTACGAGTGCCTGCATAATTGCAGCCACCAAACACTGTTGCCAATCCTCCTCGTCTAAAAGTTGACGGGCTTGAAGAAGGCTTTCCCAACGGTTGTGGCCTTCTCTGCTAGGCTGTCGCTCACCGGCCGCCGTCGTGGTATCACCTCCCATGCAAACGGGTTCGTCGTCCTCCGCTGCTTCAACCTCCGTTAAGCTGCGTTTCCCGGACTCCTGCCGTAGCCCATAGCCTCGCTGGTCGCACTGCAATCCCTTTGCACACGGCTGTCTCGGTGTCGACCTTCTATCACCAGAACTCCTTGGATTCTCCTCTTTTCCACTCGTTCTCCTCCTCTCTCGACGTCCTCTCGTGCTCCTCTCGTCCTTTACCACGTTGTTCTCGTGGGCAGCTTTCGTAGTGGCTCTCGTCAAATGACGCGTTCTACATGCGTCGTCTGCTACATTAGCCCCTGGCTGACGAGTTCTCTGTTGCCGGCCACATGACACACATTCATCAGTGAACGAGTATATGGGAATGATGTATTATCCTGTAATCGTACGTTTGAATGGTTTGTTCGTTTTTGGGATGACCGTGAAAGTGTTGAAGATGACCCGCACATTAGAAGACTTATTTCCGTACGTACGCCGGAAAACACTTGGGAAAGAACTGACGTGGTGACTTCTGACCTTCGATTGATGATCGAGTGCTCGCCGAAAAACTGAACATCAGCAAGAAGATAATTCGCCAAATTCTGACGCAGGACGAAGGGAAACGCAGATTTGCTCCGCACTGTTTAAAACAATGCAGACTGGTCGCTTGAGGTGACCTCATCGAAAGCGCAGAGCTGAATTCGATAGTTACTGGAGATTCTAGTGTACCAATAAGACCCTGTACAGGCAAACGCCAAGTTCCGAGTGGCGGTCTTCAAGCTCTTCGAGACGGCAGAAATTCCGGTTTCAAAAACTGAGGATCAAAATAAAGTTAATTACCTTAGTTGACAGCGAAAAACTAATTCAACATGAATTTGCCCTATCTGATCAGAGCGTCCGGAGAGAGTTCTATGCAGAAGTTCTCAAACGACTTCGGAAAAGAATTCAGAGAGTGAAGCCTCGTTTTTGAAAGCATGGGAGTTAGGTTCTTCTCCACGACAACGCATGGCTGCACATCGCCTTGCCAGTGAAGCGATTTTTGGCGGAGTACAACATCGTCGAATAGAACCACCTAATTTCTTCTATTTTCCTAATTAAAACCCGTACTAATAGGAACAAGATTTCATGATTTAAAGACATCAAAAAGAATGTGACGGCCGAAATTCGAAGCATTTCTAAAGATGACTTTAAAAACTCAGACACTTCTACGGTCGCGTACAAAAGTGAAGAATTGTGTCAAGGTGGAGGGGGGGGGCTTATTTCGATCGCTATTAGAAATTTTTTAATTGTTGACATATTCACAGTTATTCGTACTGTCCTGGATATTAATTAAGGTCAAACATTGTATTCTGTTTTCTATTTTATGTTCACATCAATAGCCGGGTACTGACTGAACGAGCAGCCTCGCGAGGCAAGCGCGAGCCACAAACCGGCCGAGCATTTTATTACTCTCAGTTCAGACCACTCATTCGGATAGCCGTTGCAACTTCTGCGTTTATATTAGTTCATCTTGTAAAGAAAAAGAAGAATAAATCTAAGTGCTTTTGTATGAGAGAAATCTACGAATACAGATTGCAACATGGGAACAAATTATTTGAAGAATTGTTTTGAAGAAGAAAAAAATTTTACACGGATGTCTGAGGCTGAATTTGAAACACTCTACTCATTGTATATGTCATAATATTCAAGAATGACACAAATTTTATTACTATCAGTTCATTTCCTGGCTTATACTTCACCATGCGTCTTCCCTTAGCCCTCTGTTTGTATATTCTACGCATTGTGAATCCCAAAGTCTATTAAAAGAACCATATAATTCGATGAGCTTTTAAACCTTCTATTTCTTCATAGCGCAAACGAGCAAGGCAAGGTAGAACCGTCTTGAGTGCGCGAGGCATTCGTTCTGAGGCGCCTTTGAGCATCGACAAAAACCGACTCAGAATGGCACGGTCCTGACCGGCCAAGCATATGCCTCGTGAGGCTGCCTAGGCGAGGCTGCTCGCTCAGTCAGTACCCGGCTATTATGAAATGAATTCGACGGATGATGTCCGACCATTCTCGAAAATGGATTTGCGTGATTTTATATTTTGAAGGGATGGTATATAGTATACTAATAAATACTGTTCTCATCCAATAATATAATTACAGTGTTTTTAGGTGAAAGTTATATATTCAAACGAGTTACATCACTAGCATTTTAAGCGGACCCAGAATAACAGTTACACTGAATTTTTATTGAATTTAAGTAAACGTAAATACAACTCCACCTTTATTCGTTATGGCATGAATTCCATAGGGGTCTATTTTTCTTTTTGAAAAGGATAACCATGCCCTTCAATTGCGGAGCTTTGAGTTTGAGGATTTGGCCAGTCACATAAATTTTTAATACATGTAATTTATGTGATATTTCTATGAAAAAACTCGCTAATTTGTCGACAGTTAACCATCCATCAATTAAAATATATTTACGCTCTTCAATTTTGCCGAGATTAAATGAAGAATGTTGAACACGTCGTTTAGTATTAATACGAGGCGAGTCAAATGAAAGTGAGCCAATGCTAATATATGATAAACGGAGTACTTTATTTAAAAGTAGTCTCCATGAGCATTTAGACATTTGTGCCACTGACTAACGAGTCGCGTGATTCCCTTCTCATAAAACTCCTTGGGTTGCTGCTTCAAAATGTCTCTAACTGTATCCTTCACGTCATCGTCCGACAAGAATCTGGTTCCCTTGAGCTGTTTTGATCGAATTTGCTAAACCTGGAGAGACTATCAATCGTTTCCGATATTGTGAAATACTGAATCGGCTGCGTGTCGCAATCAAGAACAAACGACCTGGAGAATTGATGAATGGGGTCATCTTGCTACACGACAATGCCCGTCCCCATGTCGCTAGTGTGGTTAAGGAAAAACTAGAAAGGTTCAAGTGGGAAACGCTGCAACATCCATCATAGAGCCCCGACCTCTCGCCTTGCGATTTCCACATTTTCGGGCCGTTGAAGAAACAGCTCACGTCGGACGATGACGTGAAAGAGTCAGTTACAGACATTTTGAAGCAGCAACCCGAGGATTTTTATGAGAAAGGAATCATGCGACTTGTTAGTCAGTGGGACAAATCTCTAAATGCTCATGGTTTGGTTTGGTTTGGTTTGGTTTGGTTTGTTTGGAATTAACGTCCTTTTCAACTGCCATGGTCATTTCAGGACGGGGTTATAGGGGCCGCAAATTTTGCCTCGCAAGGATTCTTTAACGTGCAGCCGGCAAACGTAGGAAGTGCGTGATCTCAGGATTTTGCCCCTGAAAAAATCCTCGTCGTCCTCGGCCGGGGTCGAACCCGCGTCCTCGGGCATCAGAGGCGATCACGCAACCCCTGAGCCACCGAGGCCTATAAATGCCCATGGAAGCTATTTTTAAATAAAGTACTCCGTTTATCATATATTCGCATTGGCTCACTTTCATTTGACTCGCCCTCGTATTATAAACAAGTCAAGCATCAGAAATGCCCAGGACCGATAGGATTTTAAGACATTCGAGACATTTGATTTCTAAAGAAGCCTTTCATTGTTAGGATTCGATGAGGTTGCTAAGAAAGCCTCTGGTTGCTAAGGCAAGGCGTACTTCTAACGGAAATGTGTAGTTTAAAATGAATAAAAGTACCTGAAAAGTTAAATGGCGAAATGCTTTTGAAAAGTTAAATGGCGAAATGCTTTGAAAAGATGTCGAACGGCGAAACGAAAGTCAAAAATTCGGAAGCGTTCGAACGCTAAAGGAAATGCACAATTTTTTTTTTAAAGTTTCACACCTTTGCATTATGGAGGTCATAGATACATATTTCTCGCTTATATTCAAATGTAGTTTAAGACGTTCCCGTGAGTAGCGCCATGATAGCACTCCTTCAAGATGGCTGCCGACTGGACATTCGTCAGAAGCAACTTGGTTTGATCGAGTTCCTTTGGTGTGAGAACGAGACAATGGGAAAAAGGTGTATGGAGATGCAGCTGTCGATCGCAGTACGGTTAGTCGGTAGAAGATCAGGAAAAGCTGGATTTTCAGCTATTGCGCGACAGTGTACGGCCACATGTCGGTCACAACACCACAGAGGAGATCAGAAAACTTGGATGGAGAACACTGAACCACCCGTCTGACAGTCCTGACCTTGCATCATGCACTACCATCCCTTCGAAGAACGAAGTTCGAAGATGAAGAGTCCCTCGTGCACGCTGCTAAACAGTGGCTCAAACGTGCTGGTCGAGACTTTTACCATGCAGGTATATACGCCTTGTACCAAGGTGACGTAAGACAGTTAGAAGGGACGGGGATTATGTGGAAAAAGGACATGTTGTTCCTAACGTATGTATCTATGATCTCATAAGTTGTAAGGGTGTAGAATAAAAAATAAATTAAAAAAATTGTGCATTATGTTTGGAGTGATCCTCGTATAAACAGTAACTCAATTGCAATTTTTTTGAACTGCGTTGTCATCAGTGTCTGAGTCACAACGGCTATCAGGACGGCTAAAACATACGATATTTCAAATAGTTGCACATTTATTCTCTTTATTATAAGCATTCTCTTTATTCAAATGCACTCTTGGTCTGAACTTGTATCCGTCGTCCGTCCGCTGTTTGCACGATAACTTGAAAACCGATTAACTTTTTCAAATTCTGTTTTCAATAATATGATCATCAAGGTCTTCTCTCGGATGCCTAAATTTAACCGGTTATTATCATGGACTCCTTCAACAAGTCATTGCACGTGAAGAATACAAAGATATGACATATGACATATCAATCTATTCGTATTGACGAGTCATGAATGAATAATGTAAATTTCTGTTTATTAGAATCTAAAATTTAAATTTTCAAATATTTAGAACTACTGCGTCACCAGCTGCATCTGGAATGCTTACAAGATTTATTTTGAACTGTAAAACTTGGTTGACATTAAGTTACTAAATGAAGACCTCGGTTGTAAAACCTGGTAAGCGCCAAAAGTGTGTTATCGCTTACTAGGTTTTACACGAAAGTTCGGGATGTTACCCCCCGCCTCTGTTGGTATCTTTTTGAAGTATTATTATTAATAAAAACAATCCTTGTAAAGAGTGACATCTAGCATTAGCATTAACTCAAAACCGATTGTAATGGCGCTTACCAGGTTTTACAACCGATGTCTTCAAATGTAAACACTTTTTTGAGACACATTGTTTAAAACATATAATCTGAAAGTAGAAATATAAAATTCAGATTTTCCTCAAGTCAAATAAACCTGAACTCTTGGTCCATCGAATCTTCGTTTTAATTTTGTTATCAACCGCAACAATATTTGCGTAAATTTTTTGTTCTGTTATCTCGGTAAAGATAATATACCGGTACTCTTTACTTATTTTAAATAAAATTGATGAATATGTAATATTTTTAAAACTTAAATATCGTATTCAAACAATATGCTTGTTTTGTCGCTGCTATATCCAATTGTCACAATATTTGGGAGGAATGAAAAGGAAATCCGACCAAATCCCAGTTCGAGTAGGAGGGGGCAAGCATAGAAAAGATAGAGAAAGAAAGCAGACGACGGAAGAGAAACAGGGGCCGAAAGACAAAAAATGCTAAGGAAAAAAGACAAAAGATTTGGAGAGAGAAGAAAGGAGATTGGCGAGGTAACAGTGATTAGAGGAGAGACGGGGAAAGAGCCAATAGGAAAGCGAGAGAGAGAGAGAAGGAGACTTGGAAAGGAAGAGAAAGAGAGAAAGGGAGAGCAAGTTAGGATTCGAATGAGTAAAGACGTAAAAGCGGAGTTATCGTGGCCGAGACATCTTCCTGGGGACCCGGAGCCAAGAGGTGCTTCTAGGCGGACACGCGAGCGGCAGGTTAGGCTTGACAATTCTTATCGTAATAGAAAAACCGCGAGTAAACCTTGCTGCCGGGTGCTCCGCGGGAAACGAGAAGCGTTAACCTCCCGGGTACCACAAGGGGAAGGTGAGCGAAGGGCACGAGAAATTACTCATGGAAGTTCGAATTCGAAGGGCGATAATACGTCGTTAGGTGGGACTGCCAAATGTCCTATGCCCTCAGCTAATAAGGCATCCGGAAATAATGTTATTACGGAGCAGAAGCTAGAGGCGCCGGAGATCGGGCAGGAGCACGATAATTCGACGTTAGGCCTATACGCCAAAGGTTCTACGCTCTCATTGAGTTATGTTGACGGGGCGTTCACGGAGAGGCAGCAGGCGCCCATGAACAAGGCTTGTTTCCGAGGGCAGGAAGGAGGAAGCCAAGGAAACAATACAATAAGCAGGGACGATCTGCTTTGGATTCCTGCGTGCGAGCAGGCAAATTTACTGGTGGAAAGAGGTAGCAGCGTAAGCGCGCATATCACCGGTCAAAGTTGCGTAGCGCGTTGCGAAGCTCTTAATTTTACTTACGAAGGTGAGCCTTCTTTGGAGCTAACGATGATTAGTGCTAGGATTCTGAACATTGTCTCGATATTGTCATTAATATTGCTAGACGCATTATCTGGCGTAGTCCGTAAGGCGCGCGTACCATATAGCAATTTAATTAATGCTCATTTATCTTTATTTTGTTATGATAGTGCATCCCATTGCGTCGCTCTTCAGAGAAGACAATTTAGCCATTCGAGTTCCGGTAATCCTCCCGCCAAAAGGATTACGCGACGGGTTCACCGTTGGTTTGGAGAAAAGATAGAGGCTCCGAGAAGCTGGTTGGAATAGGCTTTCGTAGTCGTTTGAAAGAGGAACTACGTCAAGCAAATATTCCTGTATTTATTATTACATTCATTCTTGAATCCAGTCTTGTTAATCATAATTAACGTTAAATTTTCTGTTGAATACTTAAGGGACCAGGGCAGTTGCCGAGTTCTCTTTAATGGATATCTTTCTGTTGTTGGATTTTGCATAAACTGAAAGTTCTGTTTATTGATGCCTATTAACAATAATTTTATCCGACAATTGTTGCAATCATTAAGCTACGCGAAAAAGCATCTGATGATTATTTGATCACTGTTAATTTTGTTATCTAACCAATTTTTAAAGCTTGTTAATAAAATAAATTCTTCAATGCCAACTTTGCTACCTTATTTAAACCCCACATTTCCCCACTGTCTAGTTACGTTACACAATAGCTAGTTTCTTATTATAAATACATTTTTGCGACTGTTGATCCTAAATCTAGTTTGTTGGCTTAGGGAATAACTAACGGAAAGGTCAATTCTTTTAATGACGGCAACAGTTAGGTATTCTCGTGAACAAATGGAACATTCTAGTTTCACTACCGTCAACCTTATTTAAAATTTATGTACATTTTTTAAAGCGGTTAAGGAGATTTTATTTTTAATTAAAAGTCAATAAGCTTAGCTGAAAGTTCCAAATAAATATACAAAAAAAAATGATTACCCTTTATTGTTCATTAAATTTCAATTCACTGCCTTTAAATTTCATCTTATTTAAGTTATTAGCTATAAACTTTATGCAGTAAACATTCAGCTTTTTTATCAGAGATAAAAAGAATTATGTCCTTAATTAAAGTTTTATTTAATTACGGGTGTCCGTTAAAATCAGTGGAATCTTCGACCTTTAATTAATGATCTACTCTAACGAACCTAAACTTATAAATATATGGATTTTTTTACTGTTTTTATCAAATATGATGCTAATCTAGCACTCTAAATTTTAACTTGTTCCTTTTTTTTTATTACTCGTGCTTTCATTATTTCCCTCCCCATTACGTGTTTTCTTGAAACTTAATCGGATATCATCTTTTCAATAAAGCTTTCTTTGAAGATCGTAGCTTTTGACGTAAAAAAACAACAAAAAGCAGCTTCAGAAAAAGTGAAAAGGGTTAAAAACCTGTCCTCCAGTCGCCCTTCCCCGCCTACGCACACGCTGCCGTTTGATGGAGGCGTCACCCTGGCCATTGATCTCCATTCGGAGAGGGAAAACGACAATAAACCCTTCCAGAAAAGATCCACAGAAATTCAAATAATGTGGAAGTATGAAATGCTTTCCCTTGTAATTATTTGCAGGGGACTGTCTGGACGGACTCTTTGTCTGACTCCGGGCACTTTTGGGCGATAAGGCTCGTAAAGGGTGACCAACATGTGGGCACAAATGATAACGAATGGGAAGTAGATACGTTGATTAGTTGAATATTAACGTGCGAATACTATTACGTTCTTCCTTTTATGGATGAGGAATTCCATCCTGAGGGCTTAACTTGGAAGTTAAAAAACGGTTTTTTTTCCCGTCATATCAGTATATTTCAACGTGTTTGTTTCACAGTTGTTTAATTTTATTGTTGGCAACAGAGATTTCAAGCAGGAAAAAGCGTGGATAATTACCAGTGATTTCCCTTGGATTCGACATTGCGATTTTTCAGTTCAAAATTCAACATACCTTTAAAGAATGGATGTCTTTAATATATCTTTGTCTGTAATCTTATATTAAATTTGCTCATTCAAAATCGTCAATGATTGCTTTTAAAATTCGCCAAATTCACTTTTAAAGCTTTCTGAGTGCAAAATTATCTTTATTTTTTATATATTGGATCTCGATTTCAGATCTAAACTGTTTGATTAGATCATGAAACTGCAGCGATTCAAAATAAATACATATATTGTAAATATCCTATTTAATCTTGATGTGCTGGCAAGAAAATTAAATCCAAACGAAGATAAGTTATCAGAGATTTGGGTCTAGATATCTTTGGGCACCTCAAACTTTCAACAATAAATTTGCTTCAACATACTGTGGATTTTTGTTATGTTTCGGCCTATTGCTTCATAAACGTCGACTAAATTACTAGCCCTACACCTTTGCTTTCTTGAAATCGCACAGGAAATGAAGGCCGTGATTACTTTGTTTCTTTGTCCTCTGTCCTGACTCATCCTGTTTCATCGCACATGCTCTGGATGAGCGGGGGAAGAAGATGAGACAAACGTCCGCTTTGCTGCCCCTTTTTGGCGCCCAAAAGCATTGGATCTCAGAATTTAGGTGTTGGTGTCTCCTTCTGATGTCGATGGTATGGACAAGTTGATTCTAGTAGTCTAGGAGAATATTTTAATCACAATATTTATCCAAGGCAACATAGAATCATATTAAGATGAAGAGTTTGGCAATAAACGGCATAAGTATCGATTCTGAAATATGGGATAATTAGAAACCTCGATTCTGGGATATGACTTTTGTTAGGGCTTGTCTTTTTTTCTTTGCGTCATTACTTTTCAACGCCAAATGAACAGTACATTTCTTCTTCATTGATACACAATTCTTGCCCAAAACTACACTGCAATACACCAAATACCATACGAGCTTATCTGAGTAACGCAAAAGTATGTTGTTATCGTAAGCCTCTTTAGCTCAGTGGCAGAGCACTGGTCTTGTAAACCAGGGGTCGTGAGTTCGATCCTCACAGGAGGCAGATTTTTACTTTTTCTGCTTTTTTATTCAAATGATGATATTACCTATCGAGACTGATGAATTATCGAGTTTCAAAATAATGAAAAATTATAATTTACGCAAAATTTTAATTAATTTGTTAGATTCATAGTTCATTAATTTTTAATCAAAAATTTAGAATTTCATATTTATAATACATTTGCTCTACTTATTGTGAAAGAGCGGAAATGAAAAGTAATACACGTATTTATATTTTGATAAATTTTACTATTAAAAAAACTGTAGTTTTCCTCCATATTTGAGATTTTTTTAGGAGGATTTCCTATAAATAACAATACAAATACTTGAGAAAAATGTTTTTCAGTTTTAAAATTTAAAAAATTTAACGTTTCTATAAAATTATCAAGTTTGACCATTGATTTCTATCTAATTATTTTCATTTCGAAATTAAGTGTTTTAAAAAAAAGCTTATAACTGAAAGAAATAAACCTATGTCTAAATTTAATTTCCAGAAATTTTAGTCAATAATATAGCTAGAGGTAAGGAGAACGGTTGGTTCAGTTATTATAAATTGTTTTTAATTTTTAATTAATTAATTCTCAGTTGTGTGTAGAATTTTTTTTCTTAATAATTAATAAATAATTACATGTACTTTCTAATGAATTACTTAAATAATTTGTCTCTTTTAATGCGCTTATCAAAGTTAGGCATCAAATTGGTTTGTTATTGACTTTCATTTTCTATTCGTTTTTGTCTTTGCGTATTATCGCCCTATTTAACTGCTGTAAATTTCCAGGGACTATTTCTCATCATCAACATTCTGAAATCTTCCGGAGAGAACAGACACTTCGAGAAAAATAAGAAGAGAGGCACTGGGCTAAACAAGGCAACTAAACGAACTTTACCTAATCAAGAGCTAAGATAATATTAGGCCTAAAAAATATTATTTTTTTTTATAATAACGAATCATTTTTGAGACAATCAACATAAAGTCAGATGTTTAAGAACTTGGCTTAATATAGAAATGGAGCAACCTATCATTATCTGTGACCTTAATTTTGGAAACACGCCGCTTTCTGCTAATTAGCTAATATGAAGCAGTTTATTCCGCTGTTAATGTTGATAAAGTACCTTTTTACAATATAACATAATAAACAAACATCTAATAAACGGTTGTTATGTATTACCGATATTTAATTTTTAGCGAAAGAAGTTTTTGAATCTCAATACATGTATTTCTTTATCTATATAACTAGAAGTTACATCACACATGATATAATTCTTCCCACTTCCTCCCCCCCTTTAAAAACTGCCTTTTATTAGAGATTGTCCGTGGAAAAATGCAACTAGCATTAAACGTTATAATTAAAAAGCCATATTCGTTTTCATCATAAAGCGATTCTCCTTCGCGGATTGCGTAATGTGTTCCCTTTGCGTTCAGACCGTCGCTGCTCATTCTTTCTCTTCACGGATCCTGCCGCTTAAATGAAACAAATACTGTAACTTTAAGTAGAGAACGAATGTCATTGAAAAGAAGCTATCACACAGTTTAATAAAATGGGGTTGTTCGAGAAACATTTTTTGTTTAACGATTTCTCTAAGAGAAGAGACAGAGAGAGACAAAGAGATCAACATCATCTTCCTTGGGTTTTTTTTCTTTACTTGAAATTGTAGCGCATAAATTTGCAATAATCTTTGAAAAGAAATTATCAACCTTATTTAAAAGTAAAGGGATTTGAACATCGCCATTATGTAAATCAGCATCAGCATCACTTTTCTAACCTTTTCCTGATCAGATATTTTTTACTTAAAGTACTCTACTGTATTTTCCATATCAAAAATTTATTTATTTTGTCTTTATGTATATATATAGTGATTAAAACAAACAGAACTTTTCTATTAATGACCATAAAACAGGAATCATTTTCAGGAATGAAAGGAGTGAGTTTGATATCTGTAGTTTGCAATTATAAAATCAAATTAACACTATTTGTTTGCATGTACTTTTGTGTTAGAAAATAAAAATAGCATCTCCAATTTAATCCAATTGCTCACCATCATTAAAGAATTTAATGGAAAAATGGCCTGAATTCTATAGATTATGAATGTTATATTTTAAAAATTGTATTCTATTGAAGCAAGATCTAGTGAGTTCTGCGAATAAGATAAGGTTACATAAGGTTTACTTTCTATAAATACCAGTAGGCGTTGAACATGAGGTTTTACGTTGCAATGTAGAAATATAACAGTTTGTTCGTGGTCGAAAATTTCCTGAATACGTATTTTATAATTAGAACTTCAAGTTTTGTCAATAATCTTCTTCTCCGCACAGTTTATCCCATTCTTTTATGTGTGATCACTGTTCTTTATGAGTCTTTCTAACTTTTCCTTGGTGTACCTCTTGTCCGTGTACCTAACAATTCCAGTCTCATTATCTTCTTTCCCATATAGTGGTCCTGCCTCAAATTATTACCATTATCTTACGTGACCAAATCATCTGAGTCTCGAGTCCTGAATTTTACCATTTATATCCCATTTGTTTCGACCCTTACGGATTATCACTATTTATCAACTCTACTACCTTCAGACTTGTTCATTCATATACAAATCATTAAATAAGTCCTTTATAATATCAACTCCTATCATTATACGATGTAGTTTTGATTTTCATAACTATCCAACACGTAATGCTGATAGTATACGTTTACTGTTAATTAAACGCGAATACAGTAGCAGGTGCATCTCCTATCGAGGACTACAACATTGGTCATCCTTACCGGTGGGAATCCGTACGTTACTCCCGAATAAACTGTTTAGGAAACACCTGAAGCAATACATTACAACCAATGTTAAGTCTTGATTAAATTACCATAACTTTTGAATCCAGATTTTTTTCTCATACAAATTATATTATATTCTCCAGTGATATTGGAAACGGAAGCTGCATAGATCGTTATAACTTGAACAAATATCATATCCAATCTGTATCTCTCTTGAGTGGTCTATTTTTTTCTTATTTATATAAGAATCTCAATTAGTCCACCCATCAATTTTTACTTACTTATTTAATTTCTTGGATTTTTATTTACTTATTTAACCTATTGGATTTGACCACCATTATTACCGATGATAACGCTATATCATGTAATCTATGGTCATACGTTGTTTTTTTTTCTTATTTCTGCTCTAATCTGTATTTTTATGTATAACTTACCACTAACTCTAATTATATTTGGTATTTTCACTGCCTGGTGGCTTTCACTGAACACTAACTTCAGAGAGGTTAAGCAACATTAGGCACGGTTATAGTCACTGGATGGGCGACCATCAGTGAGACACGATCTTTACCCCCCCCCCCCCCCACTGCGACCATCATATAGCAGTCGTTAATCCAGGTCCATCCAGGGACCCAACTCGTCGGCCTCTAGCCATACAGGCCCTGGATGGACGTATTGGGATTTATATTATATACAAATTAAAAATTTAATTATAATATACAAATTAAAAATTAAATTAAATTAAATTTTGTAACTTGGGTCTAACTCGTCGGTCATTGACCATACGGTGAGGCTGTTGTTGTACTCTAACTTATAGCAAATAAATAACCTAAACTCTTAATGTACCCCTTATCCGATCGTTCCTAATCCTGTCCATCATTAGCATCTCACATGCCCATCTCAGAATCCCCATTTTTGCCACCCTCATTCTCTTTATTTCTGCATTCTTCAAGGAAAGTGTTTCTATCCCATACAGCGTTGCTGGGCTTACTGCAGTCCTATACACTTTGCCCTTCAATTGATTTAGCATTTTTCTGTCACACAAATTTATTATGGTCGATAATAAATAATAATTATTCTGTGATTAATAGCCTATCATCAGTCGACACCGTTATCGAGGTCTTCAGAAGGTCTATCGCTTATTTTGATAATAGATTCATTGGTAGCAATTCGATTGAAGACGTGAGTGATTAAAGAGTGAAAATAAATTTCTCAAACTCCAAATAAATCAATTAGTGTTATTTGTTCATTTTTCGACCTTATTCAGTTTTTGAATTGATGTCAAACGTGGGAGAACTATAGTATATGGTCGACCAGAATTTATGCTTCAGTGTTGTTACTAACGAGAAATCTCGAAAACGACCAGTGTGCTGTTTTTCTCCTTGTCTGTTCCATTTCCGGAAAGAACGATTAAACATTGTGATCAATTTTAAACTTCTAGAGTAATTATTTCATAATGTTTTTAACTTTATAAGAAGCACAAAAATACAATTTAAAAGCAAATACATTGAAATCCTGTTTCGATATGCGAATTCGTTTTTATTCCACATATACGGATCAGACATAAAAACTTTAACATTCCCATTCCAGTTTTTCATTTACTGCAAGCTTTCACAGTGTTTACAATTATTATAGAAAACCTGCATTATTACACAACCAATTTGATTCTTAATCAGGCATATCATTATCACAATTTTTTATATTATCGAGGTGGACTTACAGATAGATAATGGAAATTTAAAACACGAATTATTAACAAAAAATTGCTATTACATGTATACGATTGATTAAATAAATATCAATTTTCATAAATATTAGTATACTACTTTTCTCATTTTCAAAAAAAAAATTGAAAAGGAAAAATCATTTAAAAATAGGAATGATATTTACATAATTTAATTTCCAAACAAATAAGAGTAATTATGAATGGGTTCGTAAATCCCTGAAGGTTCACGAATTAGCTTGAAATGATTTCAGATATTTTTAACGTAATCTTTTATTTTTCTTTAAGTATTTCATTTCATTTTCATTTTATTAGCTGTTTCTAGAATTTATGTAATATTACTTTTTGTTTCAATTTTTCTATTAAATTTAGCGATTCAATTTAATTTGTCTGCGGCAACGAATTACGATTGTAAGAGCTACTGTCTTGATATGCGCTGTGCTTATCAAAGATTGTGGTCGCTGTGTAATTTCAATAAAAATGAGCACTTAGCAATTTTCGTACAAACTGAACTCAATTTCTGTTCGACTTTTGCAAACAGGTATCAGGAAATAAGTAATAAAAATGTTTCTCTTTTATCAATTACGGAACGGTTCACTTAATTTGCTCTCTTACGATGGGACCAGTTTTCCGAAAAACCCACGTGCTTACGTGGACCGCCCGATTTGCTCAAGAGTAGGATCTTATGCGGGGTGCGTTAAGGCTCGGTGCCTTGATTTCGGTTTTGTTCCATTTCTCATTTCATCTAAACAAAAACGTATGGCGGCTCCTGGACAAATTCTACAAAAAAAAAAAAAGTGGCTTGGTCCTTTATCACGATTATATCGGGAAGGTGGAGAGTAAAAGTTGGTTTGGAGAATAAGATATGTTCGTATAATTATATAATTGATACTCCTCCATTCGTTTGGTGACAGGTGGGGCGACAGCGGAGGTAACCACACAATACTGAGGGGGCGTTATCCAGTGGAAGTTAACTTCGCTCTAATCTGATCGTTTATGCTCCAGTTCGAAGCGAATACAATGCGTGGGTGTACAACAGGCTCCGACTGCTGTTCCAATGACAATAGAATCTGATAAAGAGAAAAAAGGAAATTAGGCCTAATGGTCAAGAGCCTTTTGGTCAATTTCGTCATAAACCGTTTGCTGTCTTTATCTCCCCAAAAATGAAATCTGCTTAAATGGAAATTTGGAAATGGACACACCCATGATAGTGATTACTCATTGTCTGAACGAAGGAAATAAATCACGATTTTTTTTATCATCAAAAGCCATAATCTTTATTCAGTCCTTTTATCTTCACAAAACGAAATTTTGTGTTTCCGGCTAGGAATGAAATTGGTTTGTGTAATATTAGTATCCCCCCCTCCCCCATTTTTTTTTCTTTTTGATTTGACCAACATTCGTTCTCTTGACTCTCGTTTACACAGATCAGTGGAATTTTTGCAACGGAAAATTAAGTTCTGCGAATTATTTTGCATCAAGATTATGTATGATTAAAATGAATACATAGTTCCTAACCAGGTCACTGTAAAAACAAAGCTACTTTTCGCCCCATAGAGAAAGAATTGTAAATGAAGAAAATCGATAACGGTTTTGTATCAAGATAATTGCTAATTGAAATGACAATCTTTGGATACATAAAAAATTTCTTTATTAATTTTAAGGTTATGAACACAGAGACATACATATGCAATCTGGCGTATTCGTTTTGACATCACGTCCTCTATAAAACTGGACCGTTTTGTGAGATTAAAGTTTCACGAATACACTACATAATTAAAGTAACTGGACAGCTTTTCATTTTACTTCTCCTTTGATTAAGAAATGAGAAATAAATATAAAATTGTGATTTGCTACGATAACAACTGTCATTGTCACGATGCTTATCCACCAATTCTTTTAAAATTGAAATGTTGCATTTAGAATGCACGCCATTCTTCCCACAGAGCAATGGTCAGTTCTGTCGAGGGTAGGACACAAAACCCTCGCCAGTGAAAACCCCCCCAGGTGAAAAACTCCCATTCCTAAAGTGCAAAGTAGGAAAAAACCCTCAAGTACAAAATCTTCGGGGTATGGTATACACTATCTCAATTAAGGAAACTGACGAATACCGACGAAGCTTTGGATAGTGCTAGAATAAATGGAAAGACAGAATAAGTGTACATCCCTCCCGTATTCAGAAAGAGCGCTAATGCTCTTGCTCTTGCTCAAACCATTGTTGAGTACAACTCCAATAACATGAAAATTGTATTTAACAATGGTCTTGAGCAAGAGCAAGAGCATAAACTCTCATTCTGAATACGGGCCTTATTCTACTTTATTAGGGGGTGTTGGTTAGATTCACCGACAAAAATTCGTGGATAACGCAAAGAAGAAAAATAAAGGAAAAGGCAATGATGGCTGTGAAAATGGAGGGTAGAACAAAACCCCATCGAGCTCTAATACTAACTGGAAGGGGGGATATCTTCTGCGAAGTGAAGCCACTTTCCGTCATGATGTTGGAGGGGTACGTCGTACTTTTCCAATACATTGTACGAAATATTTCTGATTTTTCACCTAATTTTTCATTTTTTTAAAATCAAATGATTATTTTTACTATTCTTTGAATTTGTGTATTTGTCTCTATATTTCATACAATTTTTATTTAAGTACTAGCAGAGGCACCCGACATTGCCCGGGATAATTACAGTTGCAGGTAAACAGAACAATCCCAAGAAGTTAAATAATAACTCAAAATTTGTTTTCAGTAATTCTACAATATCCTGCAGTATACTTTCGGTGGCACCCGGATAACTTTTGTCTTCTCTGACCAATACTCGGTTTTTACTTCGGTGGCATTTCGTTAGATACGAATTAACATATATTCTTCAAACGATTATTAAAGAGCACAATATAGTATGCTTGTTGATTTGAAGATTCTATTAGGTCGTTCATTAAAAGACGGGTATTATAGGAAAAGTACCGTATGCACGAACCAGGAGTCTGGGCTAAGATGTAGATACGAACCTGACGAATACGAAGCAGGTACTATTCCCCACTGTTGGAAGCACTATTGAGCACGGAAATTAAAAACAGATGATAGGCGCGCAGCGTGGCCGTCCAGTCAGTCAGTTGCTGTGATCGTGACGTGAAACGGCCGCAATGCAGGCATCCAAAGAAGTGGCAGATGAGCATGTTGGTAAAGTGGAAGAGCTCATCAGGAACGACAGTCGCGTGAAAATTTGTGCATCAATCGGGCTCAGCCGCGGAAAATTTCATGCCATAATCAAGAAGATGCCGAAGTTCCGTAAAGTGTGCGCGCAATGGGTCCCCCATAAGTTGACACCACAACCAAGAGGCCTGGTCGCATGAGCCTCAGCCTTCTCGCCTGCATTGCGGCCGTTTCACGTCGTGATCACAGCAACTGACTGACTGTACGGCCACGCTGCGAGCCTGTCATGTTTTAATTTCCGTGCTCGACACTGCTGCCAAAAGCGGGAAACAGCGCCTGCTTCGTATTCGTCAGGTTCGTATCTACATCTTAGCCCAGTCCCCTGGTTCGTGCATACGGTACTTTTCCTACAATATCCGCTGACCCGTTTTTTAATGAACGACCTAATAGTTGATGTATGCTCTGTTGTCGATAATGAGACCGACAGCGTCCTTTTATACCCAACCCACTGGAAGAGAAAGGGGAAGCTGCTGTCGTATCTGGAAAGTTCTACATTGTTGAAGGTCTCCAAACACACAAATCGCCTGAATATTTGTTAGGGAGCTCAAGGAAGACACGTGTATCTCACTGCCTCCTAGAGAGAGACTGCCCTATATAAATCGTGCTATTATAATTATTTCCTGCTCGTTGTTAATAATTCTTGGAAACGAATGTCCTATTTCCAAGGCAACAGCACATTCTATCATTGCATCGTTTTGAAAATATTGTTGCATCATCACCGCTTCGGTTTCATGGCAACAATATTTCCCTGGCATTAATGCTGGCAACAATAACTTCGACGAAAGAGCTCTCCTTTTGGGTGGCAGTGGATATACATGATCGTTTGTGTCTGTGGGATCTCCAGTTTCAACAATCTGAGTGGGGTTATTCAATACTTGGTTATCTGTTGATGCAATTGCACTCTGCTCTCGATGTCTTGAAGCAAAACGTGGCCATTCATCACTCTGTGTTGTGTAACAGTCCTGGTTTCTTCTGTTGACACGCTCACCATTTTCTCAGTACAGCAGTGTGCTGGCGAAACCAATACAGCACCGAGCGAAGGAACTGCTTCCTCTGTCGCCTTTCCACTCTTTCTCAATAGTCTGCTTACTCTCCATTATCCCCAGTTAGTGCTCATTTAACCCTGTGCCGACCGGGACATTATTTAACCTCTTGATGTCCTGCTTCAAATTAAAATGATATCCATCTTCACCACCGGGGAACATCACTGGATACTTTAGATCATCTTTCCTTCGAAGTTCCCTTGCTCTTGACGTAGAAGCGCTTATACCCTCCTGCTCTAGACAAAGCTCCCGTTGTTCAGATGTTTTCACTTTGTTGATAGTTTTTTGTCTTTATGTCTGCAGAGTTTCTCTGATCAATACTCGTTCTTTCTCTTTCCTTTCCAAACACAAATTTTCGCCAGTTGTCTGGACGTTTGTTACGGAGTTCAAGGGAGAAACTGTAACTCTTTAGCCTCCTTAGCCTCCTCGATAGATACTGCCTTATCTATTCCTGTAGTTGCATAATCATTTTATGCTCATTGTTAATAATCCTTGGAAACGAAGGTTCAGTCATCGCATCTTCACCACCTCGTTTTCCAAAACATTCACATTCATACAGATTATAGTCAAAATGTATCGGGAAATTTTTAAAGAAATGTTTGGATCTGCTGTGCTACCAAATAAGGTAGGTGATCCCCGGAGTTCTCGGACTCTTTTTTGATTAAATTTTGCAATATCTGAATGTGAACATACAGTAAAATTGAACAGATAAGAATGCTTCGAATTACTACAGTAAAAATTCATAAAGAAAATTCGAAAAAAAAATTTAAATGGTCCTAATGGATGGACGTCTCCAAGCATCGGACAGCTATCCGAAATAATTTCTTGATCACGTAATCTTAATTTAGATGTACACTCGCCCTGCCGTGATGAACTTCGATGATACAAATCTCTTCTTGGGTGGCAGTGGATGTATGTTCGTTTGTGGTCTGTGTGTTCTGCAATCCCAACAATCTGAATGGGAAATCTGTTGTTTGAATTCACACTCTGTTCTCGATGTCGTGAAGCAAAACTTGGCTATTCATCACTTTGTAATCTAGAAGTCGCCGTTTCTTCTGTTGATATGCTTGAATCGTCGAGGGCCGCCTGGGAACTTCGATGACTACTTGATCATTCACCATTTGCTCGGTTTCTCCATTTTCTACTAACTCTCCATTACCTCCAGTTAGTGCTCATTTTTAATGATTTTGAAACCTCAATTCTAAGAAAAACCTGAATAACAGGAATTCTGTACATTGTTACAACTTGAACCTTATTAGGACCGATAGGTACTTATGTTTTCACAATGTGCGTCCGTCCGTCTGTCCGTCCGACCGTCTGTCTGTCCGTCTGTCTGTTGGTGCTCTAGCTTTCGAACGCTTCCGAATTTTCGACTTCCGTTTTCGCCATTCGACAACTTAGGGAAATCGGAAGACTGAGTTCGTTGGTGGAAAAAATCGGTGAACTACTTCCGGTTCAAAATGTCAAAAATAATATAGGAACCACGTTTTTCACTATACAATCTCATGTATAAATGGCCTGTGTATTGCCAAATGCTGTTCTCTCTTCTGCATTCCATAGCTAAAACAGAGAAAATGCTTGTGAATTAATTGAAGGCACGTGATGGTCTTCCTTGATGGCCAATATCAGGCAGAACTGGTTCAAGGGTATGTCGTTTAGTGGTAACATTAAGGTCCACTGGAAATTTTCAATGCTAACATATGGCATGTATTATAAAAAACAGCTTGAAATAAAATGTCATGATTGAATATTAACGTAAAATTAATGATAGTTGAAATTGGTTCAAAGGTACCTGCTTTTCGTGGACCCATTATGGTTCATTGGAACTTTCAATGCTAAAATATGGCATGTAATATATCAAACGACTTGGAATGATGTGCCATGACTGAATATAACGTAAAATTAATGACAGTCGAAATTTGTTCCAAGGCAGCTGGTTTCATGGAACCATAATGGTTCATTAGAACCTACAATGCGAAAATATTGTATGTATTATATTAAACGACTTGGAATGATGTGTCATGAATGAATATAATGTAAAATTAATGGTAGTCGAAATTGGTTCCAAGGAACCTGGTTTAGTGGAATCATTATAGTTCATTAGAACTTTCAATGCTAAAATATGCCATGCAATATATATCAAACAACTTGCGATGACGTGTCATGAATGAATATAACGTAAAATTAATAATAATTGAAATTGGTTCCATCATTCGTGTTTTAATGATACCATTATGAAACTATTGGAAACTTTCACTGCTAAGATATGTCATGTAACTGCTTACGCCTTATATTATCAATAGTTAGTTTGTGTTAGGCAAATTTTAACAATAGCAAGTAACTACTCATTCCTTCAATGATACATGCTTACGTAGAAAAGCGTTGACAATAGTTTTTGAAGAAAGATTATTAAATAGAATGCTAACAAATTAAAGGATTCTTATATGTTCTAATCTATAGAGAAATGCTACTTTCTCCATTTAACTTTTCAGATAGTTTTAGTCAGTTTGAACTATACGTTTCCCTTAGAAGTACGCCTTGCTTAGGAACCAGAGGCTTCCTTAGCAACCTCATCTAATTCATAACAATGAAAGGCTTCTTTAGAAATCAAATGCTTTCCTTTTCGTTCTCTACTTCTTTAAAATCCTATCGGTCCTGGGCATTTCGGTTGCCTGACTTGTTTATATTGCACAAACTTTGTCTTGCATTGTTGGTCATGAGAATATCACTTTCATCACTATGAATATCGATTTATTATCGATAATTTAACATTTTTTCGAACCTTCCATTTTTTGCTTTGAAGATTAAGTGAGCAAAATTTCATCAAGATCGGAATAAAACTCTGGATTTGAATAAGAAACAGGCAAACAAACAAACACACAAACCCACAAGCATTCGTCCTTTTTTTCTTAAAAAAGCTATAATTAAGTTTATATCCGCCTAAATGATATAATTTTTTAAACTTTAATCTTTTAATGCAACATAATTTTTTTTTGTTTGCTATCTTATATACTGGGTTGTCTATTTAAGTGTAGACATGGAAATATCTCGAAAACATAGCATTGTACGAAATAATGTCCAAAATTAAAAGTGAATTACTTCGCGGGGGAAATTCATTAGCCAAAAAATTACCCCCCTCCCCCTTGCGAGGGGTGGTGGTGGTAACTTTGAAATCTTAAATAGGAACCCCTATTTTTAATGGCATATTTAGATTTTACACAATATTCGAGAAATATTTTGTTTTTGGTGTTTTTTCAAATGATCCAACCTTTCAGGAGATAGAGGCCCTGAAAGTGTGGAACTTTTAAAGTTTTGAACCCAATTTTATCGATGAAGACAAAGAGATAGAGGGTGGGTCTCGCATACATTCCTATTCTACTTTTGGATGGTCTTTAAGAATCCGAAGTCAGAATTTCAAAAATTCAAAATTTTTTAATGCACAAGCAAAGTCTTGGGGGTACCAGTCCTATGAATGCAGAGTCTGTGCGTTTGTATTGAAAAATATTGGATTTTTGAAATTCTGACTTCGGATTCTTAGACCATTAAAAAGTAAAATAGGAATGTCTTTTACACTTTTTTCACATGGGATAATTGTGGCGCGGGCCAGCCTGAAATTCCGGGCCAGCCGCGCTGGATCGAGCTCTAGTTAAGCTCACTCCAGCACGTTCTCCAGAAATCGCTTTTCACACGTGAGAAATAAAGCGCGGCTCTCGTTTCTCCGGAAGTAGTTGCTGAGCATGCTCTTTCCATCAGACGACTTCCGGCTGAGCTTCTCCTCTTGTGTGCGAGTACCGAGATCGCGCGTTCGCATTGCATTGTGGGATAGCTGGCCCGGGCCAGCCCTTGGCACGGTTGTGATAGCGTGCCGTGCTGGCTCACTTTCGAAGGATGTGGCGCGGTCCAGCTCGCTTTGGCTCAGTTTGCATTCAGATGTAATAAAACAAAATAACCGGGCCAGCACGGGCTGGCTCGGTTTGAATTATCCCATGTGAAATATGTATAAGACCTACTCTCTATCTCTCTGTCTTCATCGATAAAATTGGGCTCAAAACTTTAAAAGTTCCACACTTTCAGGGCCTCTATCTCCTAAACTTTTGGATCGATTGAAAAAACACCAATAATAATACATTTCTCGAATATTGTGTACAATCTGAATATACCATTAAAATTAGGGGTTCCTGTTTAAGATTTCAAGGTTAACCCCCGCTACCCCCCCCCCCCCACGTTGTGAGGAGGGGGGCTAATTTTTTGGCTGACGAATTTCCCCCGCGAAGTAATTCACTTTTGATTTTGGACATTTTTTCGTACGTTTTGGACAGTTTTTTTTTTTCGAGATATTTCCATGTCTACACTTAAATGGACCATCTTGTAAATAAAAAGAAATACGAATTAAAAGTCACTCTACCCCTCCAACACCGTGGAAACCGGAAGCTTCACTTTTTAAGACACAATAGCATTGTGGTGTCTCTCCAGTTATTATTAGATCTCGATGCAAAACCCCCTTGTATAAAACCCCTTGAGTAAAAGCAAATGCACAAAACCCCTAGAGATACAAGCTGTGGTAAAAGCATAAAAGACGACATAACCTCCACATGCAGTTTTAATTTTTATATCATTTTTTAATAAATTTTAGACCATTTTTATCGAGTTATCATTTATTGAAGTTTTCATCCTGTGTTCAATTTTTATCTTCTATTTTTTCCCAAGATTCTTGTGTCTCGTCCTTCCTTTCTTTTACATCCGCTATTCCTTTCTCTTTCATATTTTTTGTATTTCATTTTGTATATTCTATTTCATTTTAAACTCGTTTATACTTCTGGATAATTTTCACAATTAATTTCAGTCCTAAGACACAAATACCACTCAACTTTTCAATTCTATGTCCAAATATTTTTTTTTTCTATATTAAATTTTTAAAGAATAGCTGATAAGTGGTGTGAGAAGATTTTTTAAACGCCATACCTCAGATGTTAAAATGTTAAAGGCGTTTAAATAATAAATGAAATTAGAAAAGAAAATTTCACAGCCTGGGATCGCGGCAACGCGATCAATAATGAAAATATCCTAATAATAATAATTACGAATGTCCGTAACCATCAAACAGAAGAAATAAGATAGAGAACGCATTCGCTTGCGCATTGAGCGATTTCGGATGCCTACATCGAAGCGAAATAACCAATTACGATCTGGGAACGAAAGTATTAGTGGTGTTTACAATGCAAGACCGTGTCGAAGAGGAATATATTCTCAGGAATATAACTCCCCATAAGAGGAACTGTTATCAGCAGTGGCAAAGGTACTTTTTTTTTTTTATAGTGAGCAGCTTTACGTACTCTATCTTATTCCTCCTCTATGATAACCATTAGAATTGAGCGTGAATTTTCTCTGATCACCGATAAATCGCATTAATTGGTAGCACATTATGGCACTATTTTATGTGTACATAACACGTTCTATAGATATATTAATGGTCATCCAGCTCCACTTTCTACCCCTATAAGGCGAGAACTCCTTTGAAAAGTGGCGCTGCATGTACAGTCGGGTGCAAAAAGGTTTTTCTACCTGTTCCATAGGAACTGAGCTTACCGGATGTTGATCAGTTGCAAAATCAGGCACTTTTACAGAGAGTCAAGGCAGATTAGACTGGACCTGTCCCTTCTTAATGAAAATAGGGTAACAGGTATACGCTTGGGATGTGCTATTCACGTGCTCAAATATGACTTAAGTCTAAACCTTTTTGCACCCGACTGTACAATCGGCCCAACTGCACCTGCAGCGCCGTCCTATCGGGAGATAGAAACTTTACTTCTATTTTCAATGACAGTCTTCTATCGTAGGTCATAGTCGGCGGGAACTTTTATCCTTAGTTTCTCGAAACAATGGCAAATGGCGGAAGCTCGATGACCATTTATATCTACAGACCTAGTACATAATCAATGGAAGTGATGCCGCTCCAATTTAGTGCATCGTAATAAATTTTCTTTTGGTCCCATGATTTTTTCACGGGAGAAATACTCGCATAGTAATAATAAATAAGTAAAAAGTAGGATTGATTATTAAATGTGTAGGTTATTCTAAATGCATTATAAATTTAAATTATAACATCAACAACGTTTTTGGCCAACGCGATCACCAATTAATTAATTCGGAAAATTAATATTAGAAAAGAAATTAAAAAGACCCCCCCCCCTTCCAAATAAGAAAGAAAATTCTTCGGTTGATACAATTACTTCAGTAAATTCAGCTGAAAAAAACAGACATTTTTAAAATAATTTGATAAAAATGATGTATAAATTATAAAGATTCAGATAAAATTTAAGGCCTTATTTGTGGGATATGTCCTCTTTTGTGCTTTTACTCTGGGGTTTGGAACTTGGGGGGGGGGTATACCTGTTTTTTTCCCCTCCTTTATACTTTAAGAGTAGGGGCTTTATTCCTGGGGGTTTTGACTGGTGAAGATTTTTGCTGGATCCTGTTCTGTCAACGCTGTGGAGCGACGTGGCCTGTTCCGTAGACAACGTTCCAAATCATCCCGCAAATATTCTATGGGAATGAGGTCCAGTTTAATTTCTCAACATTTATTTCAGAAAACCATCTTTGTATAGCATAGACATATTGAAATAAAGCCCTCGTCAATATTTTACCAAAATTATAGAATTGTCTAAAGTTTCATGGTAGCAGGCCCAGACAGCTGTAAACTATTATGTTAATTAAGATAAATAACACTCCTTTAATTACAAGAAGACAAATAAATTAAAATAAATAATATAAAACAATGAAAAAAGTCACCCAATTGATAAAGTAAAAGTTGAAGGACGAAAACATAAATGAAACACAGGTCTTGTGGAGAAACTCAGATGAAATA